>OZ025293.1:57638741-58238741 GCA_964019185.1 Maratus speculifer
AATGTTGCCCGATTTGACAGAGAAAATACAATATATATTTATTCTTTTTCACTGCATACTGACATCAGACTTTTCCTGTTTAATATCAAATTAGTCGTCTGAGCATTTAAAATATTTTATTACATTGGAGAATAACAGAATGCATACAACATTTTGTACTTTAAAAACAGGTGCCCACCCCAATAAACAAATTGTCTGAAATGGTTAATGTGAAAATATTTTTGGTCATAAAAAACTTCATTGAAAATATATGTGCACCTGCAGAAACTATGTATAAAAAATGTGTAAAAGAATTATTTTTTTAATATATTCTGAAAAGTGTGCTAGAAAAAGATCAGTATTCGACAAGCATTCTAAAAAGTGTTCCATAAGCATTGTAAAAACTGTTCCATATGTGTTCTAAAAAGTGCTCCAGAAAGTGCGCTGAAAAGTGTTCCAAAAAAGATGACAAAATGTGTTTCGAAAAGTGTTCTCAAATGTGTTCTAGAAAGTGTGCTGGAAATACATAAGCGTTCCATATGTGTTCTAAAAATGTGTTCCAAAAAGTGCGCTGAAAAGTGTTCTAAAAAAGGAGACAAATATGTGTTCCGAAAAGTATTCTCAAATGTGTTTCTTAAGTGTTCTGAGAAGTATTCTAAAAACTGTTCCAAAAAGTGAGCTTAAAAAGTGTTCTAAAAAAGGAGACAAAATAAGTGTTTTAAAAAGTGTTCTGAAAAGTGTTTTAAGATTTGCAGTGTAGATTTCTATAAAATTTTTAATATAAAAATTTCACGGAAGTCAGGGTGATTATATTTCAGATAAGTGAGTTTTTTGAACCAAAAATTATTCATAACAATTTATACTTGACTAGATTTTCATGTGCAGTATCCCATAATTATTTTTTGTTTGCTTAATTGTTCTAACAGTCAGTTTTTTTTCCATTATTTTATTCTAAAGTAAATGCATTGAAATAACGTCTAAATAATCTAAAGTAAATGCATTGAAAGCTAGTGTTACCGGATTCAGAAATGCAGTGGCGCAGCGAGGGGGGGGGGGTTGGGGGTTAACCCCCCCCAGGCCCATGGCAAAAATAGAGAAATTTCCATTTTTACGAACCGAATCATTTAAAACAAAACTAAAGTTAGAATTTTTTTTGTTTTGTTCTCGAAATTCGCCGCTTTATTGAATCAAATTTTATTTAAAAGTTTGACTCGTTTAAGCGGCAGTAATATATTTTCTTTTAAAAATGGGGAAAGTACATACTAAGATATCAGCTTTTAACGAAAACCAGTCACTCGTTTTGAATGAAGACGGCATTCACTTGTACTACTGGAAATCAGCCTAAGGCTAAAGGGAATGGTCATTTCCTGTCACTGTCAATGCCGTCTCAGGTTTTTCAATACTGAACCATTGGGGGGGGGGGGGTCTTAATTAGTTACATCTCTTTCTTGCTCTTTTTTTTTTGGAAACGGGACTGCACTCTCAAATTCCAGGAAAAACACAAAAACGCATGTTCGCGTGATTTGAAGAAGGGTGGCTTGATTCCACAAACATTTTGTTGTTAGTTGCTGTAGTGCTAAGGCACCTTTATTGTGCGTTTCGCTAAGACTGATATTAAATCCTCTTCAGAGAAGAAAATTATGAAAAAGATAGATATAAGAAATCATTTTTTTTAAACTTTCGAATTCCTTCAAGCATTCTTAAAATCCCGGTATGTTTGCAAAGTATATAATTTGTTTATATTTATGTTTCTGGAAAGATATTAACAGCGCTGTGCGAGAGGGGGGGAAGGCGAAGAGGGCGGTCGCCCCAGGCGCAGAGATTTAGGGGGCGCCAAATTTCTAACTACTTTCTACTTACTACTACTTTAAAGGGACTACTTTCAGACAATTTTTTATGTAATATTAATTCTTATTTAAAAAACGCCTGAAATAGGCAATTGGGTAAACGAAAAAAAATGTCACCGAAAAAACAGTTATCGGAAAAAAAGTGACGTAAACTACAAAAGCGGAAAAAAAGGGACAAAGAATTTATTTTGGGGATTTATTGATTCAGTATGAAAGAGGGGGTCGGGGGGTCGGCTCTTAATTTAGGTAAATGGATTTTTCATGTTGAATTAACTGTTTTGGTTCAATTTTTGGACACATGATTACCACCCTCCCCCCCCCCCCACACACACACCTCATCTGTCCTACATTAGATAAATGGGTTATTATGCAGAATTATCCAACGTGTGTCATTTTTTAGATTAGGTTTTTTCTTATAAGGATAATCTATTGTATATAATGCCTGAAGAGTTTTGGGAGTTTAATGGTTAAGAAAAAAGGTGGAAGGGGTGAACTCTCATATTAAATTAAGCATTTTTTTACGCAGAGTTATCCGATTTGCTTGGAATTTTGGACATAGGTGCATTATGATAAGACGTATATCTGATTAGTTATTGGGTTCTTTTGCTTATTATAAAGGGAGGATGGGCAATTACCTCCCCCCCCTCAACACTAAAATTAGATAAATCGGTTTTTATGCAGAATTATCCGATGTATTTGAAATTTTAAATATTTTTCTTTCCGATAAGGTGAATTCCTGAATAATTTTAAGAGTTTAATGGCTAAGTATAAAGGGATGGGGGGACGGGGGATAATCCCTCTTAAATTAAATAAATGGCTTTTTACGCATAATTATCCGATTCGCTTCGACATAGGTTTTGGGCATAGGTTCATTATGATAAAACGTATCTCTGATTAGTTATGGGGTTCTTTTGCTTATTATACAGGAGGGATGGGCAATTACCTCTCACTCAAATTAGATAAATCGTTTTTTTTTTCAGAATTATCAGATGTATTTCAAATTTTAAATATAGGTTCTCTCAGATAAGGTGAATTCCTGAATAGTTTTAAGAATTTAATGGCTAAGTATAAAGAAGAAGGGGAGGGCGAGGGATAATCTCTCTTAAATTAAATAGTTTTTTATTCAGAATTATCCGATTTGCTTCGAATTTTGGACATAGGTTCATTATGATAAAACGTATCTCTGATTATTTATGAGGTTCTTTTGCTTATTATAAAGGGGGTAAGCAATTATCTCTCCTTCAAATTATATAAATTCCGTTTTTATGCAGAATTATCCGATGTATTTCAAATTTTAAATATAGGTTCTTTCTGATAATGTGAGTCCCTGAATAGTTTTAAGTGTTTAATGGCTAAGTATAAAGGCAAAAACAGAGGATTCCCCCCTTAAATTAAATAAATAACTTTTTATGCAGAATTATCCGATTTGCTTCAAATTTTGGATGTACGTTCTTTTTCCCCGATTAGTTATGAGATTCTTTTGCTAAGTATAAATAGGGAAACGGACGATTATCCCCCCTTAAATTATATAAATTGTTTTTTTATGCATAATTATTCGATGTATAATTATGCATAAAAATAAGAAAGAATATATAATTTTCGATATAGATTCTTTCTCATAAAGTGGATCCTTAAATAGTTTTAAGGGTTTAATGGCTAAATATAAAGGTGAGGAACTGGGATACCCCCCCCCTTAAATTACATAAATGACTTTTACGCCGAATTATCCGATTTGCTTCAAATTTTGGATGCAAGTTCATTATGATAAGGCGTATAAGCTAATGAATGTAGTTAAAATATGAAGGGATGCATCAGTCCATCCAGGGAATCCTTTCGAGGAAAGAAGCTTGCTTTCCCCATTCGACGGAGGGGGATGTCCAGTAGATATCACGAGCGGCTAGTCTATTAGGAAATTTGTCGATCAGGGGATTTCTCGGTAAAGGTTTGCCGGAAAAATACCCAAATAACATAAAAAAAGCGAGTTGAATGCAACTGAACGCTAATAACAAATATAAACAACTTCCTTTATTTTTTAATTAAATGATTGAAAGCAATTATGTCAGAAAACATTATAACACATTTTACCCTTTTTCTTATAATAATTAAATTCCATCCATTTTGCATTTAAAACGGGTTTATTTATTTATTTTTTTTTTATTTGCCAAAAAAGTAATATGCTAAATCATTTTTTGTAATTGTCATTTTAATTTACGCCTAATATTTGTCATTTAAAACTGGATTTTTACTAATTAATGTCCCATATTACACATCACAAAATGTAATATAAAACATTTAAAAAATATATGTTAGAAATTTTTAATGTACAAACTATGTTGTAAATTATGAACGAATGAACTAGTAAATTCATTAATTTGTAGTTAAAAAAATAGTTTTTTTTATTACTAGCTTATGTTAATAATTAGAAAGTTAATTGTTTAAAAACCTGTAATTCTTGATAGATCTTCAGGTTTGAACGCTTAAAAAAATTAGAAAACAAATTTAAATAAAAGAAAAAACGATTTTAAGAAAAACAGGATATTTTTTTTCTCTGTTAGGATATTTATTGAATGCTGAAAAATGTTATGCAGAAACATAAAACACAGTTTTAAATGCAAACAGCTATTGATGATATATAAACAAACCCTTGAAACTATTCAAGGATTCACTTTCTGAGAAAGAACCTATAGCCAAAATTTCAAATACATCGGATAATTGTGCATAAAAAAACAATTTATCTAATTTAAGGAGGGACTAATCGCCACCACCCCCTTTTTAATTAGCAAAAGAACTCTATAACTAATCAGGGATACCCCTTATCTTAATGAAACTGCATTCAAAATTTGAAGCAAATCGGATAATTCTTCGTAAAAAAAGTCATTTATTTATTTTAAGAGAGGTTATCCCCCATTCCCCTTCTATACATTACCACTAAACTCTCAAAATTCTCCAGGCATTATATACTGTGACACGTACTGACAACTTTAACTGTGGCAGAAGATAGATAGCAAAGTCTTATTGTGAAAGGTATACAGGGGTGAAAGTATCTTCATTCAAAATCTGAGAAAAATAGTTGCTATTGACCTCAAGGGACATAACCAGAAAATGATTGCACTGGTCTAGTGGTAATGAGCTGAAGGGGACACTGGGATTATTGAGCATTGAGAGGGAAGGAAGGTAGTTGGAAGGGAGACATGTGCTGGTAATATACAAGAAAGAACAGTAAAGAGAAACTGAGTAAAGATAAACTCAGGCCGCGACACCACAATACTAATAAGCCTTATCAAAAAGAACCTATGTCCAAAATTTGACACACGTTGATTAATTCTGCTTAAAAACCTATTCATCTTATTTAGGGCGGAGGGGGGAGAGGTAATTGTCCGTTCCCAAAACTAATCAGGCAAGCGTCTTTTCAGTATGAACGTATATCCAAAAATTGAACCAAAACAGTTAATTCAGCATGAAAAACCCATATACCTAAATTAAGAGCCTCCCCCTGAGCCCCCCCTTTGAAACTTAACCAATAAATCCCCAAAGTTAATAATGAATTCCCAAAATTAATTCCTTGTTACTTTTTTCCGGTAACATGTTTTCCTTGTCCCCTTTTTTCCGGTAACTTTTTTCCGTGTCACTTTTTTCCGCTTTTGTAATTTGTGACTTTTTTCCGATCACGTTTTTTTCCTAGATTCAGGCATGTAGACATCATGATTAAAAAGCTATGTAAGTGAGAAATGTTCCTCCTTCTTTAAAAAGATCTTTCAGAAGACGATGCTCACAGTGGATGATTTGAAACGAATTTACGACGTGATAGTGTCGAAAAGAACAAAATATGGCTGCCATACGATCAAAATCACTTATAACTCGTTAACTAATTTATATATATATATATAGACAGATAGATAGATAGATGGCGACTTTGTTATCTATAAGCAACTCTATCAACCCCCCCCCCCCCTAGAGCCGAATTCTGACTGCGGCACTGAGAAATGCATAAATAAGAATACTTAAAAAAAATTTCAATTGAAAAATATATTTACGTTTGTCTATTAAACATGGAGAAAACATTAAAACAATTAAATAAGTACGTGCGAAAAGCATTCATTTGAGAAAAATATATTACAATAATACTTTTTAAATGATAAATTAAAAAAATTAGACCGTCATTGTAAAAGTGAAGGAACACTATCTTTTGCTTAACCATTTTATCCCTTATTTTCTCCCGTTTTAGTCTCCCGTATTAATAACCCTCAATTTCCACATCAACACCATAAATTAGAAACAAATTTCTGCCTCTACTAATAGATGTCATGACAAGCTTTCAATTGTAATAAAATTGCTTTTGTAAATCCTGGTGTGAATTAATTATTTCAACATTTTAGTTACAGTAGTTCTTTATACCTGAAATCGTTAAAACAAACATATTTTCAGACTAACTGTTATTTGACCTAAACTAATCAAATACGAAAACAGCTGTCTCCTATTGCTACAGCGGTTGATTAGGTCTTAAGATCCGTAAAGTCTCCCAGTCTGAGGAAAGCGAACGGCAACTCGATTAAAAAAAATAAAAGTTGGATGTGGCAATCCCAAAAATTTCTTCTATCTTATACACAATAATATTTCCAGAAAAATGAAACATAGCAGCATCACCGGTTAGGTAATTTTCATCAAAATCCAATATGCAACAACATATTTTATGTTTTACTGAATCCGAAATTTGTTGAAAATCCGTGGATTAGTATTTGAGATACAGTCATTGCAGAAATCGAAAAAAAAAATCTGTAGAAGCGTTAGTTGTTAAGCGATTTACTCCAAAAAGTAAAGAATACTTACTTATACCAGGGAAAAATTTATTTCAAAATTGATGAAAATTCGTGTATAAGTTCCTTAGATAGAACTTCCAAAACACACACAAAGCTTTATAATTTGTTAAACCTTGATATAAACTAGATCTAATTAATTTTTTATGTATATCACTGAACAGGTGGCGCTTCTATGCTGCATTATTGGCAATTTTCCCAGCAGCCATATCTCAAGAACTAGGACATGGGTTTTCATAAAACTTTAGATTTAGTTAATAATTGATATAGAATGGTTTTGATTATGTTTTGGTGCAAATCGCTCAAGAGGCAGCACTGGCAAGGTGCATTATTCGTGATTATAGCAAAAGTTCTATCTCAAAAACTATTCCACGGAATTTCACAAAATTTTAGATTCTGCGAGACCTTAAAACTAGATCTGATTAGTTTTTTATGTATATCGCTCAACAAGTGATGGTGCAATGCTGCATTGCTTACAATTTCCACTATAGTCACATATCAAGAACTAATGCATGGATTTTCTTAAACTTTATATTTAGTTAGTACTTGATATAATATGATGCTGATTATATTTTGGTGCAAATATGTGAACAGGTTGCTCTGCCATGGTGAATTATTCGTGATAGTCAGAGTAGCTTTACAAGGTTTGCTCACTCCTTATAGTTTTTAAGAACTCTGGCATCACTATTAATAATAGAAGAAAATTACTTTTAATTAAAAAAAACAGACTTCACAGCCATCTCCTTCATTTAAAGATTTTGCAATATTTTTCCTGCAGTGAAACACTTTGAAAATATTCTTAAATTTTAGGAGTAGAAATGTGCGAACCCTGCTTTAACTCAAGAACTAAGTAATGAACTTTTCTAAATTTTCAGATTCAGTTAGTCCGTGATATAGATTAGTATTGTTTAGTTTTTGGTGTAAATTACTCTACAGAAGACGCTGTTATGCTGCATTTTGCACAATTTCGCACTAAATGTATCTCAAGAGCTAATGCATGGATTTTCATTAAAATTTAGATTCAGTTAATACCTCATAAAAATGAATACTGATTAATTTTTGGTGCACATCACCCAACATGTTATACAGATTTTTTTTAGGATTTTGCAATAGCTCTGTCTCAAAAACCAATGCACGGATTTTCACCAATCTTCAGATTCAGTTATAAGTGATGTAAGTTATTCCTGACTAGATTTTAGTTTAAACCACCTAACCGGTGAAGCTGCTATGCTGTATTTTTCAGGAAGTATTAACTTGCATAAGAAGAAAGTTTTGGGATTGCCACATCTGACTAATTTTAGTTGTAATGTTTCATTTTGTCTAAGTTTATAAGATATTAAAAAAGATGCATTTTATTTTCATTTTATCATTGTAATTTAAGTGTGTCTGGAAAGTTTACTATAAAACTATAACTACCCATACAATTTTCCACAAAAGAAAAAGTTTGGTGTGCTTCAGAATAAAAAAAAAAGCATTAAATTATCGAAACTATTCTCATGTGCATATGCATGTTAACAGAGAAATATGTAGAAAATGTTCTTTATTAGACAGTAGCTTTCCCCTTTAAAAAAATTTTTTATTGCAATTTCTGAACTTTAAACTTCTCTTTATATAATCGGAGAAGTATTATGATTAAATAATTTGAATTCTAATATTACTAAATAGAGGAATAAAAAATGCGTAAATGCTGAAAATTGATTCAGAATTTGTAATAATTTAGTTATACGTGTGTTTGTAATTAGCACGTTCACGCCGGCGCGTACCACCAGTGGCCCACAAAAAGGCTTAAGAATCCCTATTTACCCCCACCAGTAAAATTTTACTGAAAAATCTGTCTTATTAAATCCGAGCATTTTCTCGATTTAATAAGGCACAAATTACTGTTTTTGAAAACAGGCGGCAAAACATTAAAAATTCCATAAAAGTGTCCTGTCGCGAAGGCGTTAAAATAAATTTTAAATGTTTTGATAGCATAGCTGCCAACTTTTACGCATTTTTCCCACCAAAAAATTTTACAGAAAATATTTTCTTATTTAATTGTCGAAATCTTATGATTAAACAGATGGAAAATCTCTGTACAATTTTAGTGGTAACAAAAATGCACAAATGTTGGCTGCTATGTGATAGGCATTACCAGTTTTCTTTTGGCATTTAACACTTTGCGGGGCAGGACAAATTCATTGCTTAAGTGTTGAAATAAATGACTGACCCCGTAATTTGAAAACAACTTTATGTGTAAATAACAAAATGCTATATTTCACGCATTCAGTAAACCGTAATTTTTTTTAAACAAAATTCCGGTGCCAATGTGGCATTTGGGAATTAAAATTAAGTGGTATATCTATGAAACCACCGCCCCGCAAGAGGTTAAATGTTTTAATATGAAATAGGAAAAAAATTACCTAAAAAACTGTGCTTATTTAGGCCATTAAAATATCACGTTACAATCCTAATATCGCTTTCTTTTCCGAGCAAAGCGCGAAAAGCTATAATCCATCAGAAATAGCACTGTGTATTTGTTTTACAATAACGCTTGATGATGAATTGCCGGCAGAGCTCTTGTCTGACGCATGCAAGTGTTATCAGCTGCGTGTCATGTCAGGAAATAGTTTAAGAAACTGTTGAAAATAAGTTTTAGACTTAATTTCTGTAGTTATGAAATGGGTGATTTGTTTTAATATCTATACAATAATAAGGGAGTTTCATCTAATTGTAATGTAATGGCGTATATCAATAAATGTAGCTCCGATGTCATTTAGCTAATCTCATCCATTAAAAGCTACCAGAAATTTCTTTAAAAAAGAATCGAATTTAAATATTTCACACAAAAAAAGAGGCGTTGAAAAAGGACAGTTTAAATGCGCTCCGGTGAATAAAAAAAAAAAAAAAAAAAAAAAAAAAAAAAAAAAAAAAACTTGACTGAAATTTCCGAAGCTTCTAGTATTAACCCTTTCAAGGGCGGTGGCTAGAGGGTTTAAATAGTACCTAATTTTAATTTCAAAACTGACAAGTGAAACCAAGAAAATTTAAATAAAATTTTGCTCTTGTAATGAAAGTGCATAGTGGATTTTTATTTTATAAGAAATTCGTTTAAATATTCTGGTGTCAGTCAATTACTTCATCCTGTTGCGAACAGAATTCTTCTCTCCCTGAAAGGGTTAATTGTTTCAAAATGTATTGATCACTCCTTGAATAAGAAAAGTGACGTTTGTGCCAGCTTTTAATAAATTGACATAAAATGTGATTTAAATTAACGCACGTTAAGAGAGAGAAAGTATTTGAATCATAATTATTATATTTATCACCATTATTCTCTATAACTCTGAAAAAAAAATTATTTTCTTTAAAATGTTTTTAACTGGGTCAGTTTAACTCAAATTACTTAAAATTAAGGAGACGTTGGCACATGTGCACAAGTATTTATGGACTATCCAGTATTCCCTATTTCTTTAAAGTGGTATATTATATACTTTAAACCAGGTAACAATAGTTGAAGAGGAACAGATTGTCATGTCTGTCACATACTACGATTTTTATCTACCAGTATTTTAGAACGGAAAAATGTGACATATGTTATCGGAGATAACTCATAAATAGAATAAGACGAAGCAAACTTTTCGAAAATAATGGTGGTCAACAAGCATAGCGATTTTCAGGTGTGTGACAGACAGGACAAGTTCGCATGAAAATATCCACATATCCTTAAAATAGTAAAGATTCAATTGTACAGGTTTCGCAAGGGTTAGCACAGCCGAGGCACACTGTACCAGTAAATCTAAATAAAAAAATTTCTCCTTGTTTCAAAGACTTATTTATGCGAAATTTGAATCATAAATTGTAGAGAAAACAGTTGTTTATTTTTACTGGATTAAGCATATTTCAGCGGGTGTCATGTAGTCTCTGTGTTTTTGCCATACTGTGACAACCAAGACAACCTTTTGTCAGTGTCAGTGAAAAGATCATAATATTTGGGTAAATTGCTGCCGGAAAAAACAAAAAGAAAATTTTACCATATTTGTGAGGGAAATATTGCACGAATAAGGAGCTCGAATAGGGTGAAATTTTCTAATTCGCTTCAAATTCCTGGAACCTTCGAGGTATTTTTTATTCTCAAGAACAATAATGTAATTTAAAAACTTTAAATTGAGATTTGTGGAAAGTTGAATATTATGCAAATTGTGTTAAAAAACAATGGCATATTGAGATGACGTTACGTCTCCTGATCAGCAGATTTACTAGTTTTATTTTTACTCAGTAATCAACTAAGAAATATTAACTTCTAATATACATTGCATTAGTCATTCAAACTGTACAATATAGAGAAAGATTATGGACAGTAAAACTGAAAACCAAAACTGATATAAAATCTGCTCACAGTAAAATGTATATAGCTTCTACATGAAAGTTATCTTAATTTTAATGCAAATAAATGTGCTTCAACAGTGACCGATGGGGCGTCAGTTGCATCCTTATTGTCGTATAATTTTCTTTGCCTCAATTAACACACTTAAGCCCTTGCGGGGCGGTGGTTTCATAGATATACCACTTAATTTTAATTCCCAAACGCCACATTGGCACCGGAATTTTGTTTAAAAAAATTACGGTTTACTGAATGCGTGAAATATAGATTTTGTTATTTACACATAAAGTTGTTTTCAAATTGCGGTGTCAGTCATTTGTTTCAACATTTAAGGAATGAATTTGTCCTGCCCCCGCAAAGGGTTAAGGATGGTGTTGGCAAATGACGACACATAATTTCAATCCCAAATTGACACACTGGCACCGGAAATTTTCTATGAAAATTTCTTTTTTTTAAATAAGCAAAAATACACGTTTATTACTTTACAAATAAAATTCCGTGTAAATACTGGTGTCATTAAACTATTTCAAAAATTTACAAATACAAGTACATTGCCCCGGAAAGGGTTAAAAGCTCTATCATTGGCCGAGAATTTTGCATTAAATATTGGAAGTGCTGAGTTCAATCGCAGTCTCAAAAATCGCGCCCTTCGGGATGTATATTTGGTGAAAGTATCGTTTTCGAATACTGGTTACAAATACATTTTTAAATTATTTTTTATTGTTTTAAAAAAGGAATTTAAAATAAACAAAAAGAAGTATTTTATAACATAGAAACAAACAATTAAAACACATACACATATTACTATATTATTATTTTACATAATTAAAAATAATAATGAAAGTAAATATTTTATTAATAAATAAACAATAATAACCGAAATACTGTCTTAAGTAAAATAATGCCAGTTATGTACCCTGGTGCGTATATGATATTTGTGACAATTTTTCACTCATTTTCTGTTGACAAAGATATTTGAAATTTGGAAAATGTATTTATTAAAGGGATCAATACAGGAATTAGCCATTGATTAAAAAAAAATTAGATTTGATTACCTTTTTTGCCTATGGAGAAATCAGCATTAGGTTCAACAATGAGTATTTGTTAAAAAATTCTCATGGCAGGGTTACCACAATAGCGCAAAATTTTAGCCATCTTCGCAAAAAATCGCCAAATTTGGCAACAAACGTAAGTTAATAAATACGAAACCAATATACACTGCTCAAAACAATTAAAGGATATTTGAAGTTTTATATAAAATAAAGATATAAACGAAATTTTTTGCCGAAAATAGAAGGAGAGAATCACAAATGCAAATTTTTCTGGATTTCAAACTGTGGAGTATGCAAATTTTGAGTTCGACGTCAAAAACGTCGCTTCAGCGGCAGCGAATGAAATTTGACTTTCAACTGGATAAAAGAGAATGAAGACAAGGATGATCGGCATTCAGTGATTGCTTTGTTTCGATGAGTACGATGTCTCAGCGAAGTCATTTAACAGATTCAGAAGCTTGGAGAATTGTTGGTAGGTTAGAACGGGGCCAAACTCAAGCCGAAGTAGCGCAAGCCATTGGAGTGTCACAAAGTGTTATTCCCAGGATCTGGAACCGTTTTTTGGAGAGTGGATGTGCAGGCCGAAGACCAGGGCAAGGTCGTAGACGGGCAACAACGCCCAATGAAGATCGGTATTTAGCGTTAACAGCTCGGAGACACCGAAACATTAACGCTACTCTTCTCCAACAACACCTTCGCTCGGCTACAGGCATCACAATTTCAACTCAGACTGTCCGAAACCGGCTCCATGCTGTAGGTCTGTATGCTCGCCGACAGATGGTATGTGTTAGATTAACATCAAGGCATCGTCGCGACCGCAGGGAGTGGGCAACCGAGCATGTCAACTGGAGGAAAAATGAATGGAGCAATATTCTGTTTTCTGACGAGTTATGTTTTTATGTCATCCGGATAATAAGTGTATTGTCATCTGGAGGGACCGTGGCAGTAGGAGTAATCCTGCGTTCGTGCACGAAAGTGTCAGATTTGGCGGTGGAGGAGTGTTGGTGTATGGTGGCATCTCCATTGACAGGCGCACTGACCTCTACATCATTCGAGATGGAGCTCTGACTGGTCGCCGATATAGGGATGAGATTCTCAGACCTATTGTAGTCCCTTACGCTGCAGCAGTCGGAGATAACTTCATTTTAATGGACGATAACTGCAGGCCACATCGTACAAACCTGGTGGAGGATTTCCTTTTCGAGGAAGGAATCGTTCGAATGGAATGGCCAGCGTGTTCTCCAGACATGAATCCAATCGAGTACGTTTGGGACGCTCTAGGAAGACGAGTTTCTGACCACCAACAACCCCCACAAATTCTTCAAGAACTGGAAAGAGCTCTTCTGGAAGTGTGGGGCAGAATACCCCAACTCGTCAATAATAGCCTCATTGAGTCCATGCCTCAAAGGTGTTCAACGTTGCTGGACGCCCGTGGAAACCATACCCCCTACTGAAAATGATTTTCTTTGAATAAACACCTTTTCTTATTCTTTTTTTCTCATATGCACAACTTGTGTTTTTTCCTTTTGTACACAAATGCGCAATAAAATGCATTTTTTTCTGCCAAACATGTGTAATTTATTCTCATATAACCTACTATGTCTGTCGACCATATATCAATCACCTAGAAAGTTTCCCAGATACAAAATCCACCTAAAACTGCAATATCCTTTAATTGTTTTGAGCAGTGTAAATAGATTGGCGAGGCTCTAATCGTACTTAGTGTTCAGTGATTTTCATCGAAACTAGCGTAAATAGTAGCTAGAATTAATTAGAAAGATCCAAAACGAAGAGCAAGCGCTTACCTCGATTCTATAAACCGCTTGCAGATATCCGAACGTTATAAACAAATCACATACACTTGCCTTATTTAATCATAGAAACTCTGTGATCTCACAAGAGGCATCGTGCGCGTCGAGAGATTCCACGGTGGGGCAAAATACCTAAAAACCTGGCAGAAAATAAAAAAATTAAAAATGTGCATTTTGTTTTATATTTTTTGTTAACACGTTCGATGCCGCTTAAGGGAAAGCGCGTGACATGGCGTCAGCGTTAAGGGGCCATTCGGGCGCCAGCGCGTGATGTGGGGTGATGTCCAATAGACAATCACGCGCTGGCACGGGAAAATCTTTTACTGATTCTTTGTTATAAAAAGTAAATCGGCTTCTGGGAAAAAACCCACTTCTACAGTGCGGCATTAACTATCATCACATCTTCATGTAAGCGGCAGCGAACGTGTTAAAACGGTAGTGCGCTACCTTATACGTCATAAAGCAATGTTATTCGTCACCTTACTTCACCAATCGCTATTTAAATAGCGCTTAGCTGCAGCGAGTTATTTCCTTAGACAATACGTACGGTTTGTTTGCAAAATTTAAAAGTTGTCTTACGCCATCATTGATGCAATAAAATTTACGTTTGTGATGGTATCTTCAAGTTCAGTTATTTGGACATATTTCAAGAATATCAGATTAATACAAAAGTGCGTTAATAACGTGAAAATCTATTTATTGTGAAGGACATAAAGATTTCCTCGATGTAAGATTATTAGTTATGTAGTAAGATTATTAGTTATGATGCAAGGCCGTCCAAGCTTTGCTTTTTACAGTTTCACAAAGCTTGTTTATTGCACAGTTTAGTATCATGATAATTTGTATCCCATATTTGGCTTTTTTTCAATAAAAAAGGCTTTATTGGGTGATGTCAGGGCAACTTTTATTCTTTATTCCAATCATAATTTATATTTCTTTTAGGAACGAGTTCTGATAATATGTTTATTAAATAAAGAGTTTATAAGCATAATGAGAAGTAATGGAAGTAGTAGGAAAACAAGAGTACGGGATCATGCGGCGGGACGGTGGCGGGACGAAGGGACGGTCCCGCCACCGGTGCAGCACGCAGCGACCACCACCGGTCCCGCCGCTCGAAATCATACTATAAGATGAAGATTAAATTTATATTTGAATTTTGAACAACCGTAATTTTAATGAGTATTATTAATTAAGCGAAACAATTAAAATCTCAGTTTTTAACCATTTTATTTAGATTTCTTTAACTACAAGATGAGATTATCAATTTAACACAAGAAAGTTAAACATATATTTGAATTTTGCTTGATAGACATCTTAATGAGTATCGTTAATTAAGTAAAAACAATAGAAAATATCCAGTTTAATAGAAAAAGACTGATTTCTTACGATTTTTATCAACTACATGATCAATGTAATGACTTAAAAGTTGAAAGTTAAACGTACATTCTAGTTTTTCAACTGCTATAACCTTAATGAGTATCGTTAATTAAGTAAAAACAATTGAAAATATCAAGTTTTATAGAAAAAGACTGATTTCTTACGATTTTTTCAACTCAAACTTCAGACTATCAATTTGATAAAAAGAAATTTAAGCATGCATTCCAGTTTTGGACAACCATTTCCTTCATCAACATTATTAATTAAGCAAAACAACAGAAAATATTAAATTTTTAACTGATTTCTTCATATTTTTTTTATTTATTTATTTTTTTTTTAATATAAAATCAGAATACACAACTTAAAATAGAAATTTAAACATATTTTTTAGTTTTTGAACAGTCGTTTCCTCAAAGAATTTCGATAATTGAACAATTAACAAAGGAAACTAATGATTTTTTTTAACGAAAAAAGACGAATTAAACGAATTTGGTTAACTTTTACTCTAATTGGAAATTTCATCTTACTTTATATATACCAACTAAGTAGAATTTTAATACATAAACGAATAATTTAAAGAAATCCTCAACACACAAATGTGAACCTGCAGAGCATTCCTTATTACGTCATATCTAAACTAAAACTTTTTTCTGCAACCCCTCCATGCATGCATTCCAGGTAGGGGAACATAACAAAGAATTTTGACGTCACAACTTACAAAGGTTACAACAAAATGTTTACGTTCAAGAAAAAGTATCACATAGAGAGAAAAAAAGAAGAGATTTAAGCTATTTATCCATTCTAGTTTTATAACAGTTACCACATCTCCAAATTAAAATTTGGAAGTCATAATGAGTGTAATTAATTAAGCAAAATAATAGAAATATTAGTTTTTCAGAGGGGAAAAGACGAATTTAAACAAATTTTATTAGTTTTACACTAGTTTAATAATAATTTTAAGAGGAAAAAGACGAATTTAAACTTTTTTTTTTTTTAGTTTTACACTATTTTTTCTCATCTCCAACACGGATATATCAATTTTAACAGAAGAATTAAACGTATATTTTAGTTTTTAACAACAAAATCTTAACAAGTATCATTAATTAAACAAAAATAAATATCAGTTTTAAAGAAAAGACGAATTTGAATAATTTTACACTAGTATTTTCAAAAGCAACATGGAAATATCAATACTTATTCACATATTTCACTTATTCACTGTATTCAATACTATATTTAATAAATTTGGATACACTTTAAGAATTTCCTAATCTATAATTATATATTAGCTGTATATTTAATGTTACCCACGTTTTCAACATTAGTTCATAATCGTGAATTTTGTATTTTAAATACCATGTATTCAGGTTCAGATTATTTTCACTTGAAATCATACAGAATTTTTTAACAGAGTTTGTTTTTGAAATCATTGAAGCAACTGTATTTAATATTTTTAACACCAATTTTCTAAGATTTTCTAACATTTTCCGATTATACATTCCTCATAAGTACATTTCTAAATGCTACAATCACTTTACATATCGAAAAGATATCATTGAAGCAACTGTATTTAATATTTTTAACACCAATTTTCTAAGATTTTTTAACATTTTCCGGTTATACATTCCTCAAAAGTATATATTCTAAACAATAGAAAATATTAATTTTAAGAATAAAAAGACGAATTTAAACAAATTTTATTAGTTTTACAATATTTTTTCTCATCTCCAACACGGATATATCAATTTTAACAGAATTAAACGCATATTTTAGTTCTTAAGAACAAAAATGTAATAAGTATCATTAATTAAACAAAAAATAAATATCAATTTTCAAGAAAAGACAATTTTTTACACAAATTTTCAGCTTTGAAATACATTTGTTTACATATATTGTTACAATATATTACTAAACTTAAACTTTTTAAAAAGTTTGAATGTCTTTACAAAGGGTTCATATTTATATTTTTCACGTCTTGACTGCATTCGAAATCTTACAACAAAAGTATACTTTTATTATTTTTATTATTATTATTATTCTAGAAAACCTAAAAAGTTATTTCTTGCTACTTTAAACACTTGTCATATTAAAACTACTCTGAGATATTCTACCCATATAATTAATCAAATTAGGACATGATTCATCTTACACGTCAAAATTTCTGAATTTTTACAATACTTATTTTCATCAAACTTTATTCTTGATCTTATATATTTTAGGAGTATAGAATTTTAATATCTGTTTTTATCTACTTATCAGAAAATTATTAAAACACCCAACAACATTTTCCAAATATGAATATTATCTTTACAGTTTAATAATACAAAACATACACGAATACAAAGTTTAATTTTTACAAACATTTCATATTTCAAACCAAACTTTTCGAAATTTTCACATCATAAGAGCAAACATTTGACGAACTTTTTAACTTTTTAACTTTTGTTATTGCTTAGATCTTTTCATCATCACTTTTAATTATGATAACTATCCATTTTTAGGTTGATTGTCGAAAAACTGTAACTGAAATTACATAAACTTAATGTAAAAAACCATGTTCTGACACAATTTCTTGAAATTCAACAAAGAATTGACTATTACTTATCTATTATTATTCTTATTAAATACTTATCTACATCAATATCGACTCTCGATAGTACATAGATATTTCATCATTACACACTTACAACTTTTTCAAACGTTTATCAGAAAAATAAGTCAATCAAAGTCTAGTAGTTATCACACCTGTTCCTCAGAAATATTACTATCATATGAAACAGTAAAGAAAATTAATAGATATTTAATATTTAATAACCTCATACGTGAAATTACTGTCGAATGAGAATACTAACAATCTATAAAATCAACTGTTGAACAAAAAAATAGTACAGATTACTGAAAATTCAAATGTTTTTCTACAAAAGTTACAAAAATTAACAAATGAATGACAAGTTAGAGAAATAACTAAAAAAATTAATGAACATATTTACAAATTTATTAAAATCACACCTTTTTCTGGATTACAAGCCACAATTTCTTGAAAAATTTAACACCGAATTTGTAAGATTTTAATCCTAGTATTACACACACTCAATAAATATACAAAATTAACTAAAAAATAATTTTTTAGTCCCATCAATAAGCAGAAATTGTATATTAAAAGAATATTTTCATAGTAGTACTTATAAAAATGAGAGTTTACAAACTGATTTTCATAATTTTATCACATTCCCATATAGCACACTTGCCTCCCCAGGATGTCCTGGGGAGGATTCGCATCCCAGGGCCGTCATCCCCCAGGCATCCCTGAGGATGCAGAAAATTGTCACCAGGAGGTCCTCAGGAACCGAAAATGTCCGCTTTACAGCATCCTGGGGAGCTCCCCAGGACCTCCCTTAGGGTCCTCCCCGGGGGGTTCTGGGGAAGATTTGAGGAAGTGATATAGGAGGACTTTGGGAAACTTCAAGGTCACTAATATGTTCAAAAAATTTTTTAAAATAAAGTTATGATTTAATTAAATTTTTTTAAGAAGAAAACGCGAATGTTTTTTTTTCCTCTATTATTCAGGTGGATTTACATACACAGAGATAATTCAGTAACAAATTTCTTACCTTCATTTTTCCTCCTGGACTTGAACCCGAGTACCTTGGTATTCTGGACGCGTGCTCTTACCGTTATGCTGTAGGGTCAATGAGGAGTAAAGGTTTCTGAGGTATACATGCATTTTTACTCCGCTTTTGAAACTTAAAACTAGGAAATGTTTTTTTTTTGTGCCTTTTGCATACATTCGACATAAATTTAAATTAATAACTCTAAATAAATTATCAATAATTATTTGTTATAACATAAATGTCTTCGAATTTAAAAATTTTTAAATGAAATTGTATTTTTAAATGATAAAAATATCCTTTTAGCTTTTAATACTTAAAATCCATTAAAATCGTTCTGTAGTTAGAAAATGATTATGAACTATATATTTTGACACACAATGAATGATGCAAAACGTTTCTGATGATATCCCCTATAAAATTTTATTTTAGTTAGTAAAAATATTATTTCCAAAGATTAAAATAGCAAGAGATTAAAACACATAGTTTCTTTAAAATTATGATTTTTCTTTTTATGATTGACAAATAAAGTGAATCCTTTCAAA
Source organism: Maratus speculifer (assembly GCA_964019185.1). NCBI lineage: Eukaryota > Metazoa > Arthropoda > Arachnida > Araneae > Salticidae > Maratus > Maratus speculifer. Next base: position 57,658,135 of record OZ025293.1, read on the forward strand.
AATAAAACTTTTTTGCTCTTTCTCTCTCTTACTTTTTTTTTACAGAAATTTTAATCGATTTTTTTTCTCTTTTTGCTTTTGGTGCTCTTATTAAATGAATTTATAAAAAAAAAAATACATAAATTTGCTTAGTCTTTTCTTTCCTAATTTTTACCCTTTGAAATATTTCATTGTTTCAGTTTCATAGAGAACACCACCAGCGGCCAAGAGATTCTGCTCTCGAAGCTAGTAGACGGGAGGTGCTGAGTTTGTATCCAATCGCACCCGTCGGCCTAATCGTTTTGAGTTTTCCACTGTTTTCTTCGAATCTTAAACTTCCTTGCGTAAATACGGGTTAGGTTCCTTTAGAAAGACCCTCCGGAGGGCAGCAACCCTCCTCCTTAATGTGTCCCTTATTTTTTTTATTATTATTTTTTTTTAATGATTGAAAAATAAAATCTAAGTAAATCCTTTTCAAAAATGAAACTTTTTTGCTCTCTCTTGCTCTTACTTTTTTTACAAAAATTTTTTATCGTTTTTTTTTTTTTTTTTTTTTTACGTTTTTTAAAAAGGTGCTCTTATTATACGAATTTATGGAAAAAAATATATAATTTTGCTTAGTCTTTTCTTTCCTATTGGGCTAGTTCCTAGTTCGTTTCATAGTTAACAGTCAAGAGATTCTGCTCTCGAAATCGGTAGATAGGAGGTGCTGAATCGCATCCATCGGCCTAATCGTTCGGAGTTTCCCGGGGTTTTCTTCGATACTTGGATTTCCTTGCGTAAATACGGGTTAGGTTCCTTTGGAAAGACCTTCACTGAGGGCAACCCCCCCCTCCCTTGATATGTCCCTCATGTTGATAATTGGCCGTCATAAATTCAATCAATCAACAAACACGTTTTAAAGTGATTAGGTATGTTTTGGCGAGTATTTATTAACGAATAATTAAATCCGTTACTTATAAAATTCTTACATGATGGTACGAGTTGCAGATGTTTGGATATTTATCAATTGTCGCGGGATTAAAAAATACGGTAAAAGCATTGTACTATTTTATAACATTGTAAAAATATTAAAATTCTGCATTGTCATTGAAAACACACCATTGTAGAAATTTATATAATTTAATTGTAACAGGATTTGGTGTGAAAATCAATTATAAAATTCCATAATTACACTGAAACACTGCTTGAATTTGAATGATATAAAATAGAAACTGTTAATAAAATTTGAATCTGTTACAAAACCTTTTTATTTTCTTATTGTTATAAATAAAATTAATTTACAGTCAAATCTCCATTTAGCAGTCTTTAAAATTGTATGAAATTTTCATGATCATAAAAAATACAATATGCACCATTTTTCACTTAATTAACGACGGGAAATATTTTTGTTAATTACTTGAAATGTAATTTTAGTAACTAAGATTTTAGGCAATTTAAAAAACCTGAAAAAACTAATATCTTTATTTAAAATATAAGATGTTTTTATCAACTAATTATTTTTTAAAAATCCCAAACTAATATATGTATCCATATACTTTCTTTTACACCTACAAACAAATTTGTTTTACTAATTCAAAAGTAGTTTCACTTCTATTCTTGGAATAACACCCTTTTTTTCGTCCTTTCGTTCAGTAAATTTCCGGGAAAACTGCTGTTCGCCTGCTTCTCCGTTGTCAAAATTGATTGGAGGGGCGTGATTAGCTATTGAGTGTCTAAGTGCTGGAATGTTGACTGTCTATGCCGAGTATAGTATGATATTGCTATGCAGTTGCTTATATTAATACATTCATTAATAGAATAGAAAATCGATTTTTTAAATGAAAGTTTTAAGTGATGGCAAAATACTCTTCAATTAAATATTGTGTTAAACTATTTGTTATTTATGAAATACAGATAAATATTTATCTGTAATTTCAAAATCTATAATGTTATAGGTATTTCAGAAGTTTTCTTAATGAAAACTTCATTTTATATTTCAGAATTTAAATAACAATAATAATATTATGTTTGGTAATCTATAAAAAAAATTAGAAAAATACATTGTTAATCAGTCCAATTTACATTAAAAAAAAATTAATTAATGATAAGGAAAACAAATAGGCTAAACCTTCAGAAATGGCATTTAAATTGATGCTTCTATTTAGCTAACATTTTCTTATCCTCAACATTCGGTAGGTACATGATAATAACCTGAATTAAACTTTTAAGTTGCGTGAATTTATTTTTTTTAAACAGAAAATCTTTTCAAATAAACCACGTATAGGTATATATTTGGGAAATGGGGGGGGGGGGGAGGTGAAGCTCAATATTTATATATTTTAAATCCAAATATACCATTTTAAAATGAATTGCAGCACTATCTTTGAGTTGATGTTATGTGCTGGGATAAAAATATCTAGTTTCGTCGCGACAACTTTGTTTATTTATTTATTTATTTAATTTTTTTTAAAATAAGATTTAGTAAGTATGTTAGTTAATTATATATATATATATATATAAACATTTAATATCTGATATTAAGATGCATTAGAACTCGATTTAGATAATTTTCATAACAAAGTTTTAAGCGGGTACTTATGAACAAGCTTACGTTAATAATCTCTTTTTTTTTCTTTCCATAAATACCTTTACCTCGTAATTTCAGAAAAAATATATGAACTAGAATTGTCTTCTATTTAAAGATTTTAAAGTATTAATTTAGAAACTTGCTATTTAGTTCATTTAAACAAGTTAAATTAATTTCTAAATTAATAAAAAAGGAATAATAATAAAAAACCAAAACGCAATAGGTTATTTATTAATAATTAATAAAATATTGATAAATGAACAAAATTTGGTTTAAAAGATACATAATAGTAATTAGTATATAAAAAAGGAATTAATTGAAATAATAAATAAAAATTTTTAATTTAACTAAAAAAGATTAAAAGTTACAGCAGTAATTAAAAATTATAAAAATTTTATAACTATCTAATTTTCTTAAAAATAAGTAATCGAATAATTAATAAAATATAATAAACTCATTAAAATGGATACCGATTAAATTGAATTCACTATTTTAATAAAAAAAAAAATTGAGTATTGTACTCCAGAATCATTCATAAGATGGCGCCAGCACTGTGACTTCCTGGGCACTTCCCCAAGAATGAATAACCGTTTACTTCCCCAGGAGGGATTTCCCAGGTACTTCCTCAGGAGTAGCATCCCTGGGAAGTTGCTCCGTGGGACGTTACTGGGAGCTCATTCCTGAGCACACCGTAAAAGACTCTTCCCCAGGACATCCTGATCTTGTCATTTTATTTTCAGGAGGAATATGGGATGACTTGGAGCTCTTGGGGAGGTATTGAGGAGCTTTTGTGCTATATGGGTTTAAACTTAATTTTTTACATAAAACATTATTTAATCAAATTTTATGCTTTCTAATTCAGTAAAATTCAATACTTTTTTAGTTTTTAAACCAATACCACAATATTTATTTACATCAAACTTGATTCTTTACCTTTTATATTTCCACATTACACAAGTGAGATAAATACTAACTTGGATCAGGAGTGAAGTCAATTGATTCGATTCGATTTTCATCATGTACGCATTGCTCCTACACGAAATTTCTTACTGCTATAATCATCTAGTGTATTAAAATTAATCTACTCATATTTTTAATCAATTCATCAGATGTTTCATCTCCCACTTCTGAATTATCGTGCATCAAGTTGTTTAAAATATAAATACTATCTTTATAGTTTTAATGATATATAGTATACATGGTTTATATTGAGTTAGCACTTCCATAGTATTAATCAAATTATATGTTTCATCTTGCACTTCTGAATTATCGTCCATCGAGTTTTTTTTTTTTAAATAATAATATATTTATAGTTTTTGATTATACATAGCATGTATGAATACAATATTTAATTTTAACATTTCATATTTCAAATAACCTATTTCCGAAACCAAGCTATGTGAATTTTACCACAATGCTTATTATCATAGAATAATTTGTGTTTCACACTTACGTTAAAAAAAATGAAAAATTTTTGTTAAAAAAAAGTTGTAAAAAATTGCAAAAAAAGTTGCAAAAAATTCAAAAAAAGTTATGAAAAAAGCTTCAAAAATTTCTTTGTTTTTAATGCAGTATGCAATGGCGAACACATGATCAATGTAATGACTTAAAAGTTGAAAGTTAAACGTACATCCTATTTTTTCAACTGCTATAACCTTAACCCATTAACGCCCAGCGTCCTCGTTTGAGGACGGTTACAATAACAGCAAGAAAGCGGTTTTCCCACCAGTAAAGAGGAAGAAAAATGTATACCTTATTTCACGAGACAGAATCCTTGATAAATTTAGATAAAAGTTAATTTGCTTTTAAAAGTGGTGGGAAATACAAAATTTAAATTTTAGCGAAGAAAATAATTCGGGCGTTAATGGGTTAATGAGTATCGATAATTAAGTAAAAACAATTGAAAATATCAAGTTTTATAGAAAAAGACTGATTTCTTACGATTTTTTCAACTCAAACTTCAGACTATCAATTTGATAAAAAGAAATTTAAGCATGCATTCCAGTTTTGGACAACCATTTCCTTCATCAACATTATTAATTAAGCACAACAACAGAAAATATTAAATTTTTAACTGATTTCTTCATATTTTTTTTATTTATTTATTTCTTTTTTAATATAAAATCAGAATACACAACTTAAAATAGAAATTTAAACATATTTTTTAGTTTTTGAACAGTCGTTTCCTCAAAGAATTTCGATAATTGAACAATTAACAAAGGAAACTAATGATTTTTTAACGAAAAAAGACGAATTAAACGAATTTGGTTAACTTTTACTCTAATTGGAAATTTCATCTTACTTTATATATACCAACTAAGTAGAATTTTAATACATAAACGAATAATTTAAAGAAATCCTCAACACACAAATGTGAACCTGCAGAGCATTTCTTATTACGTCATATCTAAACTAAAACTTTTTTCTGCAACCCCTCCATGCATGCGTTCCAGGTAGGGGAACATAACAAAGAATTTTGACGTCACAACTTACAAAGGTATACAACAAAATGTTTACGTTCAAGAAAAAGTATCACATAGAGAGAAAAAAAGAAGAGATTTAAGCTATTTATCCATTCTAGTTTTATAACAGTTACCACAACATCTCCAAATTAAAATTTGGAAGTCATAATGAGTGTAATTAATTAAGCAAAATAATAGAAATATTAGTTTTTCACAGGGGAAAAGACGAATTTAAACAAATTTTATTAGTTTTACACTAGTTTAATAATAATTTTAAGAGGAAAAAGACGAATTTAAACTTTTTTTTTTTTAGTTTAACACTATTTTTTCTCATCTCCAACACGGATATATCAATTTTAACAGAAGAATTAAACGTATATTTTAGTTTTTAACAACAAAATCTTAACAATTATCATTAATTAAACAAAAATAAATATCAGTTTTAAAGAAAAGACGAATTTGAATAATTTTACACTAGTATTTTCAAAAGCAACATGGAAATATCAATACTTATTCACATATTTCACTTATTCACTGTATTCAATACTATATTTAATAAATTTGGATACACTTTAAGAATTTCCTAATCTATAATTATATATTAGCTGTATATTTAATGTTACCCACGTTTTCAACATTAGTTCATAATCGTGAATTTTGTATTTTAAATACCATGTATTCAGGTTCAGATTATTTTCACTTGAAATCATACAGAATTTTTTAACAGAGTTTGTTTTTGAAATAATTGAAGCAACTGTATTTAATATTTTTAACACCAATTTTCTAAGATTTTCTAACATTTTCCGATTATACATTCCTCATAAGTACATTTCTAAATGCTACAATCACTTTACATATCGAAAAGATATCATTGATGCAACTGTATTTAATATTTTTAACACCAATTTTCTAAGATTTTTTAACATTTTCCGGTTATTCATTCCTCAAAAGTATATATTCTAAACAATAGAAAATATTAATTTTAAGAATAAAAAGACGAATTTAAACAAATTTTATTAGTTTTACAATATTTTTTCTCATCTCCAACACGGATATATCAATTTTAACAGAATTAAACGCATATTTTAGTTTTTAAGAACAAAAATGTAATAAGTATCATTAATTAAACAAAAAATAAATATCAATTTTCAAGAAAAGACAATTTTTTACACAAATTTTCAGCTTTGAAATACATTTGTTTACATATATTGTTACAATATATTACTAAACTTAAACTTTTTAAAATGTCTGAATGTCTTTACAAAGGGTTCATATTTATATTTTTCACGTCTTGACTGCATTCGAAATCTTACAACAAAAGTATACTTTTATTATTTTTATTATTATTATTATTCTAGAAAACCTAAAAAGTCATTTCTTGCTACTTTAAACACTTGTCATATTAAAACTACTCTGAGATATTCTACCCATATAATTAATCAAATTAGGACATGATTCATCTTACACTTCGAAATTTCTGAATTTTTACAATACTTATTTTCATCAAACTTTATTCTTGATCTTATATATTTTAGGAGTACAGAATTTTAACATCTGTTTTTATCTACTTATCAGAAAATTATTAAAACACCCAACAACATTTTCCAAATATGAATATTATCTTTACAGTTTAATAATACAAAACATACACGAATACAAAGTTTAATTTTTACAAACATTTCATATTTCAAACCAAACTTTTCGAAATTTTCACATCATAAGAGCAAACATTAGACGAACTTTTTAACTTTTTAACTTTTTTTATTGCTTAGATCTTTTCATCATCACTTTTAATTATGATAATTATCCATTTTTAGGTTGATTGTCGAAAAACTGTAACTGAAATTACATAAACTTAATGTAAAAAACCATGTTCTGACACAATTTCTTGAAATTCATCAAAGAATTGACTATTACTTATCTATTATTGTTCTTATTAAATACTTATCTACATCAATATCGACTATCGATAGTATATAGATATTTCATCATTACACACTTACAACTCTTTTCAAACGTTTATCAGAAAAATAAGTCAATCAAAGTCTAGTAGTTATCACACCTGTTCCTCAGAAATATTACTATCATATGAAACAGTAAAGAAAATTAATAGATATTTAATATTTAATAACCTCATACGTGAAATTACTGTCGAATGAGAATACTAATAATCTATAAAATCAACTGTTGAACAAAAAAATAGTACAGATTACTCAAAATTCAAATGTTTTTCTACAAAAGTTACAAAAATTAACAAATGAATGACAAGTTAGAGAAATAACTAAAAAAATTAATGAACATATTTACAAATTTATTAAAATCACACCTTTTTCTGGATTACAAGCCACAATTTCTTGAAAAATTTAACACCGAATTTGTAAGATTTTAATCCTAGTATTACACACACTCAATAAATATTCAAGATTAACAAAAAAATAATTTTTTAGTCTCATCAATAAGCAGAAATTCTATATTAAAAGAATATTTTCATAGTAGTACTTATAAAAATGAGAGTTTACAAACTGATTTTCATAATTTTATCACATTTAAACTTAATTTTTTACATAAAACATTATTTAATCAAATTTTATGCTTTCTAATTCAGTAAAATTCAATACTTTTTTAGTTTTTAAACAAATACCACAATATTTATTTACATCAAACTTGATTCTTTACCTTTTATATTTCCACATTACACAAGTGAGATAAATGCTAACTTGGATCAGGAGTGAAGTCAATTGATTCCATTCGATTTTCATCATGTACGCATTGCTCCTACACGAAATTTCTTACTGCTATAATCATCTAGTGTATTAAAATTAATCTACTCATATTTTTAATCAATTCATCAGATGTTTCATCTCCCACTTCTGAATTATCGTGCATCAAGTTGTTTAAAATATAAATACTATCTTTATAGTTTTAATGATATATAGTATACATGGTTTATCTTGAGTTAGCACTTCCATAGTATTAATCAAATTATATGTTTCATCTTGCACTTCTGAATTATCGTCCATCGAGTTTTTTTTTTAAATAATAATATATTTATAGTTTTTGATTATACATAGCATGTATGAATACATTATTTAATTTTAACATTTCATATTTCAAATAACCTATTTCCGAAACCAAGCTATGTGAATTTTACCACAATGCTTATTATCATAGAATAATTTGTGTTTCACACTTTTCTAAAAATTATCAGATATCACCCCTCAGAGAAATTACTATCACATGAATAAATGAAGAAAATTTAATTTATATTAAATGTACACGAAATTGATTGCAATATACATGTATTTAATAAAAATAAATAAATAAGCGATTATTTATACATTAAACCTTTACTAAATATATATTTCTTTCATTATACAGATGTTTCAACAAGATTAACCAAAACAGCAGCAAACTTCAGAAATTAATGATCCGAATGATTCATCCCTAGCACATGTAGTGTTAACGAATAGCACATATGTGAGTACTTATATGAGAAATACTAGAATTCGTATATGAAACGTAATTAGAGTAAATACAAAATGATTTGTCTTACTACCTACACTTTAACAAGTGCTTTTTACCTATATTATTGAAGAGAATCCTAACTGTATCCATTTATTTCTATTACACATGTGCTCTATTTGCTACAAACACTTCTTAAGTAAATGGAATTTAACAGAACATACAAAAATCTATACAGGTGAAAAACCTTACACTTGGAAAGATTACCATAAATGCTGTTTTCAAGGAGACGTGAATCAAAAATGCACACATCATCATATAAAGCATCGTCAGATATATGTAAACTTAGTGAAGATATTCAAAAATTAGTCAGACTTTTGAAGAATTTAGAAATAAAGAATGATATTTAGGCTATTTATCCATCATATTTTCACAACACTTACCACAATATCTCAAACTTAAAATTTAGAAGACATACACACTGCTGAAAAGTAATTTTGTGATTCTTCTAACCAGTATGAATGTATAGATATTATTTTGCAATGTATTCTTTAAATGCTCACATTAAATATTCTTTTATATGCATATATCGTTGTGTTTATTTTTCTAATACCTATTACATTAATGAAATACATAACATTTTAAGTGAAATAACACTCTCACAACTTAAAAAATGCATAAGAACATACAAAAAATAAGCAGATGTATGAAAAAATATGCAAGTTTAAAAAATAATTTCATTGTTTTCTAGAAATATTAACAAAAAATATTTACAATATGAAAAAATTGCAAAAGTGAAAAGAAAAAACACAAATGTAAAAACAAAAACCACAAAGTGAAAAACTCATTACAAAGTTTTTGAAAAAAATATTTACAACATAATTTTTTTTTACAAAAACCAAAACTTCAAAAAATTTTTTTTCAAAAATTTTTTTTTTCAAAAACATTTTTTACAAAAAATTTTTTTTCAAAATAAGTTTTTACAAAAGTAAAAAAAAGAAAATCACAACGTTGAAAAAATGAAAAATTTTTGTTAAAAAAAAAGGTGTAAAAAATTGCAAAAAAAGTTGCAAAAATTTCAAAAAAAGTTATGAAAAAAGCTTCAAAAATTTCTTTGTTTTTTAATGCAGTATGCAATGGCGAACCCATTTCATTTGCTATTAAAAAGTAAGAAAATTTTGAGACTTTTTTCATAACTTTTTTTGAAATATTTGCAACATTTTTTTGCAATTTTTTACACTTTTTTTAACAAAAATTTTTCATTTTTTAACGTTGTGATTTTCTTTTTTTTTACTTTTGTAAAAACTTATTTTGAAAAAAAAATTTTTTGTAAAAAATGTTTTTGAAAAAAAATTTTTTGAAAAAATATTTTTTGAAGTTTTGGTTTTTGTAAAAAAAATTTTTTGTTGTAAATATTTTTTCAAAAACTTTGTAATGAGTTTTTCACTTTGTGGTTTTTGTTTTTACATTTGTGTTTTTTCTTTTCACTTTTGCAATTTTTTCATATTGTAAATATTTTTTGTTAATACTTCTAGAAAACAATGAAATTATTTTGTAAACTTGCATATTTTTTCATACATCTGCTTATTTTTTGTATGTTCTTATGCATTTTTTAAGTTGTGAGAGTGTTATTTCACTTAAAATGTTATGTATTTCATTAATGTAATAGGTATTAGAAAAATAAACACAACGATATATGCATATAAAAGAATATTTAATGTGAGCATTTAAAGAATACATTGCAAAATAATATCTATACATTCATACTGGTTAGAAGAATCACAAAATTACTTTTCAGCAGTGTGTATATCTTCTAAATTTTAAGTTTGATATATTGTGGTAAGTGTTGTGAAAATATGATGGATAAATAGCCTAAATATCATTCTTTATTTCTAAATTCTTCAAAAGTCTGACTAATTTTTGAATATCTTCACTAAGTTTACATATATCTGACGATGCTTTATATGATGATGTGTGCATTTTTGATTCACGTCTCCTTGAAAACAGCATTTATGGTAATCTTTCCAAGTGTAAGGTTTTTCACCTGTATAGATTTTTGTATGTTCTGTTAAATTCCATTTACTTAAGAAGTGTATTTTTGTATGTTCTGTTAAATTCCATTTACTTAAGAAGTGTTTGTAGCAAATAGAGCACATGTGTAATAGAAATAAATGGATACAGTTAGGATTCTCTTCAATAATATAGGTAAAAAGCACTTGTTAAAGTGTAGGTAGTAAGACAAATCATTTTGTATTTACTCTAATTACGTTTCATATACGAATTCTAGTATTTCTGATATAAGTACTCACATATGTGCTATTCGTTAACACTACATGTGCTAGGGATGAATCATTCGGATCATTAATTTCTGAAGTTTGCTGCTGTTTTGGTTCATCTTGTTGAAACATCTGTATAATGAAAGAAATATATATTTAGTAAAGGTTTAATGTATAAATAATCGCTTATTTATTTATTTTTATTAAATACATGTATATTGCAATCAATTTCGTGTACATTTAATATAAATTAAATTTTTTTCATTTATTCATGTGATAGTAATTTCTCTGAGGGGTGATATCTGATAATTTTTAGAAAAGTGTGAAACACAAATTATTCTATGATAATAAGCATTGTGGTAAAATTCACATAGCTTGGTTTCGGAAATAGGTTATTTGAAATATGAAATGTTAAAAAAAGTTAAAAAGTTAAAAAGTTCGTCTAATGTTTGCTCTTATGATGTGAAAATTTCGAAAAGTTTGGTTTGTAATATGAAATGTTTGTAAAAATTAAACTTTGTATTCGTGTATGTTTTGTATTATTAAACTGTAAAGATAATATTCATATTTGGAAAATGTTGTTGGGTGTTTTAATAATTTTCTGATAAGTAGATAAAAACAGATGTTAAAATTCTGTACTCCTAAAATATATAAGATCAAGAATAAAGTTTGATGAAAATAAGTATTGTAAAAATTCAGAAATTTTGAAGTGTAAGATGAATCATGTCCTAATTTGATTAATTATATGGGTAGAATATCTCAGAGTAGTTTTAATATGACAAGTGTTTAAAGTAGCAAGAAATGACTTTTTAGGTTTTCTAGAATAATAATAATAATAAAAATAATAAAAGTATACTTTTATTGTAAGATTTCGAATGCAGTCAAGACGTGAAAAATATAAATATGAACCCTTTGTAAAGACATTCAAACATTTTAAAAAGTTTAAGTTTAGTAATATATTGTAACAATATATGTAAACAAATGTATTTCAAAGCTGAAAATTTGTGTAAAAAATTGTCTTTTCTTGAAAATTGATATTTATTTTTTGTTTAATTAATGATACTTATTACATTTTTGTTCTTAAAAACTAAAATTTGCGTTTAATTCTGTTAAAATTGATATATCCGTGTTGGAGATGAGAAAAAATATTGTAAAACTAATAAAATTTGTTTAAATTCGTCTTTTTATTCTTAAAATTAATATTTTCTATTGTTTAGAATATATACTTTTGAGGAATGTATAACCGGAAAATGTTAAAAAATCTTAGAAAATTGGTGTTAAAAATATTAAATACAGTTGCTTCAATGATATCTTTTCGATATGTAAAGTGATTGTAGCATTTAGAAATGTACTTATGAGGAATGTATAATCGGAAAATGTTAGAAAATCTTAGAAAATTGGTGTTAAAAATATTAAATACAGTTGCTTCAATGATTTCAAAAACAAACTCTGTTAAAAAATTCTGTATGATTTCAAGTGAAAATAATCTGAACCTGAATACATGGTATTTAAAATACAAAATTCACGATTATGAACTAATGTTGAAAACGTGGGTAACATTAAATATACAGCTAATATATAATTATAGATTAGGAAATTCTTAAAGTGTATCCAAATTTATTAAATATAGTATTGAATACAGTGAATAAGTGAAATATGTGAATAAGTATTGATATTTCCATGTTGCTTTTGAAAATACTAGTGTAAAATTATTCAAATTCGTCTTTTCTTTAAAACTGATATTTATTTTTGTTTAATTAATGATAATTGTTAAGATTTTGTTGTTAAAAACTAAAATATACGTTTAATTCTTCTGTTAAAATTGATATATCCGTGTTGGAGATGAGAAAAAATAGTGTAAAACTAAAAAAAAAAAAAAAAAAAAAATAAAGTTTAAATTCGTCTTTTTCCTCGTAAAATTATTATTAAACTAGTGTAAAACTAATAAAATTTGTTTAAATTCGTCTTTTCCCCTCTGAAAAACTAATATTTCTATTATTTTGCTTAATTAATTACACTCATTATGACTTCCAAATTTTAATTTGGAGATGTTGTGGTAACTGTTATAAAACTAGAATGGATAAATAGCTTAAATCTCTTCTTTTTTTCTCTCTATGTGATACTTTTTCTTGAACGTAAACGTTTTGTTGTATACCTTTGTAAGTTGTGACGTCAAAATTCTTTGTTATGTTCCCCTACCTGGAATGCATGCATGGAGGGGTTGCAGAAAAAAGTTTTAGTTTAGATATGACGTAATAAGAAATGCTCTGCAGGTTCACATTTGTGTGTTGAGGATTTCTTTAAATTATTCGTTTATGTATTAAAATTCTACTTAGTTGGTATATATAAAGTACGATGAAATTTCCAATTAGAGTAAAAGTTAACCAAATTTGTTTAATTCGTCTTTTTTCGTTAAAAAATCATTAGTTTCCTTTGTTAATTGTTCAATTATCGAAATTCTTTGAGGTAACGACTGTTCAAAAACTAAAAAATATGTTTAAATTTCTATTTTAAGTTGTGTATTCTGATTTTATATTAAAAAAAATAAATAAATAAATAAAAATATGAAGAAAGCAGTTAAAAATTTAATATTTTCTGTTGTTTTGCTTAATTAATAATGTTCATGAAGGAAATGGTTGTCCAAAACTGGAATGCATGTTTAAATTTCTTTTTATCAAATTGATAGTCTGAAGTTTGAGTTGAAAAAATCGTAAGAAATCAGTTTTTTTCTATAAAACTTGATATTTTCCATTGTTTTTTACTTAATTAACGATACTCATTAAGATTATAGCTGTTGAAAAACTAGAATGCATGTTTAATTTCAACTTGTAAGTCGATACACTGATGTTGCAGTTGATAAAAATCGTAAGAAATCCGTCTTTTTCTATAAAACTTGATATTTTCAATTGTTTTTACTTAATTAACGATACTCATTAAGGTTATAGCAGTTGAAAAACTAGGATGTACGTTTAACTTTCAACTTTTAAGTCATTACATTGATCATGTAGTTGATAAAAATCGCAAGAAATCAGTCTTTTTCTATAAAACTGGATATTTTCTATTGTTTTTACTTAATTAACGATACTCATTAAGATGTCTATCAAGCAAAATTCAAATATATGTTTAACTTTCTTGTGTTAAATTGATAATCTCATCTTGTAGTTGAAGAAATCTAAATAAAATGGTTAAAAACTGAGATTTTAATTGTTTCGCTTAATTAATAATACTCATTTAAATTACGGTTGTTCAAATTCAAATATAAATTTAATCTTCATCTTATAGTATGATTTCGAGCGGCGGGACCGGTGGTGGTCGCTGCGTGCTGCGCCGGTGGCGGGACCGTCCCTTCGTCCCGCCACCGTCCCGCCGCATGAGCCCGTACTCTTGTTTTCCTACTACTAATGGATGAGTAAAATAAATAATATATAATAATAAATAACAAGGACAACAACAATGGCTGTGGCTAATCTGTCTTATATGGATGGATGCGTAAGTTCGTGTACATCATGCATCTGGCGTATAAATTACCAATACTGAAACAGCAAGTTCGAGGAGATGACAAGCAAATAATGTGTGTGGAAAAAAGTTTCTTTACAAAAAGAGCTCAGCGAGCGATGTTGTTTGATCGTAAATACGTCATAACCGGGATTCAGGAACAGCAATGAGGGCAACACTGCAAATTTTTTTGGAAAATCGTAAAATTTTCAGCTGTTATCACTAAGATTGATCTTAAACTTTAAAAAAATATATGTAAAGTTATAATAGTTGTCACCAGTGGGTATTAAAAAAAAGTTGAACAATTCAGAATTTCCGCTGATGATACCTTAAGATAATTTCTTGAAAAGTATCTATGATAAAGAAAGTGCCTCCAACTGTGTACCCACCTCATACATGGTTGGGTAATAATACCAGCGGCATTTGCTTCTACTGCCACATAAGTGAGAAGGCACAAGAGGCACAAAACTAAGATTTTAAAAGATGTACACTGTAAAAAATAAATGTGTAAATTGGATAATTTTACCCACATATATGTGTAATTTTGTAAAATTACACACCTGTAATAAAAATTACACATTTTTTTCGGAAATTTACCTATTTTTGTGTGTATTTAGCGTCTGAAAGTAAGTGTGTAATTTGTTATCACTTGATAAACTTAGACAAGTGTGTAAATTCCGAAAAATGCCTGAATTTACACGAATTGGGGTGTTATTCTAATTTAAGCATAATAATGTTTACTCAGAGAAGTGTGTAAATTTCTGAAATCACCCACTTGTTTTAAAATTTACACATTTTGTACAAAAAATTGCCTGTTTTTATGTGTATTTTGTTTATTAGAATGAGGTCGTAAGTTTTTATCAGTTAAAAGACACACAGAAGTGTGTAAATGTAAAAGATTACGTGTATTTACGCGAATTGGAGTGTTTTACATAATTATAAATATGTAAATTTTAAAAGACAGTTTATAAATGTATTAGAAGACTTTCCGACAAAATTGAAAAGTGTTTATGCATTCGTTTTGTCCGTCCATCTGTCTGCGATCTAACTTTCGTAAATATACTCGAATTGCCATGAAAATTTTAGATGTTATTGATGTTCACGTTAGCACAAACTCTACTGAAAATGAAGTTTCTATCATGATTAATTTATTTACAGGGATAGTCAAAAGTTTACCATTACATTACGCCTATGGAAAAAAATATTTTCGAATGAGTTTTAAAGGTGTAACACCCTGCCAAACATATTTAAATTTATATGCATTTGCAAAGTACGTTAAAATATGTATTTTAAAAAATGCAGTATAAATGATAGTTATTATTCATTTACAGGGCCACACGAAAGAATTCCATTATGCAAGAACAAAGGGGCGGGGGATTATTTGCAAGATATTTTTATAATGTTCAAGGACTTCGTGTACAATAAAATTGATATGCTGATACGCTGAGTCATAATTTGAAGTGCATAGCATTTACAGGGAGACACAAAAGGTTTCAAATAGTATATTCTATTTGAAGTACTCTGTATTATCGATGATGGTTGATGGATGGATGAAATGCATTTTTAATTATGATATGCGTTTTTAAGTTTCACTAAATATATGCATATAACATGCTGTGTATAAATTCTATAGTTTATACACAAGGTTACACAAAAGAACTCGTAAAGGTTACTGAATACGAGCGTAATTTACTAAAAGGTGGTTTTTAAATAAGTTATACATTTTGACGTTGAACCGCTTACTCAGAAATGTTTGTAGAATATAGATAAAATGATATACAGGGTCATGTATAGTACTGGATACATGGTCACAATTCGATGATAACTTCTGGAAATGTTATTTAAGTAACTTATGGAAATGTTATTTAAGAAGTTTTAAGAGTGTTTTAGTTTAAAATAAATTTTAGGTAAATATTGGACTGTAATACAGGTACTAGGTAAACTACAGGGCTGAACAAAATATTCAAGTATGTTTTCATCCATTAGTATGAATTGCTAAAAAATAAATTTAACGAAAGTTTAGCGTTTTCTTGCTTAACTAAATTTTCTTATTATATAGTATATATATCAACAGACAGATTAAATACAGGGGCTCTTCAAAAGTATTGAAATACATATTTGGCTATGGACATTAACACCTTATTTTCCTAAATAATGATGTTTTGTTAAAGATTTCAGGAAGTGTTAAAGTGTTTCGTAATCTATCTTTAACGCATAATTTTTCTTTCTTGTTAATTGAGATATGAGTTTTTAAACTGATTTTTGCATATTGCGTTCTGTGTACAAATGCTGTAGATCATGTACACGGTAACACAGCAGAAAGTGCACAGATTACAGTACATGAACGAAAGTAGCTTAAAGGTGGTTTTAAAATAAATTCTACATTTTTACACAGAATTGCATTTAATAAACTAAGATATATATGGAGAAAAATGATATACAGGACCACCGAAACAATTTGATACATGGCTGTCTATGTAAGATAACCTCTGGAAATGTAAGTTTACTAGATTTAAACGTGTTTTTGTTTTAATTAAATCATAGCTAAATAGGGGCATAACCTTATGCAAAAATAGTAGCCAAAATAGTAAGTAGGGCTGTACAAAAGAATTAAAATTTGCTATCGCCTTTTGGGTATAAAATTCTAAAAGTCAAATTTCAACCTATTAGTCGTTTTAATACTTTACAACAAAAATGATAATGCTTAAGAATACGATTTGTTTGCCCGTATTCTAACTTGCGTTAATAGTTGAATTACTCTGTAATTGATACATGCATTAAGGCAATATTTTAATTCATAACTCAAATTATGACTAATACAATATAATAATTTTTAAAAAAGAAACTTAACAATTCATTTTAACAAGAAACTTTTTGAAATTGAATAAAAACAAAAGTGAAATGCATAAAAAAAATTTTAAACAGAAAATTTCAATTAGAGCCACTTTTATGAAAATAATGTGCATTTAACTTCCAAATCTAGCATTGTATAAAAAAACGGAAAACAACATCTGCGTGCAAAATTTCACCTGCAGACGATCACAAGAGTTGGTCTTTGGAATAAAGAACGTTCAGCGTGCTCGGATATATTATTCTTTTATAAACGTATATAGTTCGCATGAATTTTAAAACTTTTACGAAAATGTTACAAGTGCCAAAGGATATTTTACATAACAGTCCGAAAAAGGTACAGTGTCAGTAATATAGTTAAAAAGAGCTCATTAATGTCATTGTACTGGATTCGGACATAATTCTACGAAAGAATCTATGTATTTCTATTTGGATTATCCCAATTTAACACAGAGGAAGGTCATTGATAAGTAATAGGTAAGAAAAAAATATTTTCTCAGCTTTCTCTTTTAGTTAATAGTTTTAGTTTTAGTTAATTTCACATAAACATTTTATAAAAGCAATGACTAACATTAATTTAACTTTTATCAATTCAATAAACTTTAGTAAATTTAATTTTTATTTTGTTGAAATAAAAGGCTGCATGCCAACGATTTATTCATTTAAATGGCATTTAAATCAGATTTTTTTCCTTTTTAAAACTATGCAGTTAAAATTACATTTCTTTAAATTTTAAAAGTTTTGGGTTTTAAAAGTAATTTAACCAATAGTTAACATAATTACTAAACATGTATTATCACATCCCAATAGTTTCTACTTTAAACAGAGATTTAACTCATATATGAATCATATCACATTATAAAATGTATGAATATGAAATATATGATATGTACAGCATGCATTTCAGATATACTACAAATTCCCAGCACACATTGAGAACACATGTGGAACACTTTGATTGAAAAAAAGTGTTCCAGTTACCTTAATGTGTACTGAAATGTGTTCCGGATGTGTTCCGCTATAAAGAAAGTGTTCCGACAGTGGTCTGAAAGTGTTCCGAAAGTATTCTGCTCAGAATATTTGTTAAATCTAAACCTGGGAACACATTTAAGAACAGACTGGGAACACATATGGGCACACTTGTGAAACCCTGGTTTTCTTTGTAACAACGATGAGTATCTGTGGCCTTGATCGCAAACAATGTGGATTTCAAGATCAATTGGGTAAGTTATTTTTTTTTATTTACTTATTTTTTGCATGCATGCATGTATATAGTGATTATTTCTTTTTAGGCTTTCATAAATTTATTAAAACCTAGAGAACAAGAAAAATAGATGCATCGTGTGTAAGTGTTCCCTCCCCCCCGGAACTTTTTCTTGTAACAGGTTAAAAATGACGTTGTGAGAATAAATTTTTGCACCCCCTATATTTCTGCGCCCGGGGAAACCGTCTCCTCCCCCACCCCTTTCGCACGGCGCTGCAGATAATTTGTACCATCTGTCAGAGTTGATTTTAGGAAAACGTCCGAGGGAAGAATTTTCTACGTTCCCCCCCTCCCCAGAGCAATGATATGTCTTCCCGGAAGATTTGTGATTTTGTGTTTTTAACGTTGAGAAAAATGCAATTTCCCCCTCCCCGGAACAAGAGCAATGAGATCTCTCTCCCGGAACATTTGAGATTTTGTGTTTTCAAGGGTAAAAAAATGCAAGCCCACCCCCGTAGCTCTACAATGTACCCCCCTCCCCTCCAAGACAGAGAAATGCTTCTTGGTAAAAGTGTCTAAATTCAACACTGCCATCCACCTCCCCCCTATGGACTGCTAGTTTATTACAATGAAACGTGTTTTTCCCTTAACCATGTATACTTATAAATGAAATAAATGTTGAGAGCCTTATGCTGGATTTTCCCTTACATATTTTGCAAAAAAAAAAAAAAAAAAAAAAAAAAAAAAAACTTTGAAGTTTTTTTGTGTGTGGGTGAGAGAAGGGAGGGGGTATTCGGAATTTTCTTCTTCATTTTGTTTCAAATGACCGGAGAAGCATAGCCCCACCCAGTGTTGAATCCAGGGGGTGGCCCGGGGGGACATCCCCCCCCGGAGCTTTAGAAGTCCCTCCCGGAGAAAAGTGTCTGAATTCAACACTGGCCCCCACTTCACTCCTTGAGCAGGTGACGGATGCAACCCTCCTTCTCTCCCTAGTCACTGATATTATTTTAAAATATTGAATCAAAATTGTATTACTGTATTGATCTAATTCTTATTTGACCTAAAATGCCGTCGATATCTTGACACAGTACATTATAAATTAAACAATTAAGAAATATGAATAATAATACATTATAAAACTTCTAACTTGCAGATAATGAGCTTTCGACGCAAACGAGTTGACAAACGAGCAGATGATTTTTTCCGAAGTATTGTAGGGGAAAGTTTTTATAAAGTTGTGTGGCAACACCAACGCGCGTGAAGCGGAAGCTGTTTGTTTATGTTTTCATTAGAACGTTCGATCCGGCATCTTTGCGAATTTTTATGTATTTAAAAATATAATTGGAAGTTTACTTGTATGCTTTTTTTTAAACACCTTGTTACAACAACTTTCCGTGGTACGTATTCTATTGCATTTTTTTTTTGTTATTCAAATTAATTAGTTTTCAGCCTAATTTCTTTTACATAGGCACGTGATCTCCATGGGAGTTTTGCCAGTTATTCAGATGTCCCGTAAGGAACGCTAACTGTTTTAAGATCCTTAAATCGGAGCGAAAACTAAAATTTGATATTCAGATGGCATCTATATTGCTCATTAAACATCATTCGGTGTAAAAAACGTAGTTATATTTACATATTAATGTATATCTATCTATATTGTATGTTAATCTGTATACAGTAAACTCTCTCAAATCTATACGTCTTGAAACCAGTAGCAGTGCATTGTGTAAATGCTTTGTTTACATTTTTTTTAAGTATAATTTGAATGTACTTAAATATTGAAAAATATAATGAATGCTTAAAATAATTAAGTAAATTATTAATTTAAGAATTAATAATTTTTTTAATGTTTTCTTATCCTGTCTTTTTTTTTGTTAGAAGTAAATATGGAATCAACCATATTAAGGGGCTGTGCATGTATAACTATTATCATTTTAGGGGGAGGGTGAGGGAGTCTGGCATTGGCAGATGATATCTCTAGGCGGAGGGTGGGTTTGTCTATTGATATCAATATCATTTTTGAACCAACCAAAATTTTCTCTTTTTACTCATAACATGGTCTTTGGCTCAAAATAGTATGTCCTTTTTTCCGTCTATTTTTATGAAAATGTAAAACCGTGATTAAAATTACAAAATTATTATAAAGTTGATTAATTCTAAAACATGGAATTCCTCAACATTTTACATTCCTATTTTTCTTTATATGTGTATGCATTCATAATCGCTGTTTGACAACGCAAAGTGTATTTGAAATGAAACTTGTGTTTACTAATAAATAAAAGAGAAAGAATGTTGTTTGCTTGTTTCGTTGATAAAAATTTCTATCTGTACCTCCCTCCCGTCTCTCCCCATCCATGAATGGTAAGTGAGGGTTTGAAATTCAATTTTCCAGAGGAGGGGAGATTCCCTCCCAACATTTATAAATGGAGGGGAGTTTAGTTGTTTGGGAGGAAGAAAAAAAATCTTTAAAACTTACTGTTATTTTATGTGCTATTTAAAGAATTACACAAATACAGACATGACAAAATACCACTGAAGCAATTTTTATCGACAACTCAGAAGAATTATGCAAAGTGTGTTTTTTATTTTAAAAAGTCAAGATTTTATCTAGTCTATTTAGTTTGATAAATACCCTTCCTGTGCCAATTACTTTTGTTTCAGATCTAATAAATTCTGTTTTTGATTCAGGTTGATTTTAGGTTGAATGTAGATTGCTGCAAGTTGGGTTCAGGTTAATCCAATTTTTCAAAAGTTAGTTCAGTATATATTATTTCTGATTAAAAATTATACGTATAACAATAAACAGATATGTTTGTGTGTGTGTTGTTTTCCAGGCGCCTGCATTTCTGACGAAATTGACATAATTTTTTTTTGTGATTCTGTGATGAAATTTGCATTTTTTATCAGCCTTTTGACTAGATTCGTATTTATTTGACTGCCCTCTGATGAAATTCACATCTTTTTTTTGCAATTCTTCAATGAAATTTGCTTTTTTTAACAGCCTTTTGACTAAATTAGCTTTTCAACCCTTTGACAAGATTCAATTTTTTTCCGGGATGCATTGTTGAAAAGTGCATGCTTTACACGATTCTGTGTCAATTCGTATTAATTAAAAGTGATCCTTTGACGAATTTTGCATTCATTAAGCAATCCGAAGGCGATTCTGTTCTGTATTTTCCAAAAATCATAGCTTATCGGTTAGAAAAAAAAAAAAAAAAAAAAAATCCGGAAATTTAGACAAAAAACACACCACGAATTTCGACAAATCGTCGCCCAAAAAAATCAATTTCGCAAATCGTTTACAGAAAAATTGTAAATATCATAAGAGGTTTGCTAAGAGAACGCGCAAATTAAAAGTGATCCTTTGACGAATTTTGCATTCATTAAGCAATCCGAAGGCGATTCTGTTCTGTATTTTCCAAAAATCTTAGCTTTATGGTTCAAAAAAAAAAAAAAAAAAAAAAAAAAAAAAAAAAAAAAAAAAAAATTCAATCCAGAAACTCAGAGGTTTGCGGGGAGAGCGCGAATTTTGTTAGATAATTGTGAAAAAATTAAAATTTCGTCTGAAGATCATGAAAAAAACCTTGAATTTCGTGAAACAATAGTGAAAGAAAAACATATTTCATAGGAGATTTGCAAAAAAAAAACACAAATTTCAGGTAGGGATCACAGAAAAATGAAAATATCGTCAAAAAAGCCTGCGGGAAAACACAAATCGTAAATTTAAAGAAAAAATCGAGAAAAATCCACCAATTTTGTCAAAAAAATCCATAAATTTCATCAAAAACAATGTGAAAAATTCGTAAATTTGATTAAAAAATCTAAAAAGTTTCTTTCAAAGATCGCAAAAAAAAAAAAAAAAAAAAAAAAAAAAAAAAAAAAAATCAAACTTCATCAAAGAGTTGCGGGAAAAACACAGAACCAAAAGTAAATACCCCTCCTTTTCACACAATCTGTTGTAACTTTTCAGAAAATTTTCTGCAAATTTCAAAAGTTTTTACTCAGAATCACCCTGATGAACCCTTTGTTAAATTTGGCATTATCCCGCAATCCTTTAAAGAATTCAGCGCCTTTTTTTACCATCTTTTAATGAAATTCACATTTATTTCAATATTCTTTCATGAAATTCGCATATTTTTAAGCAGCATTTTGGACTATTTCCATGAGTACTTGTAGTGTAAGTCACAGGCTACAATTTTTGGCTACCAGTATTATAGGACAAAAAAAAAATGTGATTAATTTTATTGGCACATTCCCATTAATTAAATAAGGCCAAGCAGACTTTACGAAAATAACGGTGGCTAACAAGCATAGCAATTAATATGTTATGTGACTTACACTACAGAACCCATGGAATTAGCCTTTGATAAATTTGGGTTCATTAACAGGGACGTGGAAAGAGAAAACTGAGTTTTGTGCAAATTTTCAATTTAGTGTTCTTTTCCTTCTTACTGGCCAAAAATGATGTTTGTTGTAGAAAATCGGCACCTGGGGCGACCACCTCTTTGCCTCCCCCATACCCCTTTTCACATGACGCTGTTTATATGGCGATCCTTTCACAAAATTCACATTTATTTTGCAATGCTTTCATGAAATTCATATTTATTTGGGATCATGGAAAATATGCAAATTTTCTCAAAAAATGGTGTGAAAAACTGCGAATTTTGCTAAAGGATCATGGATAAATGCAAATTTCATTGAAAAGACAGTGGAAAAAAAGTGGGATTATCATCAAATGGTCGCGAAAAACACAAATTTTGTTAAAACCCTGCAAAAAAATGCAAAATTTGTCAGTAGTCCTTAGTCCATGAGGAAAAGAAAGTTCAGCTTTTTCTTTGCTGAGCCTGTAGCTTCTATGCAGCAAAGAAAAAAAAAGGTGAATTTCATCAAAGGATGACAGAAAAACCTAAATTTTGCCAAAGAATCGCAGGAAAATGCAAATTTCATCAAAGAGCTAACTAATAAACTGCAAATTTTACCGTTGAATTGTGAAAATATGCAAATTTCATCAAAGGATCATGAAAAATTGTGAATTTCATCAATAGATTTTGAGAAAAATGCATATTGTTTCAAATAATTGTGGAAAAAATGTCAACTTTTGACTAAAGATCAAGAAAATGCTAATTTCATCAAATGTTTGCAAAAAGCATGAATTTTTATTTAAAAAAGCATGAATTAGTGACTTTTGAATTTTTAGTATCCTATATTTTTCACTGGATAAATGTTTTTCAAGCTGGTTTCCTACACAAATGTTGCTAATTCCAGTTACTCTTAAGCATTGTCATACCTTTTTTAAACACCCTGTATATGGTAGATTTTTTAAAAGAAAAAATGTATGTATGCTTAAATCTTTTTAATGATTTTAGGATTTTCTACTACCTATGGTAGATACCTGTGGTGCGTGCTCCAGACCGAAGAAAAACAGGCGAAAATAATGCAGATAGCATCATTTACGATTAAGGTATAGCTAATTTATTGTTTATTAATTTTAGTTGATACATTTTATTCTACGAAAATGCTGTACATTTACTGTCTCATTACTCTCTACATTTACTGTTATGAAAATCTTGCTCATAGGCATGTATTTAAAAATGTATGCAGTTCCAATTACTTTTTTTACAGGGAACAAGGTGCAATAATTCCCTGATGGTAAGTTTCGAAATTGAAGAGGAAAATTTCAAGCTATGTTACCAACTAATAAACTACAATATATTTATTTATGTACCGCCACTCCGGAAAAAACTGTTCAAAATAAACATTTATTGCAATAATATATTCAGTCACAATCAAAGAAGGCTTTTTTTATGTTAATTTATTTATAGTACCTTTTATTATTATTATTATGTTTTCAAAAGATTTTAACACACTGAACTTGGTCTTAGATTGATTTATGCTTTTAAATTGAGAGCAAGAATACAAAACAGAGCGTTTGAGATTGAAAAATCTAGAAAGTGTGTATTTTACATTTTTCTGTGAAATGTGTGGAAATTATGTGGCCCATAATTGTTTTGATCTTAGAACAAAGGCAGAAATACAATTAAAAAACGATAAAATTAAACCATCTGTGCAGCATGAAATGACCACTCTTTTAGCCTAAGATGTATCAAAATGTAATTGCTGCCCTTTTTCAAAACAAATGGCCTGTTTTCATTTAACTAATGCATACAATAGGTGCTCTCACAATTTTAAATGCAATATTTGCCCTTTAACTGAATCACTTTCTTGAGCAGAATTTTATTCAACAAAATCATGAATTCCAAATAAGCCAAAAAAAAAAAAAAAAAGATTTTGATTTATAAAATGGCTAATTGGCTTAACTAGTGATTCATTTAAGAAGCTATAGCTCTGGGATGATCTTACCCCCCCCCCCCCCTACAACTCAGCAAGGCATATCAAAAAGTGTTAAATCATGAATCAGAGGTAAAGCATTTATCTCGAAAGAAGTCTGTCTAATATGAATTGTGATGTGAGACCTCCGTGCTCTGCTATACTAGCCTCACAATGAGCTTTCATACTGTTTATGAGACTATCAATAAATGTTTGTGGCAAGCATTTATTAACACCTTCATAGACAGTATGCAAGCTTGTTGTGTGAGGCTTGTACAACAGTGCACGGTCGTCACACTCTATATTGACAAACTTTTTCTGGGATAAATGCTTTATCTCTGATTCATGATTTATACGTTTTTATATTAGCCTGTTTCTTGATTTACAATTACAATTTTTTTCTATAGTATTATGTTGCTATATTCCTTCTTCCATTGTAATGTACTTCTGTGCCAAATTTTTTAGCAACACAGTGTCAGTAATTCAGCAGTTTTATTTTTAAGACCTTAATTTTGGACATGAGTATGTATAGTTATATTTTTAGTTTTTTTAATGTACAATACATCTTTAAGTCCTTTATTAAAGTTATTTTTCAGATGTTGTCAAAATTTAAACCGTATGCACTTTTGTTGTTAAGCAAATCTCTGCTACTTTTATTTCTATTTTTGGCCATTACCTTTATAATAATTAATAAGCTTATTGGTGAAAACTAATTTATGGCTATTCCTTAATCACTTTTCCTTATTTTTGAGCAATTATATTAATGAATATTGCATTATAATATATACTAAAGTGAGTCATAATTATCGAAACAATAGACGCTTTCAGTGTGACGTCAGTCATGATATTTTGCTTGGAAACCGACTCCAAATAAAATGTTGCTATGCTTCATATCTTATTAAATATAAATCATAGAAAATGTTACTCACTGTATATGGAATATTTAAACATGTATCTGTGAGATATTGCTGAAAAATATAGCTATAAAATATAATAAAGGTAGAAAACATAACATAGCAACGGTTTGTTTGGAGTCAGTATCCAAGCAAAACGTTACGATCAAAAGTGTCTATATGCTATCTTCTTAAATATTGCCCCTTAGTATAATACTTCCAATTGCAAAGTTTCATTTAAAAAAAATGTGAAATTTTTGATTGGCAATTCCATAGGGAGTCTATTTGAAAGAATACGAGGATTAAATTTTTATATGCCCCCCCCCCCCAGGATGAAAATTCCAATTAGAGAAACTTCCCTTATTGAGTCCCAAATTATAGATAAAATTTGCATCTTGATGTCTGCAAAACTCAAAGTGTTATACCCATTTAAATAATTCATCAGGTTTTAAGAGACGCAAATTGAAATGCACACAGTTCAAGAAACAATGTTACTTTAGCAGTTCTACGAATTTTTCAGAGGCAACACTATTCTATACAAAATGTACATTTATTTTCAAACAGGGAACACTTAAAAAAAAAGGGGCACCCTTGTACCTTGTTCCACCAAAATATTTTGAACTACTTTGTTTTAGAGTCCCCTAAAATTTGCGATATTTTCCCAGAATCAATTAATTTGCCACAAGGCATACGGAAAATGTTAAAAAGGGTCGTTGTGCACACCGGAAATGCTTAAAAGGACCACCGAACCCATAAGAAATTAAAAGGGCCGCCAGGTGCTGCGCCCTGATAAAATGGTTTAGAGTTAACACTATATATAATGTGATCTACTGTGAGATTATCAGAGCTCAATGCTGTTGGACACAGGAAGATGTTAGACATGGTTAAGTTTTGGAATATAGCAGTTTATATTTTCAAACACTTAAATTTTTTAGCAATTCACATTACATATTATATTTGGACTTATCTTTTTTTGGTTATATCACACTGCAGCTGATGATTAATCTATCTTATATGTCTTTCTTTAATGCTTTAGTGCTGACTCTAGAAAAAGAGCCGTCGGGTGGGAATTTTTTAAAAGGGGGACACTGTTCTAAAAAAGGGTACACTATTCTATAAAAAGGATACACTTGTACCTTGTTCACCCAAAATATTTTGAACTGGTTTGTTTACAATACCCTAAAATTTGCAATATTTATCCATGATCAATTCAATTGACACTGAGCGCAAATGAAATTTTAAAAAAGACCACCAGGTGCATCAGAAGGATTTAACAGAGCCACCAGGTACATAAAAGAAATACAAAAGGCTGTCAAATGCTGCACCCTGCTAAAGCAGTTTAGTGTCGACACCATACTTATTATGTTAAAGTAAAATTCAAAATTGTCATTATTATTATTTTTTAAAATATGCATTATGTATCTGATTTTTTAATTTTTTTTTTTTATTTAGAAGGATGACACATTTCAGACAAAAACTGAAGAATGTGCCAGCCTCCCGACCACCAAGTGCAATAGTATTCATTAAAGATATGCTAATCGCCTATGTCGCTGTCCTGTATTGGTAGCAATTATTAAGTGAAACCTCAGCAGGTGTAATGGAGTTATGAACTGTACTGTTATCAATAGATTACACTTTGAAACTAAATTATCCTGTGCAATATATGTGCAAGCAATGGGAGCATTAGGAGTTTTTGTGTTCAACCAGCACAATTATAAACTTTGAAAAAAGCCATAATTGTTTTAGCCCTGCTAAAATGTAATTGTCAAAAGATAAAATGTGAGACAGTTTGAATGCATCGAATTTAAAGATAATAAAAGTTTTGAACAAATTTGAATAATAGGCTATAGTTTAAATTTCCATTGTTATTTTTATACATTAGTAAAAAAAATCTTCAATATTTTTATTAAACTTCTGTGAAAATGTATGTTATTTTATATTTTTATGTTATTTATCTTTATTTTTTTCTTAATTTTTTACATCTTAATCCATGAAGTATGATCTCTAAGGAGATTTATACTTATATCCAGGGTTTTGGAAAATCACCATAAAAAAAAAAAAACTATAATGGATCTAACAAAAAGATTTGTATAACTGTAACATTTAAAAAAAAATTCTTTCAGGTTTCAATTGTGGTACTTGTTGATAAATACTAGATCTTATATGATTAAGTAAATGCTTATAATTCGACTTATGAATGAATATTCACATGTATTAGGCCCAAAAAAAAAACATCTAATGGACCAAAAGTTAAACATAGCATCATGGTGAATTAAATGAAAGTGTATGGGCCATTCCAAAAATAAAGCACCCTTTGGTGTCCCAACACTTTGTATTGTTATATTTTCTAAAATTTTGTTTCAAAATTAAATTTAAATATTGAAAAATATATTTTAAAGATATTTTTAATGCAATTTTAAAATTTGGGATAAATTCCATTTATTGTTATTCAAATAACTTTCTTAATAATTGTGTCCTCTAAAAAGCCATCTCCCAAGAACAATTTTTGATTTTGAAACCCTATTTTTTTTTTTTTTTTTTACTATATGTATCGTTTAAGTTAGCTTTCAGGATGTTTTTTATATCTTTGCAGTCTTTATATTATCCCATTATACTTTAAATAATTTTTGTAAATAATTTTTTCATTTTATAAGACAAATTCATGTGTCCCTTAATTTTTGTCCCCTGTGTTACCGCCAACTTTTTCTTAATATTAAAATAAGAATTTGAAACCTAAATGTTGATAATAGTAGTCATTCATGTACTTTTATAGTTAGCATTCATCCTAAGTAGTCATTTTCCTCATTTTGTTAAATTTTGAAGAATATTATTTAGGTAAAGGTGATTTTTGAAGGTAGGTGTGTTTTATGTGTGCCCCCTGTGTTACTATTGATTTATTTTGATTAATTATTAATTTTATAGTTTAT
Organism: Maratus speculifer; assembly: GCA_964019185.1. Lineage (NCBI taxonomy): Eukaryota > Metazoa > Arthropoda > Arachnida > Araneae > Salticidae > Maratus > Maratus speculifer. The sequence goes on from OZ025293.1 coordinate 57,686,579, forward strand.
TGGAATTTAAATTGTAAGACTTAGTTAAAAGAAAATATTCCATCTAACTTTACATTGTTTCTATGAAAATAGTAATACATGGGTGATAATTTATTTCATTTTGTCTCCTGAGTTACTAGTCCACTGTTTTATCATGATATTGGTAACCATATTGTTAACGGACAAAAAAACCCAAGTTAAAAAATGAAATGCAACAGAATGCAGTAAAACCTCCAAATAACGGACACCTCCGGAGCGCGGAAACTGTCCGCTATTCGGAGGTGTCCGCTATTGGGAAAAATCTCGGAAATTTAAAAATTGCTAAGAAATGCTTAAAGTGTCATTAATTGACTTTTATATGTCCTAAAATTCTAATATATGATTAATAAGAAATTAAAAAGATTTGTTAAGCAAAAAAAAAAAAATAAAAAATAAAAAAAAATAAAATAAAAAATAAAAAAAAATTAAAATGGTACATTACTTAATATACTGTTTGTTACATTCATGCAAAAAAATGTATTTTAAAAGTTTCCTTTAACATTTAAAGATTACATTGTTTTTTTTTCAATGTGAAGTTTTAACCATGTCAATAGTTTTAATTTTCCTGTATCATCTGTTTTAAGTGTCACTGCTGACTATATTTTGCCACTTCTTAAAAGCATAAAATCTCAAATCTTCTGGAGAGGAGTGTGGGAGGAGGGGGGCGGGTATTGTGATGCTCCGCGATGTAATGTCCCTCAGAAAATCCCCTGAATTTAATACTGGACGTGGGAGGGAAAGACCGAGTGGGACCCGGCCCACTCTCTACATTTATCTGTGATCACAAAATTTCGACACATTGCCCTGACAAATTTAGAGGGTTTTTTACTTTTTTTTCTTCGTTAAAAAACAATTTCTCATACTTTATCGCAAAAATTACTGTCCGCTATTCAGAATGTCCGTTATTCAGAGGTTAAACATAAAAAATTTAGATTTTGGGAGTGGGGATCGGTAAACTGTCCGTTAAATATAAGTGTCCGCTATTTGGGAGTGTCCGTTATGGAGGTTTTACTGTATCCTGTTTTTTAATGCATTTGTTGGTTTATATCAGAAATACATTTTTAATTAATAAGTACACTTTTAAGATTGTTAAAATTTTTATGTTCAATTAGAATGTCCCCTTTGTTACTTTATTGTCCCCTGTGTTACTGACATTTTTTTAATCAAAACAAAAGAAAAAAAACTTTCTTATGAATCAGTTTTATAATATGCGCTGGCTAATGTGTATAAATAAGTTTTACTATAATTTTATTATATTAGAGTAATTTTTACTAAGTTATGTAAAGTTTAAACAGGGAGAATACAAAAAAGGGTAACACAGGGGACATAATATGCCTATATCATGAAAAAATATATATATAAACAAAAAGCTATATGGCACTGAAAAAGAACATTTATATCAAAGTGTTAATATTGTAAAAGCAATTCTCTATTTTTAAAAGGAAAAATGAGAAGATTATTTAAAATATGGTAATACAGGGGACATCTTTCAGCCAATGTGTCTGTGTTTCTAAGTGTAGTGATAAATATTTTTAAAAAAGTGTGCTGCTGATATTCAATTTCCAATCTTGAATATGTATACAACCATCTCAAAGATATTTTTATTTCTTTTTAAATGAAAAATTTTTTGAAAAAATTTTTCTCAAAAAGGATCTTTATTTTTGAAATGATTTATATCAGAAGAATAAGAATAATTTTTATTGCTTGTTACTATCAGTATTAAGAGTAAATTTATTTTGTTTTGATTTTAGGGTTTACATTTGCTTACCACAAATTAAACAGCTATTCAAATTTTACAATTTATGAATAGAGTAAACTCAAAATCAACTTAAATACAGTTAACCCAATGTTCTGCTTACATTGAATTCTTCAAGTCCTGGAGCTTTTTAAGAGTTAATAACTGTGAACATTTTTATTGTTTTTATGGAAGGGGGGGGAGGGTAATTTTTTTCCTTGGTTGCATGAACTTTTATCTACGAGTTTACTGTGTACCATACATTTTTTATAATTTATTTATTTCTCTAATATTTGTAATCTAAGTTTTCTCTTTTAAAAGAATAAACCTTGATCTTGATATACAAGCTTGTATTATTCAGCTATGTGTTAGAGACATATATCCTCCATGTGTTAGAGTTGACACCAGGTAAGCTAGAATTTGCAACCGGATATGCATATCTTTTGGGTGTACATTTGTCTCTTAGAAAATAATTTGTAATAGTCGGCTTTGTTAAGTAATAATTATTCGCAATTCTCTATCATCTGCACTTTCTTTTCAGATTTAAACAAATGAAAATTGCTCTATGAGGTTTGTAAGAAAAAAATAATAAATTAGCGAATCCATATTTAGAGAAATTTCAAAGAAATAGTTAACTATTTAAGAATTCTAATACAGTTCATTTTTTAAAAGAACAGTTTTTATATTGAAGCTCGTGATCACAAACCATTTAATAAGATTGTACTAAATGGTATAGCAGATTCTATGTTTAAGAAATTAAACAATCAATAAAGTTATTCTGTGTAAACTTTTTTTTTACTATTTACATTATTAATTCTCTACAAATTAATAATTTCAACAATATTGTTAATTTTAATGTTTTATTTATATGCTATATTTTCCTGTGGTATTTTTAACTTTTATTAATATTTATATTGTGTATAATTTGCTGTAAATTATTAAATTGCTTTCACATTGCAGCTTAAATTTTTATAATAACAATCACATTGAAACAAAAAAAAATGTAAATAAAACTATAATCTAAAATCCACCAATCCTTCAGCCTCAATGTTGGCCAATTTGACAGAGATAATAAAAAATATATTTATTCTTTTTAACTGCATACTGACATCAGGCTTTTCCTTTTTAATCTCAAATTACTTGTCTGAGCATTTAAAATACTTTATTTTATTGGAGAGTAAAGGGAAGCATATAACATTTTGTCCTTTTAAAAGTGGTGCCCCACTCAATAAACAAATTGTCTGAAATGTGTAAATATTTTTGGTCATAAAAAACTTCAGTATAAATATATGTGCACCTGCAAAAACTATGTATAAAAGAAATTTTTTGTAAAATATGTTCTAAAAAGTCTATTAGAAAAATATCAGTATTCCACAAGCATTCTAAAAAGTGTCCCACAAGCATTCTAAAAAGTGTTCCAAAAGTGCACTATAATGTGTATATTGTAAAAAGATAGAGTTCCATATATGTGTTTTAAAAAGTGTTCCAGAAAGTGTGCTCAAAAGTGTTCCAAAAAAGGTGACAAAATGTATTTCAAAAAGTGTTCTCAAATGTGTTCTAGAAAGTGCGATGGAAAGAAATAAGTGTTCCATATGTGTTCTAAAATGTGTTCCAATAAGTGCGCTAAAAAATGTTCTAAAAAAGGAGACAAATATGTGTTCCGAAATGTATTCTCAGATGTGTTCCTTAAGTGTTCTGAGAAGTATTCTAAAAACTGTTCCAAAAGATGCGCTAAAAAGTGTTCTAAAAAAGGAGACAAAATAAGTGTTCTGAAAAGTGTTTTAAGATTTGCAGTATACCATCCCATCTAGCGCGCTAGATGGAAAGGTAATAGACAAGCTTCAATATTTGTGGTTAATAAAAAATACTTATTAACAATTTAATTTATATATATACAGGGTGATTCCAAATTTTTTTTACATTAAAAGAGGGGTGATAGTACACATCAAGACAAAAAATATTAAATAGGAGACCAAGGGTCCAAAACGTTTTCCTAAGGAGATAGCCGCCATTAAAGTTTAGGGACCAAAATTTCAAATAAACATAAAAAACGGAAAAATCGGTCGATTGCTTTGCGGTTTTCACTAAAATTATTCTTTATGTCGGCATTTTCTTGAAATTAAATTATAAAGATAATTTTCAAAAAATGCCGATAGAGGGCGCTTTAGACTTTGCAGTAACGAACAACTACTTTTTGCCGGTATGTTTTGCATCTCATTAAATGTTTTCGTAAGTTTACATTCAAACTTAAATTTTGAGCTCAAAATCTGTAGTTGGGAGTGGTTAAGTAACACAACCTGAGCTGTGTTCAGAGGGTTCAAATTTCAAATGATTAAAAAAAAAACGGAAAAATTGGTCGATTGATTTGCGGTTTTTACTAAAACTGTTCTTTATTTACGTATTTTCGTGAAAATAAATTATAAAGATAAATTTCAAAAAATGCCGATAGAGGGCGCTTTAGACTTTGGAGTAACAAACAACTATTTTTTGCCGTTATTGTTTGCATCTCTTTAAGTGATTTCGGAAGCTTAGACTTAAACTTAAATTTTGAGCTTAAAATCTGAATAGTAGGGAGTGGTTAAGTAGCACAAACTGAACTGTGTTCAAGGGGGAGGGGGAGGTTCAAATTTAAAGTAATTATAGAAAATGGAAAAAATGGTCTATTCGTTTGCGGTTTAAAATAAAACTATTCTTTAAGTCAGTATCTTCTTGAAAATAATTTTTAAAGATAAATCTCAAAAAATTCCGTCAGAGGGCGCCTTAAACTTCAGAGTAACCAACAATTCATTTTAACCATTATTTTTTGTTTCTAATTAAATGCTTGCAAAAGCAATTTAAATATTCTCGGAAACTTAATTTTGACTTAAACTTAAATTTTGAGCTCAAATCCTGAATCGTTATGAGGAGTTAAGAAGCGCAAACTGAAGTGTGTTCAGGAGTTGAAATTTAACCCTCTTTCCTCCTCGAACACAATTCAATTTTTCGCTAATTAAACACTCCCAACGATTCAGAATTTCAGCCCAAAATTTAAATCTATGCATTTGAAAGCATTTATGAGATTAAAAAAATAACAGTTAAAAATAGTTGTACGCTTCTTCAAAGTCTAAGGCGCCCTCTATCGGCATTTTGTGAAATTTATCTTTAAAAATTATTTTCAAGAAAACACTGATTGATCAAGAAAACTGCTGATTTAAAAATTAGTTTTAGTAAAAACCGCAAACGAATCGACCAATTTTTTCCGTTTTTTACATTTATAAGAAATCTGAACCCTCTGAACACAGCTAAGTTTGTCTACTTAACCACTCCCAGCTATTCAGATTTTGAGCTCAAAATTTAAGTTCAAGTCTAAGCTTACGAAAGCATTTAATAAGATGCAAAAAATAACGCCATAAAAGAGTGTTTCGTTACTCCAAAGTCTAAAGCGCCCTCTATCGGTATTTTTTGAAATTTATCTTTATAATTTATTTTCACGAAAATACCTAAATAAAGAATAGTTTTAGTGAAAACCGCAAATCAATCGACCAATTTTTCCGTTTGTTATAATCATTTGAAATTTGAACCCTCTGAGCACAGCTCAGTTTGTGTTACTTAACCACTCCCAACTACAGATTTTGAGCTCAAAATTTAAGTTTGAGTCTAAGCTTACGAAAACATTTAATGAGATGCAAAAAATACCGGCAAAAAATAGTTGTTCGTTACTCCAAAGTCTAAAGCGCCCGCTATCGGCATTTTTTTGAAATTTATCTTTATAATTTAATTTTAAGAAAATGCCGACATAAAGAATAATTTTAGAGAAAACCGCAAATCAATCGACCTATTTTTCCGTTTTTTATGTTTATTTGAAATTTTGGTCCCTAAACTTTAATGGCGGCTATTTCCTTAGGAAAACGTTTTGGACCCTTGGTCTCCTATTTAATATTGTTTGTCTTGATGTGTATTATCACCCCTCTTTTAATGTAAAAAAAATTTGGAATCACCCTGTATATTTCATTAACTCCTTTCTACATGATTTAAAATCTAAATTATTTTTTATGCTCCTAATCAAGACACAGAAAATAATATTTCAAAGTTCCATCGATTTTTAGGAAAATTTGAATGAATTTGCTATGAGTTGTCTACATTTAAAAAAGTAATACTGTCATTTTTCTTTCATTGCAAAATTTGCATGTGTTTATGTTTCGTTAGAAAGAAAATTTTGAAATTTATGTGCTTATGACTATTTGCAAAATTTCATTTATTTTTAAGAATTTAAGATGCGTGTGTTATTGAGGGCGGGGGGCGCTCAATTAAATCTAAATAATTCCCATTTATATAAAAACAATTAAGTTACAGAAATTGTTAAAAATCAATTGTATTCTGAAAAATTAATTGCATCAATTGTGCCAAATCTGTCGCCGGAGACCTGAGTGGCGCTCAACGTGTTAGTTGTTAAAAATAGAGGGAAATAAACGAATTTGTGCTAAAATAACTTTTTTTTCCATATTTTCTTTTACCCATCTAAACCTTCCAATGTATAAATAATTTGATAACTGTAATTCCCTGACATTTAGAATTTTAAACAATGTATCTAAAATAATTAAAATTTTGATAATGTGACAGTTACTATGATTTATTTAAACAGTGAACAATTCTCAAAATATTTCATTAATTATTACTATGCTAATTTGTTAAATTTATTTGAAATAAATATTTTGTTTTATTAGTATGCCTTCATTAAATTCTGGCTCTAATTATTGTTATAAAATCTATTACTTTGGTGAGGTTGGTTACATTACTGGATTCACATCCCTTATTCTTTTTTATTGTGTCTTATAAAAAATAACCTGTATTTTTAATACACTGATAAAAATAAATTTTTCACCACATTTTATTCTAAAAATTGCATGGTAATAATTCTAATCCCTTGTACTATTTATGATAGTATCAGTGTTATAGTGGCCTTGGCAACAGAATCCAGCCAGAAATTACATTTTTGAAAAAAAAAACGATCATAAAAATTTCACATTATAGGCAAAATAGAGTACAGCATTCAGTTGCTGTAAGATATAAACAATTAATGACCGTTTTTTAAAATCATATATCGAGTTATTATTGATTTAAATGTATAATTTCATAAATAAGAATGTAATATCTACAATCTATTATTAAAGTTATTTTTTTAATAATCAAAAAATTGTTTTTAAGTTTTCTTTTACTGCTTGCAAACCCTTATGTAAAATGAATTAATCCTTTCTGTCATCACGTTGTATACATGCAAACAGAAGGAGATAATATATTATAATTTCAGAAAGAAAATAGATTAAGAAAAATAATTAAAGAAAATAGATTATAATAACAGAAAGATAATAGATTACAATTTGAGACGACCCTGTTTCTTGATTGATCGTAAATAATTCTTCTTTTAAGATTACAAATCTATTAGAAAGAAACAAGTTGGAAAATGCACGTTAAATAAAGCAAAGCAGGTGCATTTCGTACCATAAAGAAGTAAAAAAAAATATTCAGATCTTGGTGTAATAGTAGACAGTACTTCGGATACTGTTTAAGTATCCGAAAGTTTTTCTTTTTCTTTGTAAACACTATATATCTGCTTTAAATTGTAAAATAAGTAATCTTTAACGAATCTCAGCAACATAAACATCAATTTCATAAAATGTGAAATATTTTAATATAATTAAAACGCGTCCCAAACAATGTTTCCTTCTTTACCATAATGTAATGGGATGTTTTAGTATGGCCCTGTAAATTAATAAAAACTATATTTTGCACTACAGATTATACAGAATTTATATTGTAGTATGTATTTCCTAGATGCATATCAATTTTATTATGTTCAAAAGTGTGTAACATTATTAAGATGCACTTGAAACTATTTTTTCCCATTGGTCATAATGCAAGAGAACACTTTTGACTGTCTCTATAATTGAATTATGCATCTCATTTTCATAAAAATTTAAATGACTCGATAAAATTATGCAACAGTTATGTATTTTAAATTTCAAATGATTCGGTTGTGTAGTTTTTGCGTTCTTATATGTGAACGGACAGGTAGACAGACGGACGGATTGAAAAACAACTATAGGTGCTACCAATGTACATAATTACGAACGCGTACTTAGAAACACGTGAAGCAAGTACGAATTTGTTCTTCATATAATTTTATTTTGCGATTTTGAAAACTTTTTTCGCAGTTTACACATCAAAGAATAAGGTAAATATCTATGTACACAAAAACCTGTGTATTTTAAATATTACACAAAAATGTGTATTTTCCATGTTACGTAGACATATGTGTAAAAACAAAAAATTACACACAAATCTGTGCATTCCGTATATAACACAAAAACATGTGTATTTTGCATATTACACAATATTGTGGGTATTTTCCTATTACACAAAATATATGTAAAAACAGAATTTTACACATACATATGTGTAAAAATATTGCCCAAAAATATGTGTATTTCAGTGCAACTTACACATTAAAGTGTGTATTTCAAGACTTATCAGATAACTTTTACACATTTGGACTTATCATCAAATTACACATTAAAATGTGTATTTTGAAGTTTACACATTAGGCGTGTATTTTGGCAATTTACACACCAATTTACACACCAATTTACACACACAGACATGTCGTTTTTGTATCATCGATTTACACATATTTATGTGTAAATTTTCACATTTATTTTTTAGAGTGTAGAGAACTTAATTCGAGGAAGTGAAGCAGTGTCAAGGCTTACGAAGATGTTTTTAATTCATTTCTAATTAGTAGTTGTTCAGAAATATCAAGTAAGTATAACATAATAAGCAAAAGTTTAAAACAATTTTACACTGAAATTTTAAATTGAAGCTTAGATCACAGAAGAATTTAATAATAGTGATAAGGGCATTGAAGAAAAGGGTATCGTGGCACCTTTGAATCACTACAGGCTTAAATTAAATTTCATTCATCAAATCTATGATTTTATTATAGGCTACGATAAAAATGGTTTAAAAATTTTAAACTTACACTATTTAAAAGGCTTTTTAAATATACGTATGTATAAAAAAAACTAAAATTTATATTTTTACATGGAACATCATACTAACTAATAGATATGAAGCATGGGAATCTAAAAAAACACTACGGTCTTTAATGCCAGTTATTTAAGTATCAATCCCCACTGTGCATTCTGGTGATATTAGATGTTTAAATACTAGAAATTTCTTAAAATATTGGTCGTTATGTCTGACGACTGATTTTTTTCATTAAATAACAGAAGTATTAATTTTGAAAAATTCTGATAAAAGTTGTTCGAAAATCATTGAAGCTTACGAGTCCTATATAAGTTAGAGATCACTGAACGGTGCGCCTTTCTGGGTAAGTCCAATCTTCAGTAGTTACAGATAGACCATGCTGATGTAAATAATAAAAATTTCATATTTGTAAACAGTAGCAATTTAGTAGTAAGGATAATCTATTAAACAAAATTTATAATTAATATAAGATATTATAGAATATAATGGAAATTTTTTTCAATCATGTATATTATGATAAGGGTTCTCACTGGCTTTTGACAAACATTAGCGATCTATAGAATAAGAAATAAAAAACAATAGCCAAATAAAAATAAATCTTAGCAAAATATATGCAGCGAGAAACACGGAAAAACTTGTCTTAAACACCTTATTGTATCGCATTTTTAAAAAATATGTTCTAAAATAATATAAGGTCTTGTAATTACTTAGAAAATAGAAACTAGGCTATCCAGTACAGAAAATATTAAAAATAAATATATTTTAAATGTCTCCTAAATGCATAAATGTTTAACACATTCTTTTAGCACTCTAAATAAAAATTTAAAACAGCTACTTTTGATTTACTGTTATGAAAATATACACTAAAAGTTGTCAAGAGATTTCGGCTCTAACCAATAGAAACAACTGACTGATCAAGGATACTTTACAAACATCTAATAAATAGTATTATGAATGGCTCATTTGAACACCACATTCCAGAAAAAGTTTTCTCTATTTCGTACTTTATTCGAATAGTTTTGCTTGTGTGTTGTCAAAGTGATGCGAGCGCGTAGATAGTGATTAATTAACAATAAAGAAATACTATCGCATAATCCTTTATGTACCTTTTCTGTTTCTATACACAATTGGTATTGAGTCAGCATGTTTATAAACAGAGCAATGCAAATGGAACAGTGCGATTGGGGCCTCCGTGGCTGAATGGTTAAGACATCACGCCGCTAATCGTGAGGTTGTGGGTTCGAATCCCACTGTCTCCACTTCTCCACCACTTCCTGGTTGTACTTCTCTTGTGTTATAATATTTCCTTGTGTGCTATCTCGTCCCTGTATATTGACGATGGCTTATAAGCAGGCTTCATGTCGAGCACACAAGTCAGATGTATGTTGTTCAACAAACAAACAAACGGTGCGATTGAAATATGAAGCGATATCAACAGTTCAGAAACGCGGATAAGATTCTCGATGATTTTGGCACACACATACAAACAAAACGAAAATTGAACACGCGCAATTTGGCGAGTTTTATTGTTCGCTTACTCGCCAAAGGAAGCATTTTGTCGTGATTTGGCGCGATGGCAAGCGACAGCGGGAAACTTGATTATAAGACAGACATATGGTTATATTTATGTTTGTTTCGCTCGATTATCTGTGCGAAGGATACAGACAGGGGTGTAAAATTCTCACCACCGTAAATCACTAATTTTTCTTCACTTTAGTATTATTAGCATTCTAACGCAATAATTAGACAAAATATTGGACGAAAAATAACTTTTCAAAGTTAGTGGTGAGAGAGTGCCCGCTTTTGCGTGGAATTTTTCATCCCTGGATATAAGGGAAAAAAGGGAGAGAGATGCCCCATGTAAGGATATTTATATTCTATCCTAACCCGTATTTACTCAAGGCACAATGCAATCAGGCACGTAGTCAGGGAGGGGGCTAAGGGGGCTGAAGCCCCTCCCGATAATTTGAAAAGACTTTACAAAATTATCTCTAAATTAATAAAATAAATTTGTTTGTTTTTATATACCATTACATTAAAATTAATTGCATTTTTTACTGTAAAAATATCCATTTATTCAATTACAGTAATCATTCATTATATCAAACATTTAAATATATATATATATATATATATATATGTGTGTGTAATAAATATAAGCTGAACTCGACTAAAATAACTATGTTGCATAAATTCTACGTATTCTTAGCAGCACGGGCAGAGTAGTCGCTCCGACAGTTGGCAAGCAATAGAAGACTTTCATTGGGGTATTTCCCCATTATAAAAACAGACAACATCAGTCTTCAAGTTCTTTATTGATGAGCTTAAAAATAGATAAACTCTTCCCCGCAATCACCTTAGTCCACATCGACACTACAAATTTCATTATCTCGTCCACATCATCAAATATTCTAATTCAGCGGAGCAATGAAAACGCGGCTTGGTAGTTTAAAGAAAAGATGCATTCTGTTCTCCTGAAAAGCCAAATGACAAAATCATTTTCACGACAAAACTAGCGCCCTCCTACTCCGCGTCAATCATTTTCAAAATCCAATCAGGATGGACTCGAGCCTCAAACGGACAAAATGATCAATTCTAATTGGTCGTAATAGGCGGTCCTTGGCAAGAACTATATTTTTTCCTCGGAAGACAAAGCCCTTTAGCAACGCGTAGTAACACCTGTCACGCGATGTTAAAATAAAAAATAAAATTAAAATCGCAGGAATATGCCAGAAAGTAAAAAGCTTACGAAATACTTCCCGCCTTTTTGAGAAGCAAGCAATAATTTATTAATAACTAAAGTAAGAAAAAGAATTTTAGCTGTTACAAGTTACGAAACTAAGATTGAAATATGTTCCACAAATTTAGAATTGAAACTAAGAACAAAAAAATGGCGCAAATTTTTTTTATTTTATTACAAATCCCCCTTCCCAGAAAGACGGGTGAAAAAGTAGGTCTGAGACCTGCAATTTCACAGAAAGGGAGATGATGCAGACTTAGCTCACGAAGTTGTTGATATAAGTAATAATAATTAGATACTAAATAAAAAAAATTTAAATTAATTTCTCTTTTTTATATAAATATAGAATTCAAATTTAAGAACACTAAGGTGATGCGGGGAATAACTTCAAATTTAAATACAATAAAATAGGCATCAATACAAATACAAGATATAATCTTGTTTAAAGTACACATCATAAAGTAATTTGAAAATATAAGCACTTACCCATAGTAATAACATAAAAATGAAACATAAAAATGAAAAACAATAACGTTGAATTCTTTTTTAACAATGTCAAATCTAGAAATGAAGGAATTTAATAGAACTTTCTTGAAGTCAATGTTGAAAGTTTGTTTCAAAAATCCATTTAAGAGTCATATTTTGAGTATTCATGATCTCTTTTCAAGGAAGTCTAATTATATCTTATTAATTGTCCAAGAGTAATATTTGGAGTGGTATAGTCCATTGCCTCTTTTCAAGGAGGTCTAATTATATCATTATTAATTGTCCACATTGAATATAGTAAGACATTTTATAATACAGTAATAATAAACTTTAACAATGTAAATAATAAACAATATAAGTAAGAAACATAATAAGGAAAAATATCAATAATAATAAATATCATAAGTATAAGTAAATCTCATAATGGGTATAAGTAAATCTCTTAATAAGTAATAATAAATATCACAAAAGACATTCTTTAAATACTTAATCTCGTTTATCTCATCTCATATTTTTGGGATGAAATATAGAGAGAAGTGAAATAAAATAAAAAATACAATCAATTATGAAATCATTTACTTAATCTGGTAATTCGAGTACAGGATTAAGTAGGAATATGTACAAAAAAAATTAAAATATAATATGATAAATTAAAATAAAATAAAGATAAATAAAAATTTTATTCATGTTTGAGAATGCACGTGACCTTTAAACTACTAAGATTCTTAAAAAGAAATATTGATAAATGATAAAAATAAAAAACAAGATCTATTCATGGCAAATAATTACGCAATAAATATTCTCTCGGCGTGATAAAACATTGCAAGATGCAAGTAGGAAAGAGAAAAAGAAACAAAATTATATTATAATTGACATGTACTTGGACTGGAATGCAGAAGCAAAGAAAGAGAGAAAGAAAAAAATTAAAATAAAGTGGTAAAAATTTTGTTACTTGGCAAATAATTAATTTATTAATTGATAGCTTAAATTTAATATTACAAATAGGTTCAGTTGAAAAAAAAAATTTTGTATATTTTTAAATATTTATTTGTTATTAAACTATTCTAAGTAGGGTAATTCAGTACGGAATAAGAAATTTCCACTTTGTTCGTCTACGCCGGCATAAACAAACAAATATAAAAATTTCCAGACAAGTGAAACTCTCGCTGCAGTCAAGAGATATCATTGCCATTCTGTAAGAATTACAAGATATTATCTGAATTAAAATATGGAAAGAAATTTACTGTTTAAGAGAAAAAAAATTATAAAATGATAAACTAGAGATATAGTCTAAGCTACAGTTTTTACTTGAGTTTGTTGTTGTTGATTAGGGGGTTGTTGCTCATGACTTAATTTAAATTTATCAGGGGAATAATAAGGCCTTAATTTAGATACATGTACTATCTCTGAATTTTTGAACTGATTTTGCCTATCAATTTCAAAATTTACTTCGGATAATTTGTTAAGAATTTTATAAGGGCCACTAAATACTTGTGATAACTTTCTAGTATTAGGGTACTGAAATTCTTCATAGATAACTAGATCTCCTATTTTAAATTTTGGTTCGATATAATCTTTATCATACTATCTTTTATTTTTTAAATGAAATTCATCAGTTCTTGCTTTAGCAATTTTAAGTGCTTCATGAACAGGGGGATAATAATTTTGTTGTAAGGGGGGAGTCATAGGGTAATTGGCCAAAAAGCAAGTAAGCAGGTGGAAATTTAGTAATAGAATGGGGTGTATTATTATATTCATTAATTACCTCAGTTAAAAGCTTAGTCCAGGGAATTTTAGAGGTAGTGGAATTTACTTTACATTTTAATCTAGTTACTATTGTCTGATTTACTCTTTCACATTTCCCATTCGTTTGTGGATGATGGGCAGTGGTCAAACGTTGTTTACTATTATGATTTCGCAGGATTTTTTTGAATCTTGAAGAAGTAAAAGCAGCATTCCTGTCACTAAGTATGTTTTGAGGGGACTGTACACTTGAAATCTTACTAAAACAGAATAATTGTTGAGGGATTTTGATATTGAAGATTTGTTTCAGACAATTTGTATAAGTTTCTGTAGTGACACTTTTGGAAGGAAATGCCCAAACATATCTTGTGGCATGGTCTATTATAATATGGAGATATTTTTTTGTAGAATTATAATAATTGAACCCTCCTACAGTATCAACAGACAGACAGTCAAAAGGTTGATCTGTAGTGGGCATAGCTTGTAATAAGCCAAATTTTTTCTGTCTAGGTTTTTTATTTTTCTGGCAAATATCACAGTATTTAACAAAGTTAGTAACGTCTTGAGTCATATCTGGCCAATAATAGTTAGGAGAAATTAAATTTTGCATTTTTTGAACACCAGGGTGACCAAACTGTTCATGAGCAACATTAAGCAATTTTTTTCTTAGGACGTGGGAACTACCACTTTACGAAAACCTTTTCTTTTAACTATAATCAGTCCATTGTCATTAATATAATTTGATCCACACACATTTTCTTTTTCTTGCATCCCAATAATCTCTTTAACGTCAAGAAGAAAAGTAAGGGGTTTACAAAAATGAGAAATAGGGTTTCGGGACAACATGTCGGCTTCGACATTTGTAGATCCCTTTAAGTACTCTATTTTGTAATCGAACATACTTAACTTCAATGACCACCTAAATAATCGACCTTTTAAATGTTTGACATTTTTTAACCAAACAAGAGATGCATGAACCGTATGGATGGTAAATTGTACACCGTGAAAGTAATGATAAAATTTATCTAAAGTATCAATGATAGCAAGACACTCTAGTTCGGTAATGAAATAATTTTTCTCAAAACTTCTCAATCCTCTAGAAAAATAAGCAATTGGATGTAAAAAGTTATTATGGTCGGGTTGTTTAAGAACTGCACCTACCGCTACCTGAGAAGCGTCAACAAACATGTGTAGGGGTAATTTTGGGTCATAAATCTTTAAAATTGGTTTAGCAATGAGGGTATCTTTTAATTTTTGAAAAGAGTTTTGACATTCAGTATTCCATTCCCAAATAGTATCTTTCTTAAGTAATTTATTTAGGGGGTGTCTAATTTCAGCATATTTGTCAATAAATTTATGATACACATTTATAGAACCAAGAAATCTTTGTAATTCTTTAGTATTAGTAGGAGGTTTTAATTTTTTAATTGTTTCTATATTAGTATTAGCTGGAGTTAAAGTTCCATTTTGGATTTCATACCCTAGAAAATTGATTTGTTTTTGAGCAAAAGTACATTTAGATAATTTTAATTTAATATTTTCTATTCGGCATAAATCAAAAATTTGGATGAGATGCTGTATATGTTCATCTATTGATTTAGAAAAAATAATTATATCATCAAAATAATAACAAGCAAAGTCTATTTTATATTTTGTAAGAATTCTTCTAATTGTCCTGTTGAAAATTGGAGGGCCTACCTTTACACCAAAGGGGAGAACATTCCATTCCCAGAGCCCACAATTAGTAGTAAAGGCTAACTTTTCGGAATCGGCTGGGTGAATAGGTATGTGCCAATAGCCTGAGACTAAATCTAGTGTAAAGAAATATTGGGCACCACTTAATTTGTCTAAAATTTCATCTATTCGGGGCAAAGGTTCAGCGTCATTTTTCATAATAGAATTTAATTTTCGGTAATCAACACACATTCGGGTTTTTTTGCCTTCATCTCGTTTATTTACTAACGTAACTGGAGAAGAATATGGGCTATAACTTTCTTTAATTAACCCAGCAGCTAATAAGGATTGGATTTGCTGAGATATTTCTTTTTCATCAGCATTGGATGTACGATAAGGCCTCAAAGATATTGGTAGGTCAGATTTAAGATAAATACGCTGAGGTTCAATATTAATTCTCCCTACATCATATTTATTTTTTGCAAAAATATCTAAATAATCCCTTAAAAGTTCCCTTACATTTTTATTTTGAATAGCATTCAGATTCCCCATTAGATTATAATCATCATTATTAGTTCGCGGCAAGGATTGAGGAGTTATGGTATTTCCATAATCGGGTTGCACAGTAGTATCATTTTTTATAATATCAAAATGAAGCAATTCTAAGTTATCACTGGATATGTTGACATATGGATTTAACGAAATATTGTCTTGTAACACCTGGCTTTTTGCACAATCAATTTTCAATTTAAATTTGGCACAATCAGGTAAACCTAAAATAGCATAGTCCAAATCAAGCTTACTTACTAAAAAATTAACATATCTCTTTATATTACCAAATTTAATACATAAACGACAAGATTTATTAATTGTAAGAGTTCCTTGTGCCTGTCTAATAGTAATAGGGGTAACATTATGTAAATTACCATTTAAATATCGAACAAATTTGAGGGGTAAAATCGAGACAGTTGATCCACTATCAACCACACAATACACTTTGTTATTGCCCACATATCCAGGGATGATTAATTGTCAAATATTATTAGTAGGGGGTGGTTGAATATGAGCAGGAGTTTGAGATTGAAAGGAATTTATGTTAAACTAGCGGCCTTCGCCCGCTACGCTGGTCGGTTTATCTAAAGAAATCTTGAAGAAGTAGTTAGATAAGGTTCAGACATACATAAAAAAAAAAGCAAGTCGATCATTCAAAAAACTTTGGGAAATATCAAATATTTACTGTAATTTTTTAAGAAAAACAAAGTTTCGAAAAAAAAAATTAAATCGAAAAAAAAATTACACTGACATATTAATGCAAGGAAATTTTCCCAGAGAGAAAATTCGCCTTGAATACAATATTTCAAATTCTTTTAATTGCTTATAGGCGTTAATGCCAACATAGTGAAAAAAAATTCCATGCTGGGAATCGAACCCGGGCCATCAGTATGGCGCACTGACGTTCTACCGACTAAACCACATGGAACGACAGCAGCTTGAAACTTTCTCATACTTAAGTAGACTGGCGAAAACATAACGATAGCGCGTTTTAAAATCGCACAGTGACATCTATTGGATTTTATATGTACTAAAAAACGTTATGTACTAAAAAACGTGAGCAGCGCACCTAATAGTTTCTTTTGTTTCTTTTTGTTACTTTTTTGTCTGTTGTCCGATTTTGATGAAACAAAGCCTATACACTGCCCGGGAGTGTGCATTCTTCATTAGTGAAAACCGCATAAAAATCCATTCAGTAGTTACGAAGATAACCTCGAACAAACAGACAGACAGACAGACAAAAAATTCAAAAAATTTTTTTTGTGTTTCATTGGTTTTCTTTTATCGCCCTGACTCCATTTTTGTCAATTATCTTCAATGTACAGACACACCGGGTCCTACTGTTTTATTATATGTATAGATATACAACTCCTCTCCCAATGATATGCATTTTCTATGCATCTGTTTAAACATATTCTGCACGGACGACTAGGGTAGTTGTTTTGATAATGATTTGCAGGCATTCTATGAGTGAAAAACCTAGGATTAAAATTTTGGGATGGATTGTTTGGAGTAGGTCGAGTCCAATGTCTGGGCTGAGGATTGGGATTGTGCATAGGTCTAGTTTGTTGAAAATTTCTATTGCTGTTATTAGAGGTATGATTTAGAATCGCTGCTAATTGTTTAGCAATGCGAAATCATTCACGAGTATTGGAAGGAGGGTTAACCATCAAACAATTTTGATACTCCGGCTGAAGTCTATCTGTTAATCCCTGTATAATTAAATTTTCCTCAAGCTGAAGTTGCCTTCCAATCTCAACTTTCTTTCTAAAATAAGAATCCAAATTACTTAGATCATTTAACTTTAAGGAAGTAAACTTTGGGAAGAAAAGTTTGGGAAGAAAATTTTGGAACTCTAACCTGAATGTATTTTTCAGTTAAAATCTCGACAATTTCCTCATAAGTAGCACAATCCAAACAATCATTTATATAAGTTTTTAGCGCTTCCCCCTTTAAATATTTTACTAATCCTGACCTTAATAACATGAAAGAAGGATAATTCATATGGAAAATATTTAAATGCTATACTTCAATTATTAAAATTCAATTACTATACTTCAAATACTTCAATAAATAACAATAAAAATAATAAATAATAAATAAATCAATTCTGTTTGAATTCATGTGAAATAAATAAATAATAAATAAATAAGTAATAAAATAATAAATATCGGTTTTCCATACGTGGGAAATAACAAATAATTTTAAGAAAATAAATACTTTTCTTTACGTATGGAAAATAAAATTAGCAACAGAGTATTTTTTAACAACAAATTAATCCATCTTTCAATTAAAAAAAAAAAAAAAAAAAAAAAAAAAAAAAAAAAAAACCTTTAAAACTAAATAAAATTTCTATGAGCAGAAAATTTTAATTAATTATAAATTAAGAACAAATTTATTTTTTAATATCTGTAATAAATAGATAATTAGACAAAATATTGGACGAAAAATAACTTTTCAAAGTTAGTGGTGAGAGAGTGCCCGCTTTTGCGTGGAATTTTTCATCCCTGGATATAAGGGAAAAAAGGGAGAGAGATGCCCCATGTAAGGATATTTATATTCTATCCTAACCCGTATTTACTCAAGGCACAATGCAATCAGGCACGTAGTCAGGGAGGGGGCTAAGGGGGCTGAAGCCCCTCCCGATAATTTGAAAAGACTTTACAAAATTATCTCTAAATTAATAAAATAAATTTGTTTGTTTTTATATACCATTACATTAAAATTAATTGCATTTTTTACTGTAAAAATATCCATTTATTCAATTACAGTAATCATTAATTATATCAAACATTTAAATATATATATATATATATATATATATATATGTAATAAATATAAGCTGAACTCGACTAAAATAACTATGTTGCATAAATTCTACGTATTCTTAGCAGCACGGGCAGAGTAGTCGCTCCGACAGTTGGCAAGCAATAGAAGACTTTCATTGGGGTATTTCCCCATTATAAAAACAGACAACATCAGTCTTCAAGTTCTTTATTGATGAGCTTAAAAATAGATAAACTCTTCCCCGCAATCACCTTAGTCCACATCGACACTACAAATTTCATTATCTCGTCCACATCATCAAATATTCTAATTCAGCGGAGCAATGAAAACGCGGCTTGGTAGTTTAAAGAAAAGATGCATTCTGTTCTCCTGAAAAGCCAAATGAAAAAATCATTTTCACGACAAAACTAGCGCCCTCCTACTCCGCGTCAATCATTTTCAAAATCCAATCAGGATGGACTCGAGCCTCAAACGGACAAAATGATCAATTCTAATTGGTCGTAATAGGCGGTCCTTGGCAAGAACTATATTTTTTCCTCGGAAGACAAAGCCCTTTAGCAACGCGTAGTAACACCTGTCACGCGATGTTAAAATAAAAAATAAAATTAAAATCGCAGGAATATGCCAGAAAGTATAAAGCTTACGAAATACTTCCCGCCTTTTTGAGAAGCAAGCAATAATTTATTAATAACTAAAGTAAGAAAAAGAATTTTAGCTGTTACAAGTTACGAAACTAAGATTGAAATATGTTCCACAAATTTAGAATTGAAGCTAAGTGAGAACAAAAAAAATGGCGCAAATTTTTTTTATTTTATTACATATATACAGAGCTGCCAACTTCTACGCCTAATTAAATCATAAAAACATGTTTAGAACCACAAAAAATGTTTTAGTAAAATGTATACGAAAAATTTTCAATTTCATGTATTGCAGTACATATTGTATTTTTTTTTACTAAGATTTCTGTTCTTAATACATTTATTTGACTTTAAATAGGCGTAGTAGTTGGCAGCCATGTATATATATATATATTTACATTTACTACAAAAAAATGTAAATTCTTTTTAAAACGGAATGTTAACTATCTTTATGCGTAGTAAAATTCGATCAAGTGTAATTCCGGATCATTAATTTTACTGACAAAAAAATATTGTAATGCACACATGACGCATTAACTTTAGAAGATAGATATAAAACATTTACTTGCATGTTAAGATCTTCCTTAATTTTCTTTGTCTTCATGCATATAAGAGAAACTTAGAGCGGTCACTTTTAAAATATTTTGCACAGAAGGGAGCCCAAAAACTTTAATAGCCGCTTACAATGTAAAAGCGTGTGAAAAAAAAATATTTTTAAAGAAAGTACCTTTGATAGTAATGTTATAACTATAAAACGCTTTTTATTAAAAATAAACTATTAGAATGTATTTCTGAAAAATAACAATGCGAAAAAAATGATATGGTATTGAAAAACTTTCAAACAACTTCACGGCGACTTTCTCCAATCTCTTCGCTGAACAACTTTTCTGTTTATTGTTTGCATGTGAATCTTTAATAGTAAGGAAATGTGCGTAAAATAGCTGCTTTGTCTGGTTAATTTTCTTTGTATTTTGTAGAACTATCAACTTTATAGATGAATACCTCTATGTAGGGATTTTTTAAAGTTTTTCATTGTACAGCCGGAGAGAGTTTTACATCCCGTCACCCGTCAGCACACGTATTAGGATAAAATTTACCCCAATTACACTGTGAGGCCAATCTACAGATGTAGGCTCGTGTGCTGACGGGCTAGAGTGTGCTACTTGTAAAGTCCGTATAGAGACATTTTTAGTTGTGTCAATAAACGAAGTAAAAATTTAAACAATAACACTGGCTCAGTTTAAAGCCAGAAATTTAATTTAGTAATTGAAGTGAAGTTTAATCTGAGTGTTAAACGAATTTTATTAAATACAATTTCTAGATCTAAAACAAACTTTTCGAGCCGCGAATTTAATGACGGAAAATACAGTATTTTGTCAAATGGCTAGATAAGATGGAAAGAAAAATTTAAGTATTGTTAATGGAATATTTAAGTAACTGGAAAATATGGTATGAAATGGCAAACATAATTTTTCAGGCGTGTACTTTTCCTTTTTAATTACAAAATCACAAAACAGCACCATGGGTGCACTAATTCTTGAACTTACTTACGTAAAACCAATTCCAATAATATCAACTTTATCTGGCAGAAAGTCTTGTTTAGAAATTAAAATTTAGAATTTTTTGGATCTTAACGTTCGAAACAATTTGACTTTGGTGGGGATTCGCCAAGTTCTCGATATGAGCCTACAGTATGGCAAAGAACTTGATCCGATATTGCTATGTAACTAGAGATGACTTTGATGATGCCACGAAGACAAACCTTTTTGGTTCCATTTTACTTTCCAAACAGCCATATAGTTTTCCAATAACTGTAAGAAAGAAATAAGAAGAAGAAAAATGGAAGAAAAATCCAGATATAGTATTTCCCTTTCTTGTATATTCCAAAACGCATTTATTATAAACCTTGTTTTTTGTTCTTTCACAAAAAAGTACGTACAGAAAGGACTCAAAAAACCAAGAAAACTAAATTTTACATGTTAGACATTGGAAAAAGGCTAAATGTGTTTTCTTATGCAATTCTTATAATATATGCAACTAGATTATCACAAATTGTATATTATTTTAACAAGCAAAATTAAAATTTATTTAGGAATACAGCAAATTAATATTTCATTGTTGAGAATTAAAAGAGCTTTAGGAAAAGAAGAACTAAGAGCAGCTCTTGAACCAATACTTAAAACAATCTTATTTTGGGCAGGAAAAAGTACGTCACTTTGAGATTATCACGATGATGATCTTCTAACGTTAGAGAAATCGATATAGCTAAGGGACTTTTAAATTTTGAGCAAAGTCTTGAGAGAATGAATTGAAACGTGATATTATAAATATCCGTTGAAATGCTATTTACTTCACCTAAGACATTTAGAATAAAATTACTCAAATATCCCCGGATACAGTTACCGAAGAACTAATTATCAAAATAAATAACGTGATCTGTTTTGTTATTTCAAACAAAATGCGTAACTTAATTGCTGATGAAACTCAAGAGCAGAACAGCTTGACCTTTGTGTTAGATATCTAGACTATTAAAATATTAACAAAATACGATAATTAGAAAAATCTTTTAGGTTTTCATCCAATAAATGTCTTCTCTGCCAAAAATTCAAGAAAAGTAATATTACAGGATGAATTTTTCTTTCATATTTATAAATGCGTCGCAAAGACGTGTGATGAAGCAATAATAAGTCCGGTCATGTTAGCTAAAATTTTTCAGAGTATCCATTAATTAGAGACGTCCACTTTGAAAACCATCGGCTAAATCTTGCCTTATCCAACAGCATGCAGATTCTCATAATCCGAAAGTATAATGGCCTTGTTAAAGCAGTTACTAAAGTTTTAAAAAATCACCTAAAGGCAAATTTAGCGCTTCAAGAAGCAATTGCATAATATACCCCTTTAACAAAAGAAAATGACTTCTCCGCATTTGTGATGCAAAATTTATCAATAGGCATGAAAGCATATTAACTTTTGTTGAGCTACATACATTTGCTTTATCTCAGAAAATATTTTGAAAAATATTCTTTGGTAGCTGGAGCTTTTTTGGCAGTCGGGAGAAGGTCTCATAAGCCTTCAAAAAAAAAAAAAAAAAAAAAAAAAAAAAATCGCGAAATTATATCGGTTGTAACTTATGTTAAAATGTCCTAACTGCTTTACACATATATATACCGAAAAATGCAGTAGAAATCTTTTGTAAGATATTTCATTGTGCATCAAAACTTCGGGAAGACATCTTCCAAACTGAAATAAAGATCCCAAGACTAACATTTAAACAGATAATACATACACACCCTCAAAATATATCTGCTGAAAAGTATCACGGTCTTCATTTCCCGTGTAGAAAGTCTTATTGAAGATTTTCATGATAAACTGTCAATGTAGCAAATGAGAGCTGAATATGAATTAGGATGCAAACAAATTGTTGACACCAACACAGAGGTCCTAAAAGTTTTAGCACTATAATGTGAAGTATTTCAATAATATCAAGCACTTGTTCACAATCTTGGTTGAAAGATCAGTAACAACAGTCAGTGAAAATAATAAAATTAAAATATAAATTTTTGCCTCGATTCATTATGGCTGATGAGAGACTGTGCCGCTTTGCAATGATTTCCATTCATTGGGACATTCCAGTAGATCTTGATAATCAACATCATGGCTAAGAAGGAATTACGATAATTGCTTCAGTTGTATTAGTAAATTTATTGTACCAAGAGTACTGCAATTGTAACTATTATAATCAGAGCTAATGTAAAATACAAGGATAATTTTTACGATTAAATATGACTGTAGCAATTCATTTTTCTTTGGACGAAAAAATAATGCGAAAGAAATTAATTTCATTTATGGATCAGTTGTTTCAAGACCTCGCACTCGTAATGACAGACTCTTTAATTAATCCTGTGTTTTGAACCAATTCATGTTACTCGTTTTCATTTCAATAATTTTTAACTTTTTTCTCATAGGATACTTGAGTCTCATCTCAAATATTGTTATTTTGTGCTTTTTAGGTTTCGCGAATTTTGTTTCCTAAAAACTATCCAGTTTCCGAACAGGTTTGGAACTGGAAGTGCTTTTGAATGTCAAAACTTGCAACAAAAATTGAAAACAAAATTAAATTGGGAAAAAAAATTACGAAATAACATTATTTGATATGATTATCAAGTATCCTAAGCAGAAACACATTTTAGGTTTGTTTAAATTTTTTGCTGTAAATTATACAAATTACTTTTGTAAGATCTTAAAAAAATTCAAGATTCAGCCCCTCCCGAAAAGAAATCCTGGCTACGGGCCTGAAAAACTTCACTAGACAGGCCAAGGAGCATGTCGTTGGTCCTAGCACATCACATTTACCCGCTTTTGAGAGAACAGCCTCTGAGTCGCTAGTGGAGCAGACTAATATGGAATAAAATTGAAGTTGAAAATAAGAATAAAGTTGTAGAAACCCTTCAGAATTTCCAAGGAATTTGTTATCACACTTAAAAAATAGAAATACTTGCCGAAGAACTTTTTGAGGTTCATTGCAGAATAAGTGATATTTATGTGCGATTAAACAAAAGGTAAATTTCTTTTGAAAATTTACGCTAGATATCGTTGTACGATGTTCAATTATTCAATAGAAAAACAGTGTTGTAATTAAGGTATGCTTCATTATTTACCTCATCCCGGTAGTGCACAAGATTCTCGAATAATTTGCAAAATGTTTCACCATCAAAAAGTTTATGACAGCCGTTAGGCTTTAATAGACTGATCGCCAAGTGTACATTCCGAAATTAGCAGCCTAAAACAAGAAAAAATATGCGAACGAAGTGATATCAGCTGTACTGTAAGGATTGATTAACATAATGATCGTAATAAGACATCATCACATCAACATGTTCACAGTATGACAATAGACATGAATCCTGAATGAATCAAAAGTGAGGAAAATCAGCCTTGAACATATATTACGTTAACTAACTCAAGTTACCGTAATTTCCCATAAATAACCCGCAGATCAAATAATACTGTTTCGACCTAGAAATTTTCAAAAATAAAAAGTAACACTTTGTATCGCGGTATACAATTATCTTAAATTACTGTATGATTTTTCTGGGTCGAAACAGAATTGTTTGAGCGGAGGGTTATCAACGGGAAAATACGGTAGATCAATATATTAGGTGAACCGGAAAGTTCTGTCACATAGTGTTATTTCAAACCTACTTTCTAAAAATTCATATTTTTTCATTGTCACCAGTTTTTTTATTGTAAAATTCCCACAGTTTTTAGCTCACAGGCTATCATAGCCTGAGAGCTTATGTGCCCGCCCGTTCTGTATGTATATTCGTTCGTGCATAACGCGATAAGCTATGATAAAAATATCCGATCCACTTGAAATTTTGTAGATACGTATATCCTAACAAGGCGCTTCCCTGATTAGTTTTTGGAGTTCATTAGATAGGTATAAGAGGGGGAACGGGGGGGCTCATGCCCCTCCCCTTAATTGATATAAATGTGTTTTTCATGCAGAATTAACAGTTTTTGTTCAAAATTTAGATATAGGATAATACTGATGAGGCGATTCTGTGACTGTTATTAGATGTTCATTGAATAAATATAAACAGGGGGAACGGGGGTTCTCATGCCCCTCCCCTTAATTTACACTGGTGTCCAAAAGTTAAGCATAATTGGTAATTAAGTAATTATTTTTAAGTAATGAAAAAAATATAAATCGAAATGTGGTGAAACTCCAGGTGTGTAAACAAAATAGTACGCGTCATATATTTTCACGAAGAGTTTTCCCCGAAATCAAACAGGGGACCGTCAACAAATTGAAAAAGAACGAAGATCTTTTGGATAACCCTGTCAAAACTAATATAGCAAAAGTGTTCAAACTGCACATTATGATTAATTGGCTTATTGTAATGTACTGTGTTAATTTTTACAAGGATAGCATGTATACTCGGAGACAAATTAAGGTCTTTATATAAACAGTCCTAAGTTTTTTGCTTATAATTTGCAGAGTTCTTATTATAAAATAATGTTCTTTTCTGAAAATATGCAAACATCATTGTACACAATACCCTGTCATCAGAATTTAAAAATAATAAAAATTGTATGAAAAATGAGTATGTTTAGTAAATAATTTTTCATTGCGCATGCGTCAACGATATCAAAATGTCATTTGCATATTGTGTTAGCTAAATGTATAGAGCAACTTCTCTAAAAGTTTCAAAAACATAGCTTAAAAATTCTGAAAATGGTCGCCTATGGAATCAACTCAAAATCCGTTATTCCTAAAGGAAGCAAAAAAATCAGGGGTTTTACCTAAATATAGTAGTACGTGCAATATTGTGTAGGCACTAAACAATGGAATATGGATACAGCCCCTCATCTTTTTGCTTCATTTAGGGTAGCGATGCACAACCTTTTTGCCAGAAAATCGTTTGACACCAGAATACTTGAAAAGTGACGTTTGTTTTCTTTCATAGCAAATTTTCTGTCATTATTATAAGGAAAATTATTCTGCATAAAATTACTGGTATCAGTTTGGCCCGCGGGCCACAGGTTGTGCACCCCTAATTTAGGGAATAAAGGATTTTGATCTCATTCTATCAACGATAATTATCAGAATTTTTAAGTTATGTTTTTGAGACTTTCACAAAAGTTGCTCTATACATTTAACTAACATAATATGCACATAAAATTTTAATAGCGTTCACGCATGCGCAGTAAAAAATTATTTAGTAAACCTGCTCATTTTTCATACAATTTTTATTATTTTTTAATTCTGATGACAGAGTATTGTGTACAATGATGTTTGTCATTTTTTCAAAAAAGAACATTATTTTATATTAAGAACTCTGCAAATTATAAGCAAAAAACTTAGGACTGTTTTTATAAAGACCTTAATTTGTCTCCGAGTATACATGCTATCCTTGTAAAAATTAACACAGTACATTACAATAAGCCAATTAATCATAATGTGCAGTTTGAACACTTTTGCTACATTAGTTTTGACAGGGTTATCCAAAAGATCTTCGTTCTTTGTCAATTTGTTGATGGTCCCCTGTTCGATTTCGGGGGAAACTATTCGCGAAAATATGTGACGCGTACTATTTTGTTTACACACCTGGAGTTTCAGCACATTCCGATTCATATTTCTTTCATTACTTAAAAATAATTACTTAATTACCAATTATGCTTAATTTTGGACACCAGTGTATATATATGGGTTTTTCAAGTAGAATTGTCAGATTTCGTTCAAATCTCTGAATAGTTTTGGAAGTTTAATAGTTAAGTATAAAAGAGGGGATAACTCCTCTTAAATTATATAAATGCTAAATGGGTTTTTATTAAGAATTATCCGATTTGCTCTGAATTTTGGATATAGATTTTTCATATGATAAAGCAGGTCCTTGATAGTTTAGGAGATTTAATTATTAAGTATAAAAAAGGGAAAGGGGAGAGTTTTTTCCCCTTATTAATTTTTTTTGAACGGAATTAACCCTTGAAAATATAAGGCTGTAATCACAGAGTACGGAATTGTAACAGAGAATCAATTTTCATACACTCTAATGGCAACTTGTTTAACATGGGATTACGCATAGACTGTAGTGACACGAGCGGACCACTCTGAAACTATGATCCTAACATAAGAGAGGTTGCTAATTCGGCGAAACATCACTACCTTGGTGACAAATGATAAGGGATAAAAGAAAAAAAAACAGCGACGGCTTGCTGCTTCTTGTTTTGAAATTTATGAAATAACTTTAACGTATTCGTTTTGCAAACAATACATGTGTCTCTTCGTAACATAACGATCTAATAATATAAACTTGAAAATTCAAGAATAATAACAGTAATAATTACGAATCAATATAAGCGCGGAAATCTAAGATCAAATAGCATAAGCAAATGTGCAAAGATAATCAAATCAGCATTCAGCAAGAAGCGCCAAGCAAAATAAGGTTACAGTTAAATAGAAATCACAAGGATAAAAATTGTCAACACGATGGTTTAGTTTTTAAGTGATTCACTGAGGGCGCTCTTTTCAAACCGAGTTGAGGCTCTGTTACTACTCTGTGGCTGTAATGTACAATTAGTTTGCGTAACCTGTGAGCTCAATGCCATCAGTTTAACTGGGTAATATACTTTTTATTACATTTTACATTAAGATGAAAACAACCGGAATTTTACTATTTCAAAAAAGTGGTACCAATGGAGAAATTTGAATTTTGAAAAAGTAGGCGTGAAATAACATTATACGACAGGGCCTTCGGTGTATCTAATAGCAATCCCAAGATAGAGACAAATTAGACAAGGGAGCGATAGCCCAGTTGACAGAGCAAGAAAACGTAGTGGAAGACAACGAGATCTAGATTCATTGTCAGCTAAAATAATGTAAAGATGAATTAAGAGGAGCAGACTTATAGTGTCCACAAGTTGCAAGTGAAGTTACCGAGGAGGTTATCATAATATGGCTGTTGATTTTTTTATTTTTTTTACATAGGAAAAACGATGTCTGATAAACACTAAAGCAAACCTCCACGAATAAGTTTTGAATAGAAAATTTTCTCGTTATTCAGCTGCCTTTTCGTCAAAAACTTCCTGACAAACATGGTTAAGATTTCCTCTCATTTTTCCTGGTGGCAGTTTTTTACGTATTATAATCATTTTCTATGACACTGACAGGAAATTGTCTAGGTTGTTACGATATGGTGAAAACGCAGGGCCTGACTAATGCAGAATTAATCTTATAAAGTAAAAAGGAATACATATTTATTCCATTATTTTTGACTGAAATTTTGATTTTTAAAAGCAATTAAATAAAAATTATTTAAAATTACTGGTGGAAGTTTGACCTGCCGATTATCAACACATTCGAAAGCAGTTATAATTTAAGATTACCAGTTCGAAGGAAATGCCGGTTTCTCTTAGAAGAGTTTATTTGATCCGTCGCTTAAAGATTTTGTAAATCGTTATTTTTTAAAATAAAATTTTATAGTATTTGATGACAGAAAATTTTAAAATAAATATTAGGAACATTTATTTTTTAAAAAGCGATGTTTATCCCATATTTTCAATTTATATAATCAAAATAAAAAGAATTATTTAAGTGATTTAAATTGATTCAAAGTTTGTTATATGAAGAAGACTTAATTGGTGTATCAAATATATCACATACTGCTGAATCTATTTAAAAATATTTTTTTGACTTAGTATACATAACTGTTAGCAATATAGTTTTTTCTTATGAATAAAATTTAATAGCGAATATTATCTAATTTATTTGCAGAAATATAATGATGTTTAACGATTAAATAAGGGAATTATTTTATTAATGTTTGGTAGTAGCAAAAAACCATACAAGGTGGTGATCGGTTCTGAGGCCAGAACCGTTCTAAAATTAAATAAAATTTAAGCAGAGGTTGAAAAAAAATAAAAAAATGGTGACCTGAAATAAATATTGGCAATCTGTGGTAGTGTAATAAAGTCAGTAAAGAAGCATTTATTTAAAAGTTAAGCTAACGTTTATTTTTCAAAAAAAACATATTCAAATAAAAATATATGTATATATGAAATAATAAACAAAGAGAAATTATATCTGGTAAAATCAATCAAAAACAATAATTTCTGAAATTATATTATCCATAGAATTAGAGTAATACTTTAACATGATAAAAGCACTTAATTAATTTAAACGGCATGACGTAAGGTAAAGTTTAAAAGACCAGTACAGGTTTGAAAAACAAACAACTCACCATGGCATCACTGGAAAAAGCAACTCTCAAAACGGACGATGACGAACAAGCAAAGTCCAGGAATAGTTCAAAGAAAGTAAAAAGACCCTTGGATGTTAAACACAGTTCATGACAGCAACATATTTATCATCACACTTCCGTTATTAACTAATAGAAATTATTTCATAAAACTACACCATCTTTCACCACTTAAGATAAACTACAATTGAACTTCCATAATTAATATTTATGACAACAAACGGCCTTTTACTAGGCCAAAACATCGTCAGACCATCCACCGTCAAAACAAACTGACTGATTTAAATACCCCTCGCGATTCCAGATATCTCCAGACGACAACGCCCCTTTGCGTCTGCAGAAGTTGAGCGAAAGCGTTCCTGCTTTGCGAAAGGGAGATACGGCTACTCGTAAGTTGCGATTTGCGAAGATCGCAAAACGGAAGCGATCAAACGGAAGAAAACGACCATGAACGCACACGTAAGATGATCAAATCGAAAGTAAACAAATAAGTAACCAATTTAAACGGTGGAATATGCTATGGAACCAGGAAAACAGAATAAAAGAATTGGAGATAAGACAAAGATCGAATAGTATTGAAATAAAATAAAAACCAGTAAGTCATGCCATATTATTCCCTTACAATATGTATATGTGCTTATGGATATGAGTGTTAAGGATATGAGTAAGGCTGACAATCGCCCCCCCCCCTTAACACTCATACTAAAAAAACTAAGTAATTACCAAGTATTATCAAATAATATAAATAACATCAAAGTTCATATTGAACAACATAATATATCAGTATATCTACTATCATACTTTGACAGTTACTAGTGAAAAACAACTCAACATTAACGTGCATAAATGCAACAAATTCACAATATCATATAACAAGGTTAATTTCCAAAAATGAACAACTCAACAACATTAACAATTAATAACAATATAACAATGAGATTAACAATTTTCTTTCATAACACAAGAGTCTTTAGTTACCATAGTAACTTAAAAATTTCAAAGTCTTTCAGGTACACAAACATTTCAAAAGAGTTCATGAAAATTTGTTACCGTTTTACCTCGTCACGTACAAGTGACTACGATTACCGTTACATACTATAACATTCTTTAGTATGTCGATTCTTGATCCTTGCCTTGACAATACACGATTACATTTACAAACATTTGCATAATTACACTAGAGTAAATGATTATCATACGACAGATTCATAAACATTACAAATATAAAGAATAGCAAAACATGAATTACTATGCAAAAACACTTTGATAATGTATGGGAAATTCATGATATGCAAAATAGACACATTCAATGATAATAACACTAATGATCATGATCATGATAATGACTGTGAATATGATAATGATAGGGACGGTGAGCGCTCACATAAAAACAAACAACAACAACAACAACATGCATGCTTAAACTTTTGAAATAATACACATTTGCAAATGTTTTAAGAAAAATTTAAAATGTGAAGGACACTTGTTATGCAATTTCTTAAAAGTAAAACAACCCTTTTCATATTTATTATATGCAAAAAAAAAAAAAAATACAGCTCAATTTTCAACACCACGAACGGGACCTATGTGACATTTCCATTTATCAAAAATAGGGACTTACAAATTAAAAAAAACGATGCCCGCGACAGGCCTTCCTGTGATCAGAACACTCAAGAAGGCCACTACCCCCTGCAGACCACTCTGGCTATTTACAATGGCACCCCTGCGAGACGCTTCCTGGGGCTGCTCGGGTCCCGGAGGATGAACCATCCTGAGGTCTGATCACATTCCAGCGGGAGTTAAATTGTCCGCGATGTTGGAAATGAGGGTATTGAAAAGCTTATGTATGAAAAATAGAACATATGCATATGAGACAAAACTATGAGATAACAAGAAAAACAAGTGTATAATCACATATTCAAACATTATAAAGAGAAAATACTGAAATATACAAAAATTTCAGATTGAAAAAAAATGAAATGTGTTAAACTTCAAGGTTTAACTTAAAAAAAACTAAACAAGCATCTTAATGCTTGACCGAAGCCCAGAGGAGGGGGAGTTTTTTTTTCACCTTATACCTCTAACATCTTTATACATTTTACTTTTTTTTACATTTAAATAAAACATATTTAAAACAATATAAATTACTTATAACTGAAGATCACTTCAATGAATCTTTTAAGATCAAACTTCGTTAGGGGTTTTGTAAAGATGTCTGAGAGATTAGCTTTACTAGTTACGTGTTTTACATTAAATATCTCTTGGTTTAAAAGGTCTCTGACAAAAAATAATTTAACGTCAATGTGTTTTGTTCTGTAGTTTTCTATGGGAGACTTAAGGAAATCAATGGAGGCCATATTGTCTACTAACAAGGTTGGCTTAGTTTGTGGACCTGTAAAAATGTGTTTCTCATAACATTCAGTTATGATTCTACTGAACCAAAGAAGCTCTTTAGTTGCTTCTGTTAAAGCCACAAACTCTGATTCCATGGTAGACAAGCAGACAGATTTTTGTTTAAAAGCTCTCCACATGATAGGAGATTTGTCTAACATTAAAAGTTGTCCCCCCATTGACGTCCTGTCATCACGATTGGCGGCGAAATCGGCATCAGTATATGTAATTAGATTTATGTTATGACAATGTAGCTTCAATTTGTAGTGTTTGGTGCTTTGTACATATCCCAGTAATTTTAAAAGACCATTCCAGTGGATTATGCCCGGATTACTCTGGAATTGACTGAAGATATTTACTGCATAGGATATGTCGGGGCGAGTCCTGCTTGTAAGAAAAGATAAGCAACCCAAAACACTTCGGTACGGATATTTTGACATCTCCTGGGTTTCAGTATCTGTTTGAGGGCACTGTGCTTTGGAGTACACTACTCCTTTACTTATGGGAAGTGATGTGATGGGAAAGTTATATTCCTTAAAACGTGTGCAGATATCATCAATATATTGCATTTGATGGATTGACACTACACCTTCCCCATCCTCCTCAAACTCAACCCCAAGGAGTTTACGTGTTTTCCCCAGGATTTTGATGTCAAAATGTTCAGCTAGTAATTTTAAAATCTCATTTATGTGTTTCTGATGCTTACTTAAAACAACAAAGTCATCAACATATAACAATAAAACAGCGTAATTAGAAAATGTGTAGATGCAATTACACCAATCCAGTTTGTTAAAACCAAGAGAAATTAAAACTTTATGTAATTCATAAAACCACACCCGGCCACTCTGATGGAGGCCATAAAGTGCCCTCTGGAGTTTACAGACCAAGTGCTCTTTCCCTTTTATTTCGAATCCAGGAGGCTGTTTCATGTAGATGTTCTCTGAGAGAGGGGCGTACAGATAGGCTCCTTGCACATCGCATTGCGTGTGAATCCATCCGAGACATGAGACAAGGGCGGCAAAGAAAAAGCGGATTAAACTAAAATTTACGACTGGTGAAAACGTCTCGTCATAGGTTTCACCCCTGACCTGTTTGTAGCCTTGGGCTACTAGTCTTGCTTTGTATCTTGCCACCGGCCCTTTATCGTCTCGTTTGATGGTGAAGACCCATCTACAGCCTAGAGGTTCAGTGTTGGGTGGTAATGATGTTAATTCCCATACATGTCTTTTATTTATTACGTTCATTTCCTCCTGCATTGCCTGTCTCCAGAGTTCCCACTGAGGGGATTTTAAGGCTTGCTTATATGTGTTTGGTATGGAGTCTTCTAGTCATATATTGTTTTTACGTGTTTCTGATAAGGATGTGTGTGGAGGTGTGTAACTAGGACTTGAACTAGCACTGGAAGTAGATTTTACAATACCCTGGTATTTATTATCCCCCTTGAAACTGAACATGGTTGGATCAAATTTTATACCATTAGACTGACAGTATTCCCGCACTTCTCTGAGTGATCTTAAACGTTGTGTTTCACCCATCTCATAATAATAGATGTCGGTTCTCGACTTATCAGGCCTAGTTACGGCCTTACGGAACCATACAGCATCCCTCAATGTTCTCTGGAATTCCTCGCCCTCCTCGTCACTTTCATCGTCAGATGAGTGAACGGAGGCGGGTTCAACAGCTTTTGAGGTGCCTGGCTTAGGTGTTGGAGATGGTGATCTTTCTAAAGGAAATCTGTCAGGTTGAAGGTCAGTCAAAGGGTCAATTTCTGGTTGTTCTGAACTTAAAATATATGTAGGTCCGAGGTCGCTTCCGTTGTGCTGCTCTGAAGTTGTAAAAGGGTTTGTGCCTATTGAATAACTTGGGCCTTGCTCGCTATGCCTGTGAACATTTCTTGGTACGGATTCATCCCCAAATCTAACATTTATAGTTTCTATTATTTTGTTTGTGTCGGGAATCCATACTCTGTAGCCTTTAGTTGACATTGCGTAACCCACTAAAACCCCCTTTTTGGCCTTAGGATCAAATTTTGAATTTCTTAACTGCCTAGGTACTCCTACGTATGCCACGGTACCAAAAGGGCGTAAATGTCTTATTGAGGGTTTGTTGCCACAGTAATACTCAAAGGGTGTCTTTTTCTGCGTTTTGTGACATACCCTGTTTAGTGTGTACGCGATGTATAGAACTGCTTCCGGCCAGAATTTTAAACTGAGTTTGCTTTCATTAAGAATTGAGCGTGCCCCGTCCATTATAGTTTGATTTAAACGTTCCGAGACCCCATTTTGTTCCGGAGAATACACGTTGGTAAACTCATGGTGTATCCCATTTTCCTCAAAATACCTTGTAAAGGCTTCATTGTCAAACTCCCGCCCATTGTCACTACGGACCTCTTTTACCTTAGTACCTAAAAATCTTTCAGCTCTTTTTACATGATTAGTGAATACCTTGAATACTTGTGATTTATTACATAAGGGGTAGACTGATACTTTTCGTGAGAAGTCGTCAGTTATGGTTAAGAAGTACTTCTCGCCGTTTCTACCTGTTATTTGTGTCGGTCCCCACAAGTCAGTATGAAGTAATTCAAGGGGTCGTTTTGATCTTATTTGATTTATGGGACGGAAGGAAGTTCGCCTGTGTTTGTTAATTTTACATGTCTCACATTCAAAGTCTTTACTTTTAATAGGTGGTAAGCCCCTTACACCATTACATTTAACAGTATGTTCGATTAAAGTGGAGCTAATGTGTCCGAAACGTCTATGCCATAACTTAAAGTCGTCCTTCTGGACAGTAGAGGCTTGAAAATGCACCTTTTTAGGACTTTGACTATTTTGAGTTTTAGTTTTATTTTTAGGGCTAGGATCTGGGTACAGGCAGTAAATGCCATCTTTAAGAAAAGCACGAAATAGGGTACCACTGTCACGATATGCTCTAACCCTGCCCTCACCTCCTCTGAACTTGGCACCAGTTTTATCAAGCCTAGGGCCAGATATCAAATTGTGCCTTAAACTTGGGCAATACATAACATCGCCGAAGCGAACCATTTCCCCATTTATTTTTAAGTCCACTAGACCAGTTCCTTCAATAGGAAAAGTTGCTCCGTCAACGGCAACAGCCAACTCCTCATTTTGCAAAGGTTTAAATTTTACATACAGGTTTTTATCTTTGCAAAAGTGGTGGGAGGCACCTGTGTCAAAGACCCAGGCGTCTCCACCACATTTAATATTACTAAGATTAGACTGAATGAGGTAATTTACCTGGCCTGTTGGCTTACGTTGACGTTGGTTTCTGGTTCTACAATTCGATGCACATCTCTGCTAGGTCTGGAATTACTCGAACTGGGTTGGACTCGAACTGGACTGGACACTGATGAACCTCTGGACACCGAGGAGTTCTGGAACGAGGAGTTTGAGGAGTCTCTGGAAGTGGTATGGAGGCAGGATTCGGAATTGGAAGATTGTTGAGGCAATTTACACTGTCGAAGCACATGGCCGGCTTGGCCACACCTGTGGCACCTTCCCTTGAACTTAGGCTTATATACGGAACTCTTGGGTGTGCGAGCTCGAGAAAAATGGGATTGTACCAGGTCACCTCTGTCTTCTTCACGTAATTTGATGCGGGATTCCTCGGCCACCAGCTCGGTCAGGACATCTTTAAATTTGAACTGCTGTTCGGGCCATCGCAAGATTCCCTGGACGAGATTGTCAAACTTTTTAGGGAGCCATCTCAACAACTGGAATGTCAGATAAATTTCCTTTATCGGCTCATTCATGGCAGCCAGCTGATCAGCAAGTCTCTGTAGGCGTGCAGCAAACATATCGACTGGCTCGTCAGGCTGTATTCTGCAGGACAGGATCTCGCCAAACAACTGCATGTGACGTGCACGGTTGTCAGGTTGAAAGTGGGTCTTCAGCTTTGTCCACGCTTCATGAGGGTCATCGATGTTTTCAATTATCCTCCGGAACTCATTTTCTACGTTTAGGTATACTATGGATAGTGCTGACCTGAGCCGTGCCTGATAGTCTTTTGTTGCTACTGCATCACTGGTATTCGGGGCCTCTTAGGTACCATTTACGATGCCCCAAGCATTCTTGTCGAGTAGCAGGTATTTAACGTCCGCTGCCCAAGTTGCATAGTTGTGAGAGTTAAGTTTGTTTATGCTAACCTGTACGTTGGTCATTGTCATGCTCTTAATTAAATTTAAACAGAAAGGAAAAGAAATTTTTTTTTTCAAAAAAAAACGTACTCTAAAACAGTCAAATAGTACGACAAAAAAAATTTTACCAAAAAAACCTTTCTATTTTATACTAGAATAATTAGTTATGATTATAAATTAAAATACAAATGCTATTGCGGCCCCCCCCCCACTAGAAATCGCTTGGAGGTCTAATGGCCGCATGCTACCACTAATTTAAGATATTGCCAACGAAGGTTATGGCCACCATAACAGGTTAAAAAGCGTAGTCGCTTTGGCCCATAACCCGTGATCGGTTCTGAGGCCAGAACCGTTCTAAAATTAAATAAAATTTAAGCAGAGGTTGAAAAAAAATAAAAAAATGGTGACCTGAAATAAATATTGGCAATCTGTGGTAGTGTAATAAAGTCAGTAAAGAAGCATTTATTTAAAAGTTAAGCTAACGTTTATTTTTCAAAAAAAACATATTCAAATAAAAATATATGTATATATGAAATAATAAACAAAGAGAAATTATATCTGGTAAAATCAATCAAAAACAATAATTTCTGAAATTATATTATCCATAGAATTAGAGTAATACTTTAACATGATAAAAGCACTTAATTAATTTAAACGGCATGACGTAAGGTAAAGTTTAAAAGACCAGTACAGGTTTGAAAAACAAACAACTCACCATGGCATCACTGGAAAAAGCAACTCTCAAAACGGACGATGACGAACAAGCAAAGTCCAGGAATAGTTCAAAGAAAGTAAAAAGACCCTTGGATGTTAAACACAGTTCATGACAGCAACATATTTATCATCACACTTCCGTTATTAACTAATAGAAATTATTTCATAAAACTACACCATCTTTCACCACTTAAGATAAACTACAATTGAACTTCCATAATTAATATTTATGACAACAAACGGCCTTTTACTAGGCCAAAACATCGTCAGACCATCCACCGTCAAAACAAACTGACTGATTTAAATACCCCTCGCGATTCCAGATATCTCCAGACGACAACGCCCCTTTGCGTCTGCAGAAGTTGAGCGAAAGCGTTCCTGCTTTGCGAAAGGGAGATACGGCTACTCGTAAGTTGCGATTTGCGAAGATCGCAAATCGCGATCAAACGGAAGAAAACGACCATGAACGCACACGTAAGATGATCAAATCGAAAGTAAACAAATAAGTAACCAATTTAAACGGTGGAATATGCTATGGAACCAGGAAAACAGAATAAAAGAATTGGAGATAAGACAAAGATCGAATAGTATTGAAATAAAATAAAAACCAGTAAGTCATGCCATATTATTCCCTTACAATATGTATATGTGCTTATGGATATGAGTGTTAAGGATATGAGTAAGGCTGACAGGTGGCAACTATGAATGTATATTTATACAGTATGGAATCATAATATTATAGTGTTATTGTGCGCTTATTTCAACTTTTCTTTGTATCACTGTACATTTAATATCGGATCATAATTTACGTCTTCTAAATAAGCCGAAAACTATTCACTCTCTTCGCTAAAAACATTATCCTGTATCATTTTTATTCAGATCAGGAAAGTATATCTTTCAGATGAATAGATAATGAACCAAATATTACTTCGGCTTATTGCACAACAACCAAGAAAAGAATTTTTAGCATAAAATAATGAACTGCCATGCTATTAACATTCATTTCAAGCGATGTTTTAAATGGCCTTCTTCAGTTCAGAGAGTTTTTTTTTTTTTAAGGCGTGTCATTTATGCAGATATCAGGCAACTTTTACATACCATCTTATAAAAGAATATTTTTTTAATCTAGAAAAGAAATTAATGATTAAGAAGATGTAAATAAACTTGTGAAATGAGGAAAATACAACTTGTTTACTTAATAAACACGCTACCAAATATTTTGCAGTTCTCGTTAAAGAGAAAAATATGAATGAAATTTTCTCTGCCTTAGTGTGAGAATTTAAACACGTACTAAGGAAAAACTATTGAGTGATCGTCTGATAGATAACGAATTAATCATCCAAAATGTCTTTACTTTAAAATAAGTTCGTAAGCAGTAAATAATATTAAATTTAAAATTTTCAGATTAATAAATTTCAACTTTATAGATAAGACCGATGCACCAGTTTTTTGGATTCACACTGGTCATCAAACTTAAACGATAATGACAGAAACAAAACGTAATTGCATAGCTGCCGACTTTTACGTATTTTTGCTACCACTAAAATTGTACAGAGATTTTCCATTTTTTAATTCATAAGATTTCGACGATTAAATAAGAAAATATTTGCTATAAAATTTTTGTGGTAGGAAAAATGTGTAAAAGTTGGCAGCTATGTAATTGATACTTAAGAATTTTAATTAAAATTACTACATAATTACAGTATTTGACTTTAGATTATCCTCAAAATATTTAAATGAAACGAAAATTTATGAAAGTTTTTATAATGACGAAAAAAAAATTCGTTCCTTTTGGATTTTTGTTTCTTTGACATAATGTATGGTCACCTCGGTCAGATATTCATTTCTCACATGTTGATATCATAAACTTTACCAAAGTTTTGCCCCAGTCCTGTGAAACTTCGGATTTTCAATTAATGGAGGATCGAGCAATTACGCTCACTGAAGTTCAGTACCCTAAGGCATCCCTCATATGTTCATTGGTGGGGAAATATGGTAAATCCATTTGAGTGATATCTTCTGTTTGAAAATATTCTAACACAAAAATTTGCAGAGAAAATTAATACATTAGCAAAACAGGGTTCGCACAGTTCTACCACTAAATTTTAAGAATATTTTCGAAGAGTTTCGCTGCAGAAAAAATCGCATAATCTATGAATGAAGGTGGGGGTTGCGAATGTTGTGGTTTAAAAATTAAATGAAAATTTTCTTATTTTTAATAGTTGTGCCAAGGTCCTTGGAAATTCCAAGGAGTGTGCGAACCTAGGCAAAAATTCTGCGCCAAGAGCACTCCTTAACAATCTAACATGGGATTTCAATATCTGTATATATCTTCAATAAAGAATCTCCTTGAAAGGATTGCTGCTGCCATTTATCGTGATTCCTCACAAAAAAAATAATAAACGGCGGATTTGGAACCGAGTTATTTCTAATTATCCACAAGTTTCAAGTTATAGACAAGGGAAGGCGAGTTGCATGTTCCTCCTCTATGCAAAAAAAATTAAAATCATTGTTCAGGTCAATATATGGATTCATAAGTAAACAGTACCCTGGCACAGTCTTCTTGGCTCTTTGAACATAAAGACAGAAGTATTTTAAATAGGCACTTTTGGACGCTAGTAAAGGGTGGAACACAAACTATCGGTTTTCTGGCATACAATTCCACGATAGAGAAGCCTTCGTGCAGCACTAGAACAGTTAACTCGAATTTTTATTTTATGTTTTTTTTATGCTAAAGAAGGGGTTCAAAGAATCCTCGAAACAGCTGTATATGTTTTTCTTTGTAACTTACGTTTGTAAGTATTCATATGTTAAAAAGTTCTTAAAAATTTTGGATTATGAATTGAAATCCGCAAAATGGGTTTGGTTTATGATTTATGACTATATCGAGGGCCACGGCTTGAAGCTAATGGAATAACCAATTCACTCTTTAGACCTGCATCCGATAGTACATTTTTGTGACTATCTTGGCAGACAAGCTGCTTCAAGGTTGTTAAATAAGCCTTAACAAGCCACATTTCGTGTCTGGTCCTGGATTCTTTTTTCGGTGTCCGAGAACTAAATTAACAGCTTTGAAATTCGATGTCGCAATGCATTCAAGTCTTATGACCACATTTCTTATTAGACCTCATTTTTGTAATATGTCTATGACATTTTACCACATAATACTGTGATGTACTGTTTTCGCCATGAATGGATTTTACCAACTAAAGTTTTTTTTGTTGTAAATCATTTTTAATTTTAACTTGTGGAAAATTTTATATCTCATTACAAAATAACTGTTTAGTGCTCTTGTCCTCCAAAATTTTTGTTTCTACATTCATTAATTTTCAAATTAGACGCAAAAAACTGGTTGTACCTTAATTACGGAGGCGTGTGTACAATGCACCCGATAAATCTCGCGAAATCTAAGTGCTATTTATTTACAGGAAAAAAAATCCTATATTTA
Organism: Maratus speculifer; assembly: GCA_964019185.1. NCBI lineage: Eukaryota > Metazoa > Arthropoda > Arachnida > Araneae > Salticidae > Maratus > Maratus speculifer. The sequence goes on from OZ025293.1 coordinate 57,726,442, forward strand.
ACGAGCGAATTTTTCCATTGAAAAAGATGAGAAATCTATTTCGAAAAAATAATTTTTAAAAATAGGAATACTTAAATAAATTCTATCTTGCAGAGTTAAATATTTGTTCTTAATATACGTCTTATAGATAAGATGAATTCACTTCCTTCACTAGATCGCATTATTTTATTTTGTTAATTCAGGTTATAGAAATAAACCTTCAAATTTATAGATAATGAATCAAATAATACTTAGCATACTGCACAACAATAACAACAAATATTTTTCGTAAAATAATGAACTTCCATGTTATTAGCATACATTTTCAGCTGTATGTATATATTTTAAACGAGTATCATGTTTTTCTTCTTTTTAAGCTTCCCAAAAGCACGCCATTTTTGCGATAGAAAAAAAATTTCACATGTTGCCTTATAATAAAAAAAAATAATTTTAAATTTCTAGAATTACTCTTAGCGATTTATAAGATATAAATCGGCAACTTGTTTAGTTAGAAAATAAAAGTTTACAAATATTATGCATTAATTTGTCAAGAAAACAGACACAAACATAGAAAAACACTATTGTCTCCACTTAATTTGAACCTTTTGCATTCCACTAACAACTAAAGTATGGCAAGTTGTCATGAAAATCACAGTAAAAAAAGAAAAAAGAGGAAACTACCAACATTTCTTTGCAGAAACTTCTTCCAATAATATACAGAGAATAAAGAAGGAAAATTTCTCTTTAACAAAATACTGGTATTTAGCAACTTTTTTGACTGAATTTTTCCCCGTGCACTGGCTATCCTTTACCTATATGGTGACAGTGGATTTGTGATTAAACTTAAAGGGCTGAATTTAAAAATAAAAATAAAAATAAAAAACAGTTTTTAATGCATTCTGCTTGCAAATGTTCTCGAACCGTTTGTTAATCATTTTTGTTTGAGAAGTTGTGAGAGGGAGAATTAAAAAAAAAAACAGCTGACTGTGCAACCCTTAAATTAGTATATAACGTTATAGCTATCAGTCGAGGGCAAAAGATTACATTAATCGCCTTAGAAATTATGATACTAAATAAGAAAAGAGTGTCATTAAATTATAGAAGCGACAACTCACACACTTTTGTGCCTCTTTGCCAGACTTGAAAACATAAAATAAAAAAAGAAAGAAAACCTAGTCGGATGCGACAATCTCAAAACTTTCGTCTATCTCATACATTTAATACTTCCCAAAAAATGAAATACAGCAGCTTCACCGGTTAGGTAATTTACTCCAAAATATAATCTGCTACAACTTATTTGAAGTTCTAACTAAAAAAAGAAAAAAAAACTGGATAGAAGCGCCACTTGTTGAGCAATTTGCTGCAATAATACTAATTTATTTCAAGGACTTACAGAATCAGAAGCTTGATGAAAATTCGCGCATTAGTTCCTGAGATAGAGCGATTGCGATAATCATGAATAATAACGCATAGCAGAGCCATCTGTTGAGCTATTTACTCCAAAATCTGAAGAATACTAATATACATAAGGAACAAACAGAATCAGAGGTTTCATAAAAATTCGTGCAGTAGTTCCTGAGGTAGAGATATTGAGATAATCATGAATAATGCCCCTTAGCAGCTCCACCTCTTGAACAATCTACTCCGAAAACTGAAGAATACTTATTCATATCGGCCACTAAATGATTCTGAGGTTTGATGAAAATTCCTGCAATAGTACCTGCGATAGAGCTATTGCGATAATCACGAATAATGGAGCACAGCAGCGTTACCTGTTGAGCGATTGGCACCAAAACATAATCAGCACATGAAGCGCTAACTAAATTTAAAGTTTTATAAAAATTCAAGCGCTAGTTTTTCAGATATGGCTACTGTGGAAATCGTAAATAATGCAGCATAACAGCTTCACCTATTGAGCGATATGCACCAAAAATTAATCATATATAGTTTATATCAAGGTCTCACAGAATCTAATGTTTTGTGAATTACCGTGCATTAGTTCTTCAGATAGAGCGCCCACAAAATTTTTGTTCCATACGCATAGACAGGCGGGCAGACAGACTGACAGACAGACAGATTCACAGCCAGGCATTTTGTAGAAACATGTTTTTCGGGTTCTCTGATCCCTAAAACGTGTAAATTCGCTGGAAAGCGAATTTTGAAAATTGTTAGAAATTCAATTCTTTCTTCTTGTAAAGATAGAAAAAAAACTATTTTTTTTTAGAATTTCAATGATAAACTAATGTATGAAATATAAATTGGATATTATGATACGTTAATTTCAAATAACTGAAAAATTTATAGAAATACAATCGGAAATACTCGCTATATGACAGTGAAAAGAGATTTTTATTGGTGAAACTTTTAATGATACACTAACCCTTTAGGCGACAAGGAATTTCTCTTACTAAGATGTAACTGAAGAAATAATTGTTTCACACCAGGATTTGCGAAAGTAATTTTATGAAATGTTCTCTTTCCATACATACAGGGTGATTGAAAATAACGTGGACAAAATGATGTGACATATCAAGCATACAACAAGGATAAAAAATCACATAGGAACATAGGGTCGCAAACTACTTATTTAGTCACAAATACAGGGTGTTTCATTCTAGCTACACCCGGTTTGAAAGTAATAATTTTGAGAAAAATAAAAATATTGCAATGAAAATGCAACGATATGTACCTTATTTTGTGTGAAATGCTATAACATTACGAAAAGATCTGCAAAAACATATTGCTCAAACAATCCATGATACCGTATAAACTGATTATCACCGTCCAAAATGTGAGGTGTCAAGTTCATATTGCTGCCCCGCATAATGCAGACTCCTACCACTTTTGTTTGGTGTTATCACATTTAAAACAAAGGTGAGAATGTCTGTTAAAAGTTTTATTATAATATACTTCAGTTTTCTGAAATTTATAACCGTCAACCCAAATTGAGTTAGGATGAAACACCCTATATTTGTGACTCAATAAGTGGTTTGCGGCCCTATGTTCCTATGTGATTTTTTATCCTTGTCGTATGCCTCATTTGTCATATCACTTTGTCCACTTTTTTTTAATCACCCTGTATATATACAGGGTGTCCCTAAACAAATGGTATATACGCTAAGGGGTGATAGAATAGTTTTAGCAAAAACCGCAAACAAATCGACTAATTTTTCCGTTTTTTATAATCGTTTGAAATTTAAACCCTCTAACACGGTTCAGTTTGTGCTACGTAACCGCTCCCAACTATTCAGATTTTGAGCTCAAAATTTAAGTTTAAGTCTAAGTTTACGAAAACATTTAATCAGATGCAACAAATAACATAAAAAATAGTTGTTCGTTACTCCAAGGTGTAAAGCGCCCTCTATCGGCATTTTTTTAAATTTATCTTTATAATTCATTTTCAATAAAATACCGACATAAAGAATAGTTTTAGTGAAAACCGCAAATCAATCGACCAATTTTTCCGTTTTTTATAATCATTTGAAATTTAAACCCTCTGAACACAGTTAAGTTTGTGCTACTTAACCACTCCCAAATATTCAGATTTTGAGCTCAAAATTTAAGTTTAAGTCTAAGCTTACGAAACCAATTAATTAGATGTAAAAAATCACGGCAAAAAATAGTTTTTCATTACTTCAAAATCTAAAATGCCCTCTATCGGCAATTTTCGAAATTTATCTTTATAATTTATTTTCAAGAAAATAACAACATAAAGAATAATTTTAGTGAAAACCGCAAATCAATCGACCAATTGTTTCGTTTTTTATGTGTATTTGAAATTTTGGACCCCAAACTTTAATGGCAGCTATCTCCTTTGGAAAACGTTTGGGACCCTTGGTTTCCTATTTACTATTACTCGTCTTGATGTGTTCTATCACCCCCCTAGTGTATATACCATTATTTTAGGGACACTTTGTATATATATAGATATACAGGGTGTTTCGCTACCAGACCGACAAACTTTGAGGGATGATAGTAGACACGAAGACAAACATTATTAAATAGGAAACCATGGGGCGCAAACGTCTTCTGTAGGAGTTAGGGGCCATTAAAATTTAAGGTCCAAAATTTCAAACGATGATAAAAAACGGAAAAAAGGCTCGATTTGTTTGCGGTTTTCACTAAAATTATTCTTTAAATCACGATTTTTTTAGAAATTTTTTTAAAAAGTTACGTTCAAAAATTGTCGACAGAGGACGCTTTAGACTTTAGAGTAACGAACAACTACTTTTTACCGTTATTTTGTGCATGTGGTTGAAATTGTTCTAAAGTTTAGAATTTAACTTAAATTTTAAGCCCATAATCGGAAACATTGGGATCGGTTAACTAGCGAAAATTTAACTGTGAACAGAGGGGAAAAATTTAAATGCTCATAAATATTGGACAAACAAATCGATTTTGTTGCGGTTTGCGTGTAAGTCATTCCCTTAGTAATTATTTTATTCAAAATGACGTACAGCATTGGTGTCCCCATTTTTTGATAGAGGGCGCTTTCGACACATCTCCTAAATTTCAATGGCATTATTCCTAGGTGTTTAACTACCAGACCAACATACTAACAGGAAGTGTTAGGGATGCAAAGCGACTCGGAATCACATAGGAATGTAACGTTGAAAATGCCTTTTTAGCGAGTTGTGGTTAAAAGAAGCAGAGAAAAAAGCAACAGAAACAGGTAGTGAAACAGCAACACGTTAATGTGGAAGAAAACAATTTAGTTAAGGGTTTTAGTACAAAAGGTGTCCGAAATTACGACCAGAAGTAGTCGGACATGCTTGAAAGCAGCGATGCATGCAATTCCTCTCACTTTGAAAAATTCCTGGCATCTCGGACAGCTTTCTGGCAGCTACAGAAATTCGAGCTAAGAGAGAGGTCTTCCACTGACGGTACGGGAGTCTCATACATTCATCTTTTCATTTGATCCTAGCAGAAGAAGTCCATACAGATTCAGATTCAGATTGAGCCAGGTGTGGGGGGGGGCTACTAATTGTTTTGAGCTCAACTAGCCCCACCCAGCAACGTTCATTAAAAAAATTACAGAAAAAGTATACACTAATAAAATAAAGGTATGTAAAAAAGTAATTGATATAATGAAGTAGGTGCGACGATCTGGCAGGTCAACGAACCGGGCCACCACTACCTATCCACTGCTGTCCATATGTTATGTTGGGGAGTCTGCGAACATCATTGGTAAAATGTAGAGGAGCTCCATTGTGCTATAGAGTGGTGCAACGAAAGAGGAACATGTGCTTTTACCAGAAGTTCCGACAGAACGTTTTGTAGAATCATCAAGTTGCTTTTTTCTCTGCTTCTTTTAACCCTAACTCGTAAAAAAGGCATTTTCGACGTTACATTATAATGTGATTCCGAGTCATGTTTGCATTCCTAACACTTGCTGGAAGTATCTTGGTCTGGTAGTAAAACATACAGGAGTAATGCCATTGAAAGTTCGGAGATGTGTCGAAAGCGCCCTCTATCAAAGAATGGGGACACCAATGCTGTACGTCATTTTGAATAAAATAATTACCAAGGGAATGACTTACACGCGAACCGCAACAAAATCGATTCGTTTGTCCAATATTTATGAGCGTTTAAAATTTCCCCCTCTGTTCACAGTTTAATTTTCGCAAGTTACCTAATCCCAATGTTTCCGATTTTGGGCTTAAAATTTAAGTTAAAGTCTAAAATTTAGAATAATTTCAACTCCATGCCCAAAATAACGGTAAAAAGTAGTTGTTCGTTACTCTAAAGTCTAAAGCGCCCTCTATCAACAATTTTTGAACGTAACCTTTAAATTTTTTTTCTAAAAAAATCGTGATATAAAGATTTATTTTAGTAAAAACCGCAAACCAATCGATCCTTTTTTCCGTTTTTTATCATCGTTTGAAATATTGGACCTCAAACTTTAATGACCTCTAGCTCCTACAGAAGACGTTTGCGCCCCATGGTCTCCTATTTAATAATGTTTGTCTTCGTGTCTACTATCATCCTTCAAAGTTTGTCGGTCTCGTAGCGAAACACCCTGTATATGAAAAACCATTAATTGTATTGCAATATATCACATGGGGGAAAATAAATAAAAAAATGAAATTCAATTTAACACTTGAAATATTTATTACAAAATTAAACACTAATATTATTAATAAATAGTACATTAAATACCAATATATATGTATGATTGGACGATATATTGCTACTCTTAAAGGAATATCCTATTAACCCTTTCCGGCACGGACAAACTCTTTTAGCAAAATGAGAAATTATCGACTGACACTGGAATTTACAAGCATTTTTTTTTTTTTTTTTTTTTTTTTTGAGAAATTAAAAACGCCTTAATTTAAGCTTTCACTGTAAAAGCAAAATTTTATTAAAATATTATTGGTTCCGTGTGCATGTTTGGAATTAAAATTATGTATCCCGGAGTGAGTACACTGTGCCGGAAATTGTTAAGTGATATTAGAAATCAAGATGACAATACACTAAGGTTATGCGGAACGCAGCAATTACCTTAGCGCATAATATTTATAATATTGATAAAAAAACTTTTTTAGCTACTGAAGTTATATATTAAATAATATATGTAAGGTACCATAAATAGGAAAAAAATAACAATGAATAATCAAAATTATAGATCCCCCCCCCCCCAAGTTATCAAATACGAAAATTTACGTACATTCATAATTACTTGCGCTAACGCAGCATAATAATTTGAATGCTAAAATAAAACCATTAATTGCATTACAATATATGAACCATTGAATTTAATAAAAAATATCTCATTAAAACATGAGGGGAAAAATAAATAAATAAATGAAATTGAATTTAGCGTTTAAAATATTTATTACAATATTAAGCACTAATATTATTCATAAATAGTACATTAAATATCAGTATGTATGATTGGACGATACATTGCTACTATTAAATACACATATATATACATGGTGTTTCTAAATTCATGGTACAAACTTTAAGGGGTGATAGTACACATCAAGACAAACAATATTAAATGGGAAACTAAGGGTCCCAAACGTCTTCCGAAGGAGATAAGCGCCATTAAAGTTTAGGGTCCAAAAATTCAAATGATTATAAAAAACAGAAAAATTGGTCGATTTGATTGCCGTTTTCAATAAAACCATGGCTGCCAACTACTACGCCAATTTAGAGTCAAATAAACATGTTAAAAACAGAAATTTTTGCAAAGGATCAACGATATATGCTGTTAAGTATAACAATGAAAATATATATATGGCATGCATTTTACTAAAACATTTTTGTGGTTCGAAACATGTTTATACGATTTAAATAGGCGTAGAAGTTGGCAGCTCTGTAAAACTATTCTTTATGTCAGCATTGTCTTGAAAATAAATTATAAATTTCAAAAAATGCCGATAGAGGGCGCTTTAGACTTTGGAGTAACGAACAACTATTTTTTATCGTTATTTTGTGCATCTCATTTATTTTTTTAGAAGCTTAGACATAAACTTAAATTTTGAGCTCAAAATCTAAATCGTTGGGAGTGGTGGAAGTAGCGCAAACTGAACTGTGTTCAATGGGGGTGCGGAGGTTCAAATTTCAAATGATTATAAAAAAAGGAAAAATTGGTCGATTCGTTTGCCGTTTTCGCTAAAACCATTCTTTATGTCAATATTTCCTTGAAAATAAACTTTAAAGATTAATTTCAAAAAATACCGTTAGAGGGCGCCTTAATCTTTAGAGTAACCAACAACTCTTTTTAACCGTTATTTTTTGTATCTAATTGTAAATGTTCAAAGTTAAATTTTGAGCTCAAAATCTGCATTGTAGTGAGTAATCAAGTAGCGGGAAATTGAAATGTGCTCGAGGGGTGGGGAGGGTAACAATTCAACTCCTGAACACATTTCAGTTTGCGCTTCTTAATCCCTCCCATCGGTTTAGAATTTGAGCTCAAAATTTAAATCTAAGCATTTGTAAGCATTTAATTAGATACAAAAAATAACGGTTAAAAATAGTTGTTGGTTACTCTAAATTTTAAGGCGCCCTCTAACGGTATTTTTTGAAATTGATCTTTAAAATTTATTTTCAAGGAAATATTGACATAAAGAATAGGTTTAGCGAAAACGGCAAACGAATCGACCAATTTTTCCGTTTTTTAAAATCATTTGAAATTTGGACCTCCCCACCCCCATTGAACACAGTTTTGTTTGCGCTACTTAACCACTCCCAACGATTCAGATTTTCATCTCAAAATTTAAGTTTATGTCTAAGCTTTTAAAAATTTTTTATGAGATGCAAAAAATAACGGTAAAAAATAGTTGTACATTACTCCAAAGTCTAAAGCGCCCTCTATCGGCATTTTTTAAATTTTATCTTTATAATTTATTATCACGATAATACTGACATAAAGAATAATTTTAGTAAAAATCACAAATCAGTTGACCAATTTCTCCGTTATTTATAATCATTTGAAATTTGAAAATCTCCCCACAGTTCAGTTTGCGTTACCTAACCACTCCCAACGATTTAGATTTTGAGCTCAAAATTTAAGTTTATGTCTAAGCTTCTAAAAAAAATTAATGAGATACAAAAAAAAAACGGTAAAAAATAGTTGTTCGTTACTCCAAAGTCTAAAGCGCCCTCTATCGACAATTTTTGAAATTTATCTTTACAATTTATTTTTAAGACAATGCTGACATAAAGAATAGTTTTATTGAAAACGGCAAACGAATCGACTAATTTTTCTGTTTTTTATAATCATTTGAATTTTTGGACCCCAAACTTTAATGGCGCCTATCTCCTTCGGAAGACTTTTGAGACCCTTAGTTTCGTATTAAATATTGTTTGTCTTGATGTGTACTATCACCCCTTAAAGTTTGTACCATGAATTTAGGAACACCCTGTATATATATATATATATATATATATATATATATATATATATATATATATATATATATATATAATTTATAAATATATATTATATATATAAAGGCCAATAGATGGCACTATGTGGCCAATAACGTCACTTTCAATTTTAGCCATTTATTTAAAAATTTAGTCGTGGGTTCTCCTGGAACTTCAGAATTATAAAGATTGTGTTTGACCGCATATTAATCACTGTTATTTGGTAAGCAGGACAGTTAGGGTCTGACAAAAACTCAATATACATATATATTCAACATACAAACTCAATAGATATACCTATTTCGAATCAACCTGTGCATTAAAATGCACGAAATGGAATATTGCAACAGAAATCAAATATATGGATACTGTATAACATGTAAAGTAAATTTTTGTAAGAATAGCACGTATATTAATGGGGGTATAGTAATTAATTTGTAAAGTTCAAAAATCCTTGTACGTTTTTAAGATATATTATGCAGGGTTTACAATCAAATATAGCTTCAATTTCAGAAATATTGGCAAAATGTACTAGAAACAGTATAGTGCAATCGAAATATAAATAAATTAAATATTTTTGAAGTATGAGTAGTTGTATGGAATAATTTTTATCTGCGCATGCGCGAATGATAACAACAATCATTTTACATATTTTAATAGACAGCTCTATGGAGAATTCATAAAAAAATCCAGTTAAATATCGTAAAAATTCAGAAAGATATCTTCAATAAAAATTATAGCTTCGATCAAACAATCGTTATCTGACCCAGAAAATTTTCGAAAAGAACTATAACTTCTTAGATCGCCGTAATCATTTGCCTTCAATCACTATATAAAATTTCTGGGTCAAAAAAGAATTGTTTGATCCTCGGATTATAAGCCGGAAATTACGGTAACTCTGAATTTCCAGAAGAATCCGACGAGTACATTTTTGACTAATCGACAAAATGTCTGAAATTGAAATTGCCCGGTCTTTAATGGCTATATAATATATATTAAATAAAGTTAACATTTGTTTCAAAACCATAAGGCCGATGTGGGAATTGTGAATTAAAATTAAATGGAACACAAATTGGCCCACGATGTGGGAAAGCGTTTACTACCTATGAGGATTATAAACTTTTTTGATAAAAAAAAAAAAGTTTGCCACCACATATTTTGAAAGATAATCTCCGCTTTGTTTAGTGCTCAGAGTTTCTGTTATTAAATGAATCAATTTTTTTTTAAATAGTGGTGGTAATCTAATAAATTTAAGCACGCACATTTATTTTTAAAGTTGCGTAAACATAACAATAGCATGCATGAGCTAACTTCTTCAAGCCGGAGACAAATATCACGAAAACTACAAAAAAATGGTTTAAAATTACTATTCAAAATCTCCAGAGATGTATCAATTTATATATCGTTTCTTATGTTGTGCACGCATTTAATAAAAAAAATCTATCTATAAATCTTTTAACAAGTCTAGTAACGTTTAAATAATTTTAGAGGGTGTTATTCCGTGCCACTTGCAAGCGACAACAGGAGTGAAGAGGTTAATTACGAGAAATTTTACCCTTTCACAATTTCGCCCGAACGCCACTAGGGCAAAGTGTTTTTTTATTACTTCGTTACTAAAAAATTTTGGACACCACTAATTCTTAACTATAATTTTTGCTTTATCAAGGGGACAGTGGACACTGATAAATATCAAACTGCATTAAAAATCTAAATTTTTTTTATACGAATAAAGTCAAGTTTATATTATATATATATATATATATATATATAGTAAATGATGTTTGATTAGTCTATTATATTTTAGGTGCTAAAGTATAGTTTTAAATATGTATGCTTGTTTTAAACACTGTTTTCATATAAATGAAAATTTCGCACATTTATGAAATTTGGAATGCTGCATGTGCAATTTAAATTAGAATATTCTATTAACATTTTCACTGCATAGCCCTCATATAATGAAAAAAAGTTGACATAAATAGTTCCATTTAAGGATCATTTTAATGTTAAGGTTTGCTACATAATACAAAAACTGTCGTTATTTTACACAAAAATGTGTAATGTTCTTATAAAGTATTTTTTTCTTCTTACACATTATGTTATTATTAGAACTTTTACAATTTATCCTAACTTTCATTAGAATAAAGAAAAGTACCTGATCTTAAAAAGGTCATGTTATATTCAAAAGAAATGAGCTTGGGGCATTTAAAAATATAACAATTATTTGGCTTTTTAAAATTTTTAAATTTAAAACCTTTTTATTAGTTTAACCCCAAAATTTGAATTTCCAATGTTTTTTATGTTCCACCAAATACAGTGTTTGAACGTGCTTTTAACAAATCTACCAATTATAAAATGAATCTGATGAAAAATAGAACACCCCATCGTATAATAATAAATAAAATAAGTATTAGTAGTTCCTCTTAATTTCCATTTTTATGTTAAAATTTACTACATAATACAAAAACTATCGTTATTTTATACAAAAAAGTAGAATATTTTTATAAAATATTTTTTCTGAAACTTTCAAAGAACTTTTACATTTTATACTAACTTTCTTTCTAATTACCAAAAAGTACCTAATAAAAAAACCATGTTTTACTCAGAATAAATACACATTGTGTCATTTTAAAATATAACAATTATTCGGTATTTTAAAATTTTAATAATGCTATTTATTCTTTATTATTTTAACACTAAATTTTGAATTTAAGTGTTTAAATGTGCCATTAACAGGTCTACCATTTTTAAAAAGAATCTTTTGAAAATTAAACGATTATACTTTTAATGTCTCCAGTCCTATTAACCCATTAATGCCTGAATTATTTTGTTCGTTAAAATTCAAATTTTGCATTTTCTCACCACTTTTAAAATAAGAATAGCTTTTATTTTAATTTTTCAAGGAATTTGTCTCGAAAAAAAAGTATTTATTTATTCTCCTTCTTATTGGTGTGAAAATCATTTACTTGAATTTTTTTTTAACTGTCCCAAAAATAGGACGCTAGGCACTAATTAGTGCTCGGGTTAATGCTCGGACATTTTTCGATTATATAAGACAGATATTTTAGTATGGAAAAAGTGGTGTCTTGTCCCTACTTTTGATTTACTTTGCAAAAAATAAATAAATAAATAATCATATTGTTAAGGGGTTAATAACTGTTTCCGACACAGACAATTATGTTTGTAAAATAATGAATTGATTCACTGATACCGGAATTTACAAACGGCGTTTTAAAAATTTAAAAATTTTTTACTTTAAGAGCGTCTTACTTTTCACTGTAAAAACAAAAACAAAATTTTACTAAAATATTCTTGGTGCCGTTTATAAGTTTGAAACTAAAATTAAATGGTCCCAACATGGTACCGGAAAGGGTGAATGTCATGAGATTAATAGTGCCCAATATATCATACAACATTAATGTGGAAATTTAAAGGTAAAAAAAAAAAAATGTTTGAATATTCTTGAAACAAATCATTAATTTAGAAACATATCAGTGGCGTAATTAGGGTAGGTGTATAAATGCTCTTAATACCAGTAATATTTTAAAATTCTGGTCGCCTTATCTAACCAGAAAATTTTCTGCTATGAATCAAGGAGAAGAAAATCTTAAAATATTACTGGTTTTGAGCACTCACCCTGATTACGCCACTGAATGTCATAATGATTTTTCCTTTTAAGAAAAGTTATGCATTTAAGAGAAAAATGAAGATTTAGAAATTCAGGAACACTTAATTGTTACATCAAGTATAAGAAAAATATTTTCGAAATAAAAAATTGACTAATTCATATGTATATATACATGTGTATACATATATATATGGAATAAAAATATTAATATATTATGCTTTTATTAGAAGCTTATTATATCTGTTCATTGTAGTACTTTGAATTTAATACCCTATCATAATTTATGTCTTATGTAAGAGCTGAAAACTATTCACTGGCTTCCCTTAAAAAAAATCTGTATCGTCTTTATTCTGATCAGGGAAGTAAATCTTTCGAATGAATAGATAATGAACCATATATTGCTTTGACTTATTGCAGAACAACTTAGAAAAGATTTTTTTAGCGTAAAATAAAGAAGTCCTCGGCTATTAGCATTCGTTTCAAGCGATGTTTTGAATGGCCTTCTTGTGTTCAAAGAAACTTTTTTTTGAAGTTACACAAAAGGCGTTCTATTTATGTAGATAGCAGAAAATTTTTACATGTTATCTTTTAAAAGAATACATATATATATTTTAACGAGGATTAGAATAAGTAATTTACAAGACGTGAAATTACAGCTTGTTTAGGTATAAAAACACGTTCCCAATTTATATTTTGCAATTACTTGCTAAAATAAGACACATGAAAGAATAATTATTAACGGTCATGTCAGAAATTTAAAAAGTTAATAACGAATAAAATGTAACATCGTAATATGCTCTATATTTTATTCATGATAATCTTCAGATAACTGAAATGATTCGCGGTGTATATTTGTTAATAGAAGTTGATACACTGTGAAAAATATTGGAGGGATTTTGCATTATACATATGTTTAATGTAATTATACAAATTTATAAGTAAAATTAAAAAAAATAAATAATAATATTCTCGTAAACAAAAGCCAGAAATATGTTTGGATGATTGTAAAATATAAAATATTTTTTTCAAAGAAGTTATTTCATTATATTTTTCAATTAAATAATCATTTTCTATAAGATTCTGCAGTACATTTTACTTTACAAAAATTAGTATTTGGATTGGAATGAATGTGTGTAAAGTTTGACTGAACGTGTCACTGGCGCTCATATTTATTTTTACACAAAAATATTGTTAGAATCCATAGCTGCCAAATTTTACGCCTTTCTCCCACCACTATTTTTTATCTGAAAATTTTGCCTTATTTAATCCTACTTTTTTGGACAATTAATTAAGATCAATTTCTCTGTTTAAATATTGTGGCAAGAATAAAAACGTAATTCTTGGCTGATAAGTTAGATTATGCTCTATTACCTTTCAAATTTTGTGTGATAAGTTCTGAATCACTGTTTATACACTGATCATCAAAACTAAAGGATAATGAGAAAAACAATTGCCCACTAAATTAAGGGTGCAACCATTGCCTAATGCTACAATTATTTATGCTAAATAAATACTATTGAACTCCAAATTACACCCCCATGCATACTTTAGCTCCAGAAATACTCAGATTAGATGATTCCCAATTTGGTACGCAATGGGCTTATGTTAGAATTCTGATCTCTGTTGATGTTTAAAGTGAATGTGGTTTCTGAGTGTCATCAGCAATATTCAGTTATGGCTCAAGGACATCATTTAAGTTAAAGTCATAAATGACGAATAATTGGTAGGATCGCGGAAGGTTAGATACAAATGGAGGTTGCCAAGACTTGAATATCCCTCAAAGGGTAATATCAAGAGCTTCTAGTCGCTTTTTAAGTACTGGATCTGTTGGTAGACAGCCTAGTCAAAGAAGACCAACAGCAAGAACTGCATTCGAAGACCGTTTTCTGTCATTGCGGGTTGAACAAACAGTGAAGCGGTTACAGGAATTTTCACTTGAACATTCAGGCTAACACAGGTACTCGAATTAGCCGTTCTACTATTGCTCAAAATCTTAACAATGGTGAATTGTACGCAAGAAAAACAATAGTTTGTGTTCAACTTACCACAACCACCAAAAGGGACCGCTTAAACTGTCGCCTTCGTCATGCACAATGGAACCAAGAAGAATTAGCTCAAGAATCAGTCCAGATATAGTCTAAACACTAATTCTAGACGTGTTATGATCTGGGGAGAAGGAAGACTAAGCAACTTGTCTTCCCTTGTTCCTGAAATTAGCCCGTTCGAGTTTAGTCTTCTTGGCTCCATTGAACATAACGACGGCAACAGTTTAGACGACTCTTTTGGGAATTAAAGTGAGTCGGATACAAACTTTTGTTTTTTTCACATACACTTTACCCTCGCTAAGCCTTCGTGTAGCATTAGAACGGCTAATTCGCGTCAGCCTGAACGTCTGAAAACAAATCTCTTGTACTATCTTCGCAGATACCTTGAGTCCACAGTGACAGAAAACGGTTTTCTGATACAATTGTTGCTCTTATTCTAACTTGAGCAGGCTGTCTATCAACCAGTTCAGTATTTAAAAAGCGGCTCGATGCTCTTGATTTGACACTTCAGTATTATTCAAATCTTGGGGGATTTCCACTTGTGTTTCATCTCCCTCGATTCAACGAATTACTCGTCACTTCTCATCTTCACATATGTGATGACTTTGAGCCATAACTAATGAATACTGATCACTCTAATACACCGAATTCACTTTAAATAACACTACAGACCAGAATTCTAACATACGTTCATTGCGCACCGCATTACCAATCCTCTAATATGCATATCTCCGACGCTAACGAATGCGCGGAAGTGAAATTTGGTATTCAATTGCATTTAATTAATATAAATAACTACAACATCAAGCATTGGTTGCAACATTAACTTAGTGAGCTTAATTTTTCTCACTATCCTTTAATTTTGATGACCAGCGTATGATCAATATATACAGGGAAAATAGTACAGATTCAACAATATTTGGTACTGAAGCACTAGTCCACAGTAAACACACACATTGTTTTTTTAAAACAATTATTACAATAAAAATCATACATCGCTGAGATTTTACATATAATGCAGTTTTTTACTGAGATGAGAAGTTAGCACCACTTAGATAAAAATCTTGTTCTAGAAATTCTCTTGAAGCTCGAGTGGAGTGGAGAGGTTCCTGAGTAACGTTGAGAAAAGTTATAAAACGGTTGCAAAAGTCAGTTATGGTCAAGGCGCTACAGTACTCCCCCCCCCCAGTGTCTTCAGACACGGAATCTGATTGGCAAATGGACTTTTCTACCGGACTTGGTTATTTTCTCTGGGTCATTCTTTTGTTGTTCTATCGTGTTTGGCTGTTGAAGGGTTTCTTTGGCTATTGAAGGGTTTCTTGGCTGAACATCTTCAGGCACACTGAGCAAAAATACTGGTTTTAGTCGGTGAAGACAAACTGCTGTCTTTTTGCCTTTAATGTCAATTGTAAACCATTTTTCTGAACGGGAAAGGACTTTAAATGGTCCGTCGTAAGTAGGTGGGAGTGGTTTCCTTGTTGTGTCATGTCTGATAAAGACGTGGGAACAGTTTTTCAAATCCTGATAGATGAATGGTGTATGGCGTCCATGGTTTGCAGGAGGTACTGGTTGCAATTTCCTCATGGCCTCCTTCAGGTTATCCACGAAAGGTTTAGGATCAGGGTCCGAAGGTGGTCGCAGCCTTAAGAATTCACCTGGAAGTCTCAAGGTAGTTCCATATACCAATTCTGAAACTGTTGCACCAATGTCTTCTTTCAGGGAAGAACGAAGGCCAAGCAGCACAAGTGGCAATGTATCAACCCATCGTTCTGTCATGTGGCATTTGATGGCAGTTTTCAATGGCCTCTGCAATCGTTCTACAATGCCGTTAGCCTTCGGGTTAAATGCAGTCGTTCGAAGCTTCGTTATTCCGAAATGTCGAGCTAGAGACTTTACTAGTTCTGCTTCAAACTGACGACCTTGATCGGTTGTTATGTATGTAAGCACTCCGAAACGAGAAATCCAGGCAGAAACAAACCGTTTTTGCTAATAAATAACCGTTTTTGCTGTGATATCAACTATGGGAATGACTTCGGGCCAACGCGTGAATTGGTCTATCATCGTCAAGGCGTAGCAGTATCCTTGAGATGGTGGCAAAGGTCCAATTATGTCCATGTGGACATGTTCAAATCTTTCAGTTGGGGTCTTAAAGGATCTCAGAGGACTGGAGACATGACGTTGTACTTTAGATCTTTGGCATGCAATACAAGCACGGGACCAGTTTCTACAATCTTTGTTCACTTCCGGCCACACAAATCTACTGGTAATTAGTCTTGTTGTAGCCTTTTTTCCTGGATGAGACAGATTATGCAGAGATTTGAATACTTCAAAACGTAAGCTTTTTGGAACGTAAGGCCTGGTGGTAGTTGTTGAAAAGTCGCAATAAATCTCTCCGTCTGGTAGAGCAACTTTATGAAGTCTCAAAGAAGTGCTTTCATTTAATAAGTCATGTAATTCAGGATCATTCGCCTGTGCATTGGCCAGATTTGTATAATTGATTGGCGAAGGCATTTCTATGGCTGCAATTCGAGAGAGAGTGTCTGCTATGATATTATCTGAACCTTTTACATAACGCAAATCTGTTATGAATTGTGATATATAATCTAGTTGTCTGTTTTGTC
Organism: Maratus speculifer; assembly: GCA_964019185.1. NCBI lineage: Eukaryota > Metazoa > Arthropoda > Arachnida > Araneae > Salticidae > Maratus > Maratus speculifer. The sequence goes on from OZ025293.1 coordinate 57,743,592, forward strand.
GTGGTCATGCTTTATCTGATTTCTGATGAAAAGCGAAAGTTAAAGGTTTGTGATCAGCATAGATGCAAAATGTTCTACTTTCAAGCATGTATTGGAAGTGTCGAATAGCCGAATAGGCTGCTAATAATTCTCTATCGTACGCGCTATAACGTTTTTCAGTGGGAGACAGTTTCCGGGAGGAAAAAAAAAACCAAATGTTGAAATTGGTTATTTGTAACTTGACTGATCTCAGAGGACTGGAGACATGACGTTGTACTTTAGATCTTTGGCATGCAATACAAGCACGGGGTCTGGTAGAGCAACTTTATGAAGTCTCAAAGAAGTGCTTTCATTTAATAAGTCATGTTTAGTCTGCAGCCCCGATAGCAAAATCTGAGGCATCAGTACACAAAACCAAATCCGACGTTTCTGAAGGGTGAGCAAGTAAAGCTGCATTTGGAAGTTGTTGTTTACAGTCATCGAAAGCTTGTTTAGCTTCCACAGTCTATATGGTTGTTCTCTTTTTTGTTTCCTTTAAGATATTCATTTAAGATGGCCTGTTTGTCCGCAGCATGAGGCAAGAATCGACGGTAAAAATTGATTAAGCCTAAGAACATGCGTAAATCCCTTACAGTTTTCGGTTCCTTAAAATCTAATACCGCTTGAACCTTTTCTGGCAAAGGTTTAGTCCCATCTTTTCAAACCAAATGTCCTAAAAATGAAAGTTCAGAGACCCCGAACACACATTTAGATGTATTTGGCTGTATCCCGTAGCCGCTGAGTCTTTGAAATCATTGCTTTAAATGCTCTGCATGCTGCTCTTCATTATCAGAGAAAACTAAAATGTCATCCAAATACGCAAAGCAAAATGCCAAATCCCTTAAAACTTCATTGATAAATCGCTGAAAAGTTTAGGCAGCGTTGCAGAAACCAAAATTTAAAAAGGGATATTCGAACAGGCCAAAGGGTGTTATCATTGCAGTTTTCGGGATATCCTCTTCATTTACCGAAATCGCATAGTAAGCCCGAAAAATATCTAATTTTGAAAAAATAGTTTTGCCATGGAGAGCAGAGGAGAAATCTTGTGAGGAATGGGATAACAATCTGGAATTGTTTTTGCGTTTAAGCGCCTATAATCGCCAACAGGACGTATGCCACCTCTGGATTTAGTCACAATATGAAGGGGTGAAGACCAGGGGCTCTTGGATGGGCGACAAATACCCTTCTCAATCATAAATTCAAATTCCTTTTTAACGGCATCGAGAGTTTTTGGATGTAATCTTCTTGGGCAACTACGGACTTGCGGCCCAACTGTTTCAATATGATGCACAGTGGAATGTTTGGCCTTCCCAAATTTGGGATCTAGGGTTATAATATCTGGATAAGATCTCAACAAGGCGTGATAACGGGAATTTTCTATAATGACTTTAACTGCCCCTTGTTGAACATTAGCCTAACTGCCTGAGGTGCCTATTTTTGTTATTCCATCGATAAGTCTTTTATTCCCAATATCAACAAGTAGATTAAAATGTCTCAAAAAGTCTGCTCCGATGATGGATGTCGAAACCTCAGCAACTAAAAATTCCATTTAAAAACTCGGCGTAAACCTAAATTCAATTGTAATAATTTAGTACCGAAGGTTTTTATTTTAGACTGATTTGCGGCATATAATTCTAAGGAGTCAGGAATTTGCTGGTAACCGTGTTGGTTTCTTTTTACTGGTATGCACGAAACATCACTACCGGTATCAATTAAATATTTCATATTTGTAGCACGGTCATACACGCAAAGGCGGTTATTAGTTTTAGCTACCGAAACGTCGCTACCACCAGCAGCACTTGTTTGAGTGGTATCGCTTACTCGTTTCTTCGACTGGGTAAACGAGCAAGGCTTCCTGCACTGCCTAGCAAAACGACCAAACCGATTATGGTAGTAGCAATATTTTTGATTGTTTTCATAAGCCGGATTTCGGCGTATATTCCTAGATTGACCTCGGGATGTGAATCTTCGGCCCCTTGAATTATATCGATTTTTTTTCGGTAAGTTTCTCGACAAGCAATGTCAACTTCTCAATTTGTTTTTGCATGTCTAAAATAGATGGCTGGCCTATTGCCGCAACTGGTTCTGATTTTGCAACAGAATATAACTGCGTGTTATCTGCTGCAGTTTCGTATATCTTGTCGGCTAAAACCGCAAGTTCAGGTAAATTTTCGTTCGATGCCAATGAGATGGCTTGAATATTTGGTGGTAATCTCTGTAACCATAAGATCTGCAAAAAGTTATCGTTGAGTTGGCCTGCAGCCAAATCGCGCATTTGGCGGAGTAATGCAGACGGTTCACTGTCTCCCAACTGCAATTCACTCAGCTTTTTTAAGCGTTTTCCACCAGAGTCCGCGAACTCTGCAATAAGCCTGCGCTTTAATGTGTCATATTTATCCTGCTGTGGGGGTTTGTATACAGGGTGAGTCATAAATATCGAAACAATAGGCTATCTCCTTAAATATTGCCCATAGACCCATACTTCCAATTGCAAAAATTCATAAAAAAAGTGAAATTTTTGATAAGATAAATTGCGACTTCATGGGGGGGGTCTAGTAGAAAAAATACGAAAATTAAATTTTTATACGACCCCCGTAGGATAAAATTTCCAATTAGAAAAATTTTGCTTATTCAATCCTGAATAAGACACAAAAAGTTGCATCTTCTTATCTTTAAAACTCGCTAAGTTATAGCCGTTTAAATAATTCATCAGGTTTTAAGGGATTAGACACAAATTGAAAAGTGCGCAATTCAAAAAACAAAGTTACATTAACAGTTCTAGGAAACACGCAAAAATCTATTTTTTGAGTTCGAATTTTGATTTTTTTTTTCCTTTTTTTGTGATGGTCTGTCTTATAGTTTGCAAAGAAAATCACATTCTAACATTTCTCATATAATTTATAAAAATTCCATGTGGTTAGTACTGGTTTAATTAAAAATGGAATAATTAAATATCTTAATAACTCGTAACATTATTTATTGGATTTCAGTTTCTTTCCATTTAATTAAAGATGAAAATCTGATTTTAGTTTTGTTCCAGAGTTTTGTTTTTTAATATTAATTTTAAAAATATTAAAAATATTTATTGAAAAAGTAATATAACTTTTAAAAAAAAATCATATTTTCAAAAGTAAATATTTTTTTTAATTTGCCGAAAGAAAACTAAAGTAAAAAAAAAAAAAAAATTACGTGTTTCAAGTTCTTTTTTCTTTAAAAATTCGTACCATTTATTTATTTAAAGACAAGAATTAACGAGGGAAAAATTCACTATGCAGAAAAACGAAGTGTACTGTTTAAATGTCTGTCATTTATTTAATAGAATGCTTTTTCTAAGATGCAGATTAAGTCTTTTTTATAAATTTAGCTCTCACAACTTCAGGCTTTTTATCGTCCTGGACAGGCTGTTAAAATATCTGTATTCTGCTCCCAGGCCGGGCCAGGACCAAGAGTTTCCTTTTTACTGAAGACATGCCAGGCCGGACCTAACGTCCTAACGTACTTTTCATAAAGGAGGAGACTGCTATCTTCTTTCTAGGTGTACATTGGACGAAATTTTCCATCCCGGTCTCGTCAAAACCCGTATTTAACTTAATATGTGCTTAAAATAAATAAAATTCGGCTCAATCGATTTTTTTTAAACACATAGAATTTAAAATCTTTTTTTTTTTTTTTTTTTTTTTTTTTTTTTTTTTTTTTTTACAAAATAAATAAATAAATAAATAAATAAAATTCATTTTTTTAAAGAATAGTATATTCAAAGGCTGAAAAATTAAATACAATAAAACCAGTGAAAAAAAGTCTGCCTATGACGGATTTCTGTCTTAACGGAACAGTTGATCCATGTTGATGCATGCAAAATAAATACAATGATACCCGAGGAAAAGATTAAACTCTAATTACAAATTCTAGGGAGGGCATCCTGATATAACGTATTTTTTCTTTTCTATGTGATTCCGTTTTAAAAGGTTTTACTGTATAACATTTTTCAAAGTCTCCAACGCATCCCATGCGTTGGAGATTAACGATGTTAAGATATAAGTCATACATTTGTACATAAATAGAGATTCATTGATAAAATATAAATATTATAGCCTTTTGCACTTCTTTAATAATAAAAAGTATAAATATAAAAAACTAAAAGCTATAAAAGAAATTTTTGGTCAGAAATCTTCCATACAAAACAATTTTTTCCCACACCGAAGTAAAAAACTATGTAGAAATTTGCGGCTGAACCGGGCTATAATTTAAACTATTTTCCAGACCAGTCCGGGTTATGATTTTAACGTTTTTTCAGGCCGGTCCGAACTTTTTCCCTCTATGGGTCGGTTTGGGACCGGATCAAGATATTTCCATCCATGCAGACCTCAAGTGCAGGCTACCAACATATTTTGAAAAAAGTTTAGATTTAATTCAATACACTGCTTTGTTATGTCCAAATGAGAGGCACTGTCTTAAATCGATATTTAAAAATGGACAATACATGGATGACCCCTTACTTGCTTTGAAAATTAGCGAGAAATTTTTTTTTCTAGGCATAGTAAAGTGGTGTAAGTCACGAATTTTGGAGAAATTCAGATTTTAATATGTCTGTCACATTTTTAGATATTTAGATGAATTTTTTTTTGTTCATTTTAGGGATGGACAAGGAATAATTTCCTAATAGGGAATTTTGTCCTACGGGGGCCGTATAAAAATTTAATTTTCGTATTTTTTCAAATACACCCCTCATAGTGTTGCAACTTATCTTATCTGAAACTTCATCTTTTTTTATGAATTTTTGCAATTGGAAGTATGGGTCTAGGAGCAATATTTAAGGAGGTAGCCTATTGTTTCGATATTTATGACTCACCTTGTATAAGGTCACTAACATAATTTAAACTTTCAGAGTCGATTGATGAAATTAGACTAGAATATTTGGTTTCATCGTTTGTAATTCCAGATAACTGAAACGCGGCTTCTACTTGTGAAAACCATAATTGAATATTTTGTTTTCAAAACGGCTGCACGCGAAGTGCAATTCCATTAATTTCATTGCCTTGCATATCCAGTTATCTATAAATGTTTAAATTTTGCTCAATCATAATATGAATGTGTTTTATGTTCAATACACTTAATAATAATATGAATTAAACATGATAAAACTAAAAAAATCTCTCTCGAATTTACAGAAAATGGAACTGACCTGATATCCATATCTCTCATCGATCAAAAGCGAACCCTTTGATGCTCTATCATTTAATAAGTAATAGGTTGTTGCCTGGTGCAATATGATAAAGATAAAATTATTTTGAACGTTAGAACACCAGAATATTCGTATTCCAAGCATACCGGTTTCGGTAGCATATAGCATACCTTCCTCAGTGCTGAAGATAGTGGAAATTTGCTCATATATATACAGGGAGGATGGGGATTCAAGCGACAACTTTCTTGACCAATAGGAAAACAGAGGATCTTAGGCAACAGCCAATAGGAAAAATGGGTAGAAAATGGAAACGATATTGCGAGAATTGCATTAAAAGATTAAGAAAAATTAGTTCTAATGTAATATTTCTAACAGTCTGATAATGGTGGAATAGCAAAATCACAATTAACGAGATTAGCAAGATCTTTATGGATATGGAAAGCTTCAAGGAAGTTAAGTTCTTGTAATGAAATTCAATACATTAAATCAATTGCATTTGATAGAGGTTACAACCCTTCTATTATTGATACTGCCCTTTCTAAATTACAAAACTCTCACTCCTCAAACTCATCTCAGTCTTCTACTCGTTCCAATATTAGCATTGTCTTACCTTTCTTTCCAAAATCAAGTTTTTCCATTGCTAAAATTCTTAGTCGATTCGATTTCAAAATAATTTTTACTCCTACTAATAAACTCACCCTTTCCAACCTTAAAGATCCTGTTGAATTATCAAATTTATGGGGTATTTACAATATTAATTGTCAGTGTGGTCTTTCTTACATTGGTCGAACCAAACGAAGTCTAAAATTTCGTATTAAAGAACATAAACAATATATTGAAAAAGAAGAAATCAAGAAATCCTCAATCGCAAAACATTGCTGGGAGACGAGTCACGCTTTTGACTTTAATTCAGTTAAGATACTAACTAAACCTACTTCTATACAAGAACTTAACTTCCTTGAAGCTTTCCATATCCATAAAAATCTTGCTAATCTCGTTAATTGTGATTTTGCTATTCCACCATTATCAGACTGTTGGAAATATTACATTAAAACTAATTTTTCTCAATCTTTTAATGCAATTCTCGCAATATCTTTTCCATTTTCCACCCATTTTTCCTATTGGCTGTTGCCTAAGATCCTCTGTTTTCCTATTGATCAAGAAACTTGTCGCTTGAATCCCCATCCTCCCTGTCAGTGTTCTCGCTGACATTTGACCAACGTTAGTAATTTGGCTAATTAAAAACCAAAAACATTCGCCAAATGAAAAAAATATTAGCAAAATAGATTCGCCTTGTAGCACACACACACACACACAAATATCTTTAATCCTTTTATTACCCCCTCTTTTTCAATATGTTCTAAAATAACCTAAGTTTTTATAACTGCGACAACGATTGTTATTAATCTAATTTCAACTATCCGCTACAAATATATTAAAAATATGTATGTATTAAAAATACGAATGGAAAACGAAAAAGAAAAGAAAAAAAAGAAAAAATTGAGCATTAGCAATTTGGCGAATATAATCACTGGTTTACTCGCCAAATGAAGAATTTATTCGCAATTTGGCGAAATGGCGAGCGACAGCGAGAACACTGCTCCCTGTATATATATGAGCAAATTTCCACTATCTTTAGCACTGAGGAAGATATGCTATTTGCTACCGAAACTGGTATGCTTGGAATACGAATATTCTGGTGTTGAAAATAATTTTATCTTTAGCACTATCATTTAATTAATTTTGCGCTGGTTGTTTGAAAGTTGCGTGCTTGTCCGGGTCACCACTGAAGCACTAGTCCCCAGTAAACACACACATTGTTTTTTTTAAACAATTATTACAATAAAAATCATACATCACTGAGATTTTACATATAATGCAGTTTTTTACTGAGATGAGAAGTTAGCAGCACTTAGATAAAAATATTGTTCCAGGAATTCTGGTGAAGCTCGAGTGGAGTGGAGAGGTTCCTGAGTAACGTTGAGAAAAGTTATAAAACGGTTGCAAAAGTCAGTTATAGTCAAGGCGCTACAGTACTAAAAAGCATACACAAAACAAAAGTCAGTAAAATATATATATATATATATATATATATATATATATATATATATATATATATATATATATATATATATATGTGTGTGTGTGTGTGTGTGTGTGTGTGTGCCTAATAATTAAATAATTTAATTTATGAAGTATTCTCTTAAAATTCCGAGTTTCTTCTTTATCAATTCCAGTTCAGAGTGTAATATTTAGTGATCAAGTATTTTCTGAAACAAAACAGATGTATATAGAGCTGAAATATTTGATTTGAAAACTCATTTATGTTAAGATAAAACCAATAAAAATTAATGAACTTATGTCTAACTTTAAAAGATTTACATTTGATTCATTCTTTTTTTATTAATTTTATTAATTTAATGATTTTATCTCATCATTTCTGTGCAAAACGTGTCATTATCATTTAATAGTTTCCCTTGATTTTTCTAAGCTGTCATAGTTAATATACGCGTCAGTAATTCTGGAAAGCAGATTACTCTTTAAACTAACGAATGAATAATCTCTTTTAAGAATGACATAATAAAATTAATTTTCCTAATGGCATATAATTGTATCATACCGTTGTCTATAGCTTTTGCAACATCAAAAGTTATTTTGCAGTAAACAAGAAAATAGCAAATTTACAAACGTTGGGATTAAGTGCTTTTCTTAATTCAATAAATTACAATTTATTACAAAGAAATTATAGTGGAATATTCGCTGCTAAAATACATTCTGAAATGTTCTCATTTTACTTCTGAAATGTTCTCATTTAACTGTAGATTAGACAAAAATTTTACTATTGTTTTTTAAAAGGATTTGATATCGAAAATTTTATTTAAAATTATTTAATACGTTCTTTAATTTATTTTTTGAAAAAATGTTAGGTTCCTATCGGAAAACCTTTGACACCAGTTAAAAGGATAGCTATGTCTGTTCTAGTGTTAATGCCAAATATAAAAGGCTAAAAAAACTTTTATTGTTACCGTTGCAGATATTTTGAAAAGTATTAAAAACATAAAGAACGCAGCAAAAAGTATTATTTGTATAAATGATCCATATTTGTCAATTGCTATGATTCGTGATAATTTTTGATCTGGTTTCTCTTTGCGTTAATTTATCAGAGATCTACATGATTAAAAACAAGTAAGAAAAATTACGGATGTTAAGCATAGATAATGAAACACTTTCCAACATTTCCTGAAATCTTTAACAAAACTTTCTTATTTAGGAAAATAAAATGCTACTGTTCATAGCCAAATATGTATTCCAATACTTTTGAACAGCCCTGTATTTGATCCGTCGGTTGATATTTTTATTGTTACATTTATATACTATATAATGGGAAAATTTATTTTTTGCTAGAAAATGCCTAACTGGTTGAAATTTCTCTTTCAGAACTTTATTCTATTAGCTGGAAAACACTTCAATGCGTTTGTTCAGCCCTGTAATTTACCTAGTACCTTTATTACACGCCATTATTTTGTTAAAATTTAGTTCAAACAAACACACTCTTAAAACTACTTAAATCACATCTCCAGAAATTATCATCGATGGGTGACCTTGTAGCTAATTCTTTGCGTGACCCTGTATATCATTTTATCTATATTCTACAAACATTTATTAGTAAACTGAAAGCAGTTCAACGTAAAAGTCTTAACTTGCTTAAAAACCACCTTTAAGTTAATTACTCTCATATTCAGTAACCTTTATCAGCTCTTTTGTGTAAACTTGTATATCAACCATAACATTTATATATACCATATAATTTGCAGACATTTAGTAAAACTTAAAAGCATATGTAATAAATGAAAATGCATTTCAACCATCCATCAGCTATCATCGATAATATACAGTACTTCGGATAAGAATATAAGATTTGAAATATTTTGTGTGTCCCTGTAAATGCTATGCACTTCAGATTATGCGTTAAATGTTAAGTCTCAGCGGCGCATATGAATGTTATGATACTTGAAATCCTGTAACATTATTAAAATATGTTGCAAACAGTTCCACCCCTTTATTTTTGTGTAATGGAATTCTTTTGAGTGGCCCTGTAAATGAATAATCTTATATATTAAAAGCATAAGAAATTTTTTTCAGCATACTTAAAACTGGTCTCTACGCATAGGCGCTTTGCGCAGATATCTGAGAACCAATCGGAGGAGACTGTACTTACTGTCTCTAGACGCATAACGCATATGACGCTGTACAAATTAGAAATACGTTGCGACCTGTCCTGACAAACCCCGACAAATGTTATTCAATGAAACAACAAATTACATCGAAAGTTCACAACAAAATGACAAATTTGGTCCAGGCATCATAAAAGATGTGAATTTCGTCTTACAATTTCGCAAAGGTTGTAAGACGATGATTAAGTTCATTCTCTTACACTGTACAGATTAGAAAGTACGTTGCTGTTGCTACCTGTCCTGTAATAGTAAGTTATTTATCATTATTAATTTTATTGTGTATATGTCAATTTCGATTATTTTTCATAGCGAGTCCTAGGCTTAATCATTATTTATCATTATTTATTTTAATTTGCTGTGTCGACTCCGATTATTTTTCATAGCGAGTCCTAGGCCTAATCATTATTTATCATTATTTATTTTATTTTGCTGTGTCGAATCCGATTATATTTAGATTACTTAGTTTGGAAATGATTGCCTAAATTTTTAGGAAAATTCAAAACAGAATCGTCCTTGATTTATAATTTTTATCATGATCATGTTTATGTCAATTTATAGTTTATATCATGTTTTTCCCGAGATATAACGAAATTGCTAATTTTTCTTCACACGATGGACAAAATTGATTTTTTTTTCTTTTTGCCAGGACCATTTGTCAAATTTTACGAATTTTCAGATTTATGATGGATTTTTCTTTTTATGTTTAAAAATGATTGCCTGAATTTTTCGGAATATTCAAAAAAGAATCGTCCTTGATTTATAGTTTTTATCCTGTTTATATCATGTTTTTCCACAGATATATAGCGAAATTGGTGTTTTAGTTTAGAAATGATTGCCTGAATTTTTCAACACAGAATCGTCCTTGATTTACAGTTTTTATCCTGTTTATATCATATTTAATGATCATGATCATATTATCATGTTATATCATTTTACAGTTTATATCATGTTTTCTGAGATATATGGCGAAACTGCTGATTTTTCTTCGTACAATTAACAAATGTGATTATTATTTTTTTTTTTTTGAGACTATTTGTAAAAATTTAAGATTATTTTAGTTAGATTACTTAGTTTAGAAATAATTGCCTAAATTTTTCGGAAAATTCAAAACAGAATCGTCCTTGATTTAAAGTTTTAATCATGTTTATATCATGGTCATGTTCATATCAATTTATAGTTTATATCATATTTTTCCCGAGTTTTATGTGCGAAATTGGTGCTTTTTCTTCGCACAATTGACAAAATTGTTTTTTTTTTCCTTTTTGATATTTGTAAAAATTTACTATTAGTTCTGAATTTTTAGGTTGTAAGGGAGTGACCTTTGTAATAAAGGCACTCTAGCATTTTTTAGATCATGACGTCAATGATTTAACATGTGTAAGCGTGAAAGCGACATCTATCCTCTCTTTTACTTTAACTTTCAGGAGCGTGTGTGTCTTTCTCGGATTCTACAGTTATGTCGCGGTTAGAAGTAATATGTAAATTTGTAGTACCTCAGTTTGTAGCATATAAAAGCTTGGAATTTGAGTCTGTGTGGTGTGTCTAGCGGCGAAAGCCAGCTAAGTGTGTCTAGCGGCGTTAGCCAGCTAGTAGTGAGTAGAAGCTAGTTAGGTGGTGACGACAAGCGGTGGGATTGATCTAGAGCGAGTGATATCAAGTATTATCGCGATTTCAGTGAGTTGACAAGGAGTTTGGAAGGCGATTCGAGAAATTGGCCGTTGGTAAGAGTTAATATTGATTACGTTGAATATTTTCAAAGTTAATAAAGAGTATATATACAGCCACGGGCTGTCTAATAAAGTTCTATCTAGCAGTCTAGCGGAAGTTTAAGTGAGAAGCAATCTGAAGTGCCCCGATTGAGTTAGTGCCAGAGCTGTGAGTATAAGTTTAATCCTTCAGTATTGTTACTAGTTATTAAAATTCAAGAACTGATCCACTGCCCTTGAGCCCTAACCGTTTAAAATAAACTGTTTTTATCTTAGTTCCTGAGTTATGTCTCCAATTCACCCCCACGCCGAGCACCCAACCGTTACAAATGGCGCCCAACAAAAAGTCGGACATTTTGAGCTTGTGCCACGAGTTTATTTTTCCGGTGAAGGTGACATTAATGAATTTTTAGTCAAACTAGATAATTATATTTTGTTTAATAATATAACTGAGAAGAATAGGTACATAGTGCTTCAGTGCTCATTGAAAGTCGAAGCACTTTTGTGGTTAGAAAATATAGGAAAATTTTTGATTAATGATGAAGCTAAAAGATTTGAGCAGACTGTGATTGAGTTAAAAAAGGCGTTTCCTAGCGTTAAAGATAAGAGTATTTTGAGGAAAGAATTTTTCTGCAATAAGAAGAATATTTACGAATCAGCATCAAAATTTTACCTGCGTAAACTTGAATTGAAGAATAAGTTGGATTTAGATATCACATTTGAGGAATTATTGGACATAGTTCTTCCTCTCTTTAGTACGAATATACAGGACTATACCAAGAATAGAGCACCCAAGAACTTTGCTGAAATGCACCAAATTTTATCGAAGTATGAGTCTCGGCATAGCTCGGATCAATGGGAGTTGCGTAGCCCTCGACAGAGTGCTGTCACGGGAAGTAATTTGAGAAATGAGGGGGAGCGTAATTTTTTGACAGGGGAACAGCGATTTTTGGATAATTTGACTAATGAAAATTATGGATTTGGTCGTAATGTGTCGAATACTGGTAATGGTAATAGGAATTTTTGTGGTGCTAGTAATGTTAGAAGTAGTGATAGATATATGTATGGAAATAGGCAGAATAGTAGTTATGATCGGAAAGGGGGAGTAGGGACAAGAATGTTTCTTCGCAAGTAAAGAGATTAACTTCGGATGAGAATTCTGGGGGTAGATCAATGCAAAAGAAATGTGTTCAGAGGTTGGAAAAGTCTTCTGGAAGTTTCAATAAAGTTACTATTAATCCGGTTGAGTTACCTGAAGTGTTAATTATGTTAGATGGTATTGTCGGTAAGAGTGTCTTCGATACAGGGGCAGATAAGTCTTTCATTTCTTATGATTGTAATCGCAAATATTTTTCGTATAAGAAGTTGAAGAGGTCAAGTCTGGAGGCTCAGTCGGCGCAGGGAGTAGCTTGTGATAATAAGGGTTCAGTAGATTTAGAAGTTGAAATTCGTTCGGTTAAGACATGTTGGGAGTTTTGTGTGTTAGATGGATTAACAGTGCATTGTATAGTTGGTGTGGATTATATGAAGGATATAGGAATTAGTCTGGATTTCTTTAAAAGTTCGTTGATCGTGAATAATGATGAGAATGTGAGTAAGAAAGAGCCTGTTTCAGTGTCAGTTGATTTGGGGGAGTCGGGTTTAAGTGAAATCAAGAAGGGGGAGTTTAAAAATTCTTTGGTCGATTTTGGTGAGGTCTTTTCAGATAAACCGGGTTTAACGCATGTTGCATGGCATGAGATTGATGTTGATTTTCACGTTGCTAGTAAACCATTTCCTTATTATTTTAAATCTAATATTTTAAAGTCTTTGTGTAAAAAGCTGGAGATTGATCATTCTTTTACTGTTCCTTATCGTCCAGAGTATAATATGGCTGAACGTGTAAATCATATATTAATTTAAATGATTTCTTCTTATGTTGGTTCGCATTATTCAAATTGGGACCAGTTTCTTCAGCATTTTGCGTACGCACTTCGTACAGAAGTTCATGAGTCGACGTGGAATACGCCGGCTGAGTTATTTATGGGTACTAAAGTCATTACTCCATTTCAGAGGTTAGTTATGGCATCGGACGCAGAAAGCCAGTTTATGTGTCAGGACAATGAGCGGTTAGTTAAGGAGGCTCAAGTTCAGATGCGAAAAGCGCAGGAAAAGCAAGCTGAGTATTATAATATGCGTAGAAGGGAATTGGAAGTTAAGGTTGGAGATTTTGTGTTAGTAGAAAAGCATTGGTTAAGTGAAAGTCGTCAAAAGCGGGTAGCTAAGTTTGGTCCAAAGTTTGTGGGTCCGTTTGAAGTTCTGGAAGTTCGGAATAATAATTTGGTTGTTAATGTCAATGGTGAAAGAATGACAGTTAATTTGGATCAGGTTCGAGTTTATAAGTTTAGAGAAGATAGTAGTGAAGGTGCTCATGTGTCGAGTGGTGTTTCGCAAAATTCCCGATCCAATGAGTGTCCCGAGTCCAGAACTTCTTCATCTCATTCTTTTCATCGATATTCAAAAAGAAAATCTGGTCAAACAGCCCCAAAAACTGTTATTGAAAGTAGAAGGCCTATCAAACCGAGAGCAAAGTATGATAATAGAAATAAAAGAGCAGTGTCAAATACATCAGACTCAGTGTGTAATAAAAGGCAAAATATCATAAACTATCCCGTTCCTCCACTTATTAGACAGCAGCCTCAAAAATATAAGTTATCCAATAGTTCAACGTCTTCAGTACTTAATCCTCGAAAGAAACTTCATATAGACACCCGTCAAACTGAGAAAAGAACTTTTAAATCTGATTTTTTGCCAAATAAGAGACAGCGTAGATCCGGAAAGAAACGTGGCCTAGGATCTTCAGTAACTTCGGGTGCGTCTAGAAAGAGGAGACAACATTCAGAGTACCAGCGTCAGCCGTCTGAATCTCGCCATGGAGTGACCCCAGCGAGCCGATCAGAGCGGAGTCGTCGAGTGAAATCTACAAGTGTCCCACGGCATCCGTTCAGGACCAGGCTGCAGGCACGACAGTCAACTGTGGCGTCACCGTACAGTTCTGAAGCCGAAAGATCCTTCGTGCAAGGTTTTTGGGACAAAAGTAGAAAGCCATCCTGTAGTATGAAGCCTGCCATCAGTGAATCATCTCTATTATTGGGTGATCATGTTCTTTATTAAATTTCTATTAGAGTGCATATATGTGGTAGCAATGTGAAGGAATGAAAAGCAGATAGACTGTTGTGTTTTTTTGGCCATTTTTTGGAATTTTTTTGACGGACTCACGTTTGGTGCTTAATTGTTTTCAAAATTTGTTTGCAAAATTGTTACTTTTATGTATGTTTGAAATTTTGGTTTTAACTGCTTTAAAAAATTTTGGATCTATTGTTAAGTTGTTATGTTAGTTGTTAAAATGTCATTATATTGTTATACTGTTCATGTGTTATAAAATGTATATTAATGTATGTTTAATTTTCAGAAAGGTATAGATACTAATTTGGGTTATATTGTACACGCGCCACGAATCAGGCGGGCACGTGTTTTGCGGTCAAGAATTCCTTGACATGCGTTTCTATCTCTTATACTAACTTTTAATGAATTAACTTCTTCTTATCGTTCGAAGTTTATACGTTGCGTTTGTATTTTAGTTGGGAGTGGTTTCCACAAGTTGCGAAGTTTTATGTTACATTTGAATATGAAATTGTATTGTATTAAAATTGAATGTTAATGTGATTTTCTTGCAGGGAAGTATACCTGTGTTATATATTGATACTGCTGTTTTTCTTTTAGTTAATACAGATGAAGAGTATGTGATGACGTCACTTTGTTTTGTAAAGTTTGATTTTATAGATTCTTATTGCATAAGCACAGCAATGTAAAGCTGTACGTATGTTACCCCAAATATTGTTAAAGTGGGCTAGGTCTAACGAATTTTTTGGGAGTTAGTTCATTGGCTTATGGGTATTAGGTATTACGTAGTAGCACGGAGTTATTGTAGCATGAAGTTATTTTAGTATGAAATAAATTTAATTTTAGATGAGTTCTGAATTTTGCTGAGGAAAATTTTTGGGCATTGGGTTTTTTGGACTTGGTGCGAATTCTAGTATTAGGAAAGATTTATGGACAAAATTTTTGGTAAAGTTACAGTTGTATTTCAGTATTGAGGAAAATTTCGTATGTTTAGTGTTTTGATGAATTTTAGCACTCCCAGTGGAGTGGGTTATTCTTAAAAAGAAGTAGTTGGTTTTTGGAGATTTTATAAGTTTTGAAAGTTTTATGGAGGTTATTTTTAAGATAGAAGGATGATTGAATTGAATATGTGAATATTTGATACAAACTGATGTTTTTGTAGAGGTGGGTTAAAGTTAATATTTTAAAAGTTATGTTTCGGTGCCAAATTTCACCCATCACTTTGTTTTGTACGGTTTGAAATTTATAACAAGAAAAAGTCCAGGGCATGCATTTTGCCCAGTCCTTATTCTCTGTAGATTCCGAGGGGGGTTGTAAGGGAGTGACCTTTGTAATAAAGGCACTCTAGCATTTTTGAGATCGTGACGTCAATGATTTAACATGTGTAAGCGTGAAAGCGACATCTATCCTCTCTTTTACTTTAACATTCTAGAGCATGTGTGTCTTTCTCGGATTCTACAGTTATGTCGCGGTTAGAAGTAATATGTAAATTTGTAGTATCTCAGTTTGCAGAATATAAAAGCTTGGAGTTTGAGTGTGTGTGGTGTGTCTAGCAGCGAAAGCCAGCTAAGTGTGGCTAGCGGCGTTAGCCAGCTAGTAGTGACTATAAGCTAGCTAGGTGGTGACGACAAGCAGTGGGATTGATTTAGAGCGAGTGATATCAAGTATTATCGAGCCTTCAGTGAGTTGACAAGGAGTTTGGGAAGGCGATTCGAGAAGTTGGCCGTTGGTAAGAGTTAACATTGATTACGTTGAATATTTTCAAAGTTAATAAATAGTATATATACAGCCGCGGGCTGTCTAATAAAGTTCTATCTAGCAGTCTAGCGGACGTTTAAGTGAGAAGCAATCTGAAGTGCCAATATTGAGTTAGTGCCGGAGCTGTGAGTATAAGTTTAATCCTTCAGTATTGTTACTAGTTATTAAAATTCAAGAACTGCTCCACTGCCTTTGAGCTAACCGTTGAAATAAACTGTGTTTTATCTTAGTTCCTGAGTTATGTCTCCATTCCACCCCCACGCCGAACACCCAACCGTTACAATGTTTATGACGGTTTTTTCTAAGTTTAGAAATGATTGCTTAAATTTTTCGGAAAATTCAAAACAGAATCGTATTTGAATTATAATTTAACGTGAATCGGAGTATCGTCAATCGTATGTTATCCGGATAATATTACAATGAAAAATGGTAAATGATTTCTAGCATGTTTAAAAAACTTTAACGTGTGAAAAATAGTCTGCAGACGTTCTCAAAAGTCTGTGACGAGTGTCGCACCAGGGCGCCGATTCTGCAACCGCTATCATGTGATATTGGTGTTTTGACGGTAAATGGAAAAGCGTCAGATGAGAGAAATTCCATGAGTGCATTTGTGAATGTAATTTGCCTGGATATAAAATGCAGGGTTTTTTTCATTTATTGAAATTTTTAATAAAAATTAATCTTTAAAAAATTCTTTTCTAGCTGAAAAAATATATTTTTCTCTTTGTTGCTTTTATATTGTTGCCGTCAAGTTTTGACGGGTTCCATCCTTTTCCCGTGTTTTTTTTTCGAAATTTCTCGTTTTTTTTTCGCTATTTTTTTGATAAATTTGTCATTTTTTTGCCATTTTTTGTTTCGAAATTTAGTTTCTTTACAATCTTTTGATGAAATGTGCCTTTTTTTCCATTTTTTGACAAAATTTGTTGTTTTCTCACTTCAGATTTGCGTTTTTTAGGTATTTAGACAAATTTTATGTGTTTTCGTAATCTTTTGATGAAATTCACATCTTTTCTCATACCTGGACAAAATTTGTTGTTTTCTCTACGTCCTTTGGTGAATTTTGTCATTTTTCTCGAGTTCTTTTTATGAACTTTTTCGTTTTGTTGCGATCTTTCGATGCAATATGCCGTTTTTTTTAATTTATCCTTTTTTGTGATCTTTTTGCAAAATTTTGGGTATTTTGTTATTTTTTGTGAAATTTACCTCTTTTTGTGATTATTTGACGAAATGTGTCTTTTTTCCATCCTTTGATGAAATTTATTGTTTATTCACAATCATTTGAAAAATTTGTTGTTTTCTAACAATATTTTGAATTTTTTTTCACAATATGTTTACAGATTTGCCATTTTGCCATTTTTTAGGGATTTATTGTCAATTTTTTCATGAAAATTGCCATTTTTTTAGACGTTTTGACCAAATTTTGTTTTTTTTCAATAGTTTGACGAAATTTGTTTGATTTGGAATACCTAGACAATATTTGCATTTTTTTCAGTCTTTCGACAAATATTACAAATTTTTAACCAATCTTTTGGAGAAATTTGCTGTTGTTTGCGATTTGTTGACGAAATTTGCTGTTTTTTTCGCATTTATTTACAAATTTTCCGGTAATTTTTTTTTTTTTTGGGGGGGGGGGTAGAATTTTGATTAAATCTGTTTTTTTTCCAATCTTTTGTCAAAATTTGCTATTTTTGTGATTATTTGACAAAATTTATGTTTTTTGTGATGCTTGAACAAAATTTGTCGTTTTCTCGAGGTCTTTTGAGGAAATTAGTCCGCGATCTTTCAATGTAAATTGTTGTTTTATCGAATTTATCATTTTTTATGATTTTTTTTTTGCAAAATTTTTTATTTTTTCGGTATTTTTTTGAGAATGTTTTCTTTTTTTCGCTATTTTTTTAAAAAAATTCGATAATTTTTTGCAAAATTTACCTTTTTAGCGATCTTTTGATGAAATGTGACTTTTTTTCCATCTTTTGACAAAATTTGTTGTTTTCTTACAATCTATTTACCAAAATTTGCGTTTTTGAGGTACCTATACAAATTTTATGTGTTTTTACGAACTTTTGACGAAATTCACTTTTTTTATGATACCTGGACAAAATTTGTCATTTTCTCCATGTCTTTCGGTTAAGTTTGTCGTTTTTCTCGATTTCTTTTGATGAATTTGTCGTTTTGTCACGAGCTTTCGGTGTAATTTGCTGCTTTATTGAATTTATCCTATTTTCGTGATCTTTTTGCAAAATTTGTTGGGGTTTTTGCGAAATTTACCTTTTTTGTGATTATTTGACGAAATGTCTTTTTTTTCACACTATGTTTACAAATTTGCCATTTTTTAGTGATTTTTTGTGAAAATTTGCCTTTTTTTAAACTTTTTTCATAAAAATTGCCATTTTTAAACACTTTTGACAAGATTTTGATTTTTGCAATACTTTGAGGAAATTTGTTTCATTTGGAATACCTAGAAGAAATTTGTGTTTTTTTGCAGCCTTTCAACAAATTTTACAATATTTTTATCGATCTTTTGAAGAAATTTGCTGTTTTTGATTTGTTGACAAAATTTTTCTGGGTTTTTTTTTCCATCTATTTACAAAATTTACAGGTGGTTTATTTTTATTTTATTTTATTTTATTTTATTTATTTATTTATTTTTTTGAGGAAGGGGGATATTTTGATGAAATTTGCTATTAAATAATGATTAAGCTTAGGACTCGCTATGAAAAATAATCGAAATGGACACAGCAACATAAAATAAATAAAGATAAATAACTTACTATTACAGGACAGGTAGCAACAGCAACGTACTTTTTAATCTGTACAGTGTAAGAGAATGAATGAACTTAATCATCGTCTTACAACCTTCGCGAAATTGTAAGACGAAATACACATCTTTCATGATATTTGGACCAAATTTGTCATTTTGTTGTGATCTTTCGTATGCAATTTGCCGTTTTATTGAATTTATCCTTTTTTCGTTATTTTTTTGCAAAATTTGTCGGATTTTTTTGCGAAATTTTCCTTTTCTGTGCTCCTTTTTTCAACCTTTGAAGAAATTTTTTGCTTACTCACAATCATATGAAAAATTTATTGTTTTCCTGACAAAATTTTGAATTATTTTTTTACAATATATTTACAAATTACCCATTTTTAGGGATTTTTTGTCAAAATTTGCATTTGTTTCGAAATTTTTTCATAAAACTGCCATTTTCGACATGTTTTCACAAAATGTTGATTTTTTGCAATACTTTAACGAAATTTGTTTCATTTGGAATACCTAGACAAAATTTGTGGGTTTTTTTTTCAGTCTTTCAACAAATTTTACATTTTTTTAAATTGATCTTTTGAAGAAATTTGCTGTTTTTTTCCCGATTTGTTGATGAAATTTGCTGTTTTATCCATCTATTTACAAAATTTCCGTTTTTTTTTGGGGGGGAGGAGGGTATTTTGATGAAATTTTCTTTTTTTTTCAACCTTTTGGCAAAATTTGCTATTTTTTCGCAATTATTTGCCAAAATTTGTGTTTTTTGTGGTATCTAGACAAATTTTGTGTATTTTCGCAATCTTTTGACTAAATTCAGGTTTTATATGATGCTTGGACAAAATTTGTCGTTTTCTCGAGATCTTTCGGTAAAATTTGTCGTTTATTCTCTCGATCTTTTGATGTTATTTGCCATTTTATGAAATTTATCCTTTTTTGTAAATGCAAAAGTATCAAATGATGAAATCATTTGAATTAATGTACGATTTACACGTTCAGCCATATTAAGTAGCAGTATCAATATATAACACAGGTAAACTTCTCTGCAAGAAAATCACATTAACATTCAATTTTAATATAATAAAATTTCATATTCAAATGTAACATAAAACGTCGCAACTTGCGGAAACCACTTCCAACTCAAGTACAGGCGCAACGCATAAACTCCGAAAGATAAGAAGAAAGTTAATTCATTAAATGTTAGTACAAGAGATAGAAACGCGTGTCAAGGACGCCTTGCCAGTAAAACACGTGCCCGCCTGATTCGTGGCGCGTGTACAAAATAACCCAAATTACTATCTATACCTTTCTGAAAATTAAACATACATTAACATACATATTATAACACATGAACAATATATCAATATAATAACATTTTAACAATTAACATAACAACTTAACAATAGATCCAGAATTTTTAAAAGCAGGTAAGACCAAAATTTCAAACATACATAAAAGTAACACTTTTGCAAACAAATTTTGAACACAATTAAGCAACATTCGTGAGTCCGTCAAAAAATTTCCAAAAAATGGCCAAAAAAAACAAAACAGTCTATCTGCTTTTCATTCCTTCACATTGCTACCACATATATGCACTCTAATAGAAATTTAAAAAAAAACATGATCACCCAATTATAGAGATGATTCGCTGCTAGCCGGCTTCATACTACAGGATGGCTTTCTCCTCTTGTCCCAAAAACCTTGCACGAAGGATCTTTCGTCATCAGAACTGTACGGTGACGCCACAGTTGACTGTCGTGCCTGCAGCCTTATCCTGAATGGATGCCGTAGGACACTTGTAGATTCCTCTCACCTTTCTACCCAAAAATAACTCAGCCGGCGTTTTCCCCGTCGATTCGTGAACTGCCGTACAAAGTGCATACGCAAAATGCTACAGAAACTGGTCCCAATTTGAATGACGTGAACCAACGTAAGAAGAAATCATTTGAATTAATGTACGATTTACACGTTCAGCCATATTAGACTGTGGACGATACGGAACAGTAAAAGAATTATCAATCTCCTGCTTTTCACACAGAGACTTAAAAATACTAGACATAAAATCATAACGAAATGGTTTACTAGCAACGAGTGCGTCAAAACCAATATGAGTTTCATTCGTTAAACTCGGTTTATCTGAAGAGACTTCACCAAAATCGACCAAAGACTTATTAAACTCTTCATTCTCGACTTCACTTAAACCCGACTCCCCCAAATCAACTGACACTGAAACAGGCTCTTTCTTACTCACATTCTCATCATTATTCACGATCAACGACTTTTTAAAGAAATCTAGACTAATTCCTCTACCTTTCATATAAACCACACCAATTATACAATGCACTGTTAGTCCATCTAACACACAAAACTCCCAACATGTCTTAACCGAACGAATTTCAACTTCTAAATCAACTGAACCCTTATTATCACAAACTACTCCCTGCGCCGACTAAACTACCAGACTTAACCTCTTCAACTTCTTATACGAAAATTATTTCCGCTAACAATCATAAGAAATGAACGACTTATCTGCCCCTGTATCGAAGGCACTCTTAACGACAATACCATCTAACACAATTAACACTTCAGGTAACTCAACCGGATTAATAGTAACTTTATTCAAACTCCCAGAAGGCTTTTCCACTTTGACCTGTGACTGCATACCTTCCGAAATACAGCCACCTCCCAGTTTAACTGACCCGACTTCTTAACACATCTCCTTTGCATTGATCTATCTTGAAAATTCTCATCCGATGTTAATCTTCTTACATTCTTGTCCCGTACTCCCCCTTTCCGTCCATAATCACTAGTCTGCCTATTTTCATACATATATCTATCACTACTTTTAAAATTACTAGCACCACCGAAATTCCTATTACCATTACCAGTATTCGACAAATTACGACCAAATCCATAATTTCCATTACTCAACTTATTATCCAGAAATCGCTGTCCCCCTCTCAAAAAATTACGCTCCCCCTCATTTCTCAAATTACTTCCTGTGACAGGACTCTGTCGAGGGCTACACAACTCCCATTGATCCGAGCTATGTCGAGTCTCATACTTCGATAAAATTTGGTGCCTTTCAGCAAAATTCTTGGGTGCTCTAATCTCGATATAGTCCTGTATATTCGTACTAAAGAGAGGAAGAACTATGTTCAATGATTCCTCAAATGTGATATCTAAATCCAACTTATTCTTCAATTCATGTTTACGCAGGTAAAACTTTGATGCTGATTCGTAAATATTCTTCTTATTGCAGAAAAATTCTTTCCTCAAAATACTCTTCTCTTTAACCTTTAGCTTCCGGGGGGATTACCGTAGTCCCAAGAAAATAAATGTTGAAGAATACGGGGTTGGGATTATCGTTATCCCGAAAACTTCCACCCCTCCAACAGGCGGAAAAAGAAATCATTAAGGTCCTTTCGCTCAATAGGGGTCCGGCTGAGTATAGAGCAAGGGAAATTCTGTAGGGAGGATGTTAATTATCCTAGGGAAATGCCGGGAAAAGAACTTGGCAAAAAAATAAACATTGTTTACGCAGACGACGTAAAGCTGTTTCTACTCCAGTTGCTGCAAGATTCTTAGATAGTTCTTGCTTGTGAGACATAATAAAGAATAGATTATATTCAGCAAGTAGTTTTAGAGATTTAGTGTTGCTAATTTTCACTACACTTTTGCTCTTAGAATGTAAAATGAAGCATTATTATTTTTTTCTTACTAATGCACTAAATATTAGAAATTACGTGAGTAATTTTACACACTGAATTGAAAAAAATCAAATGTTTATACTTATTATTATATTTACGGAACTTATGATTATTCTCAAGCCCAAAGAAGTTAGTTTTTGAAGCTTTTCTGAATTCGTTTTTATTATTCAAAAACATACGAAATTGTTAACATATGAAACATATGAACGAGACGTGAAATTCTTAATAAAAATTATATAATAGAATGGCGTTTTCAATTTATTTAATAAAGGCAAAAACATTTCAGAAAATAATGTTAAAGTTGGCGTTTTGACCAAAATTTCCGAGCACGAAATTTAGGGAAAGGTGGAAATTTGCTGGTTGTATCTTTGTTGCGGTAATGTCAATAAGTAATTTATTTATAACAAAAACAATATGGAAAAACTGAATTCGATTCCTAATTCTATCAAAATCCTATCCTGCCAGGTCTGCCAATTTTATGCCGATACGTTAAGAATTATTCAGAAAGTTTCACATTAGAAACCAGCTTGATTCTATGGTCGGTAAACGGAAAAAAAGTGACCGGAAAAAAGTTATCGGAAAAAAGTGACATAAACTACAAAAGCGAAAAAAAGTGACACGGAAAAAAGTGACAAGGAAAAAAGTTACCGGAAAAAAAGTGACAAGGAATTGATTTTGGGGATTTATTATTGATTTTGGGGATTTATTGGTTAAGTATGAAAGTGGCTTCGAGGGGGGGGGGTCATAATTTAGGTAAATGGGTTTTTCATGCTGAATTAACTGTTTTGGTTAAATTTTTGGATATACGTTCATCCTGAAAAGACGCTTGCCTGATTAGTTTTGGGAAGGGACGATTAACCAAACCCCCATCCGTCCTGAATTAGATGAATGGGTTTTTACGCAGAATTATCCAAGTGTGTCAAATTTGCATATAAGATCTTTTCCATAAGGCTTATGTATAGTATAAAATGCGTGAAGAGATTCTAGGAGTTTAAGGGTTAAGTATAGAGGGGGAACGGGGGATAACCTTTCTTAAATTAAATTAATGGCTTTTTACGCATAATTATCCGATTTGCTTAAAATTTTGGACATAAGTTCATTATGACAAGACGTATCTTAGATTAGTTATGGGTTCTTCTGCTTATAAAGGGGGGGGAACGAGCAATTCTCCCCCTCAAACTAGATAAATATGTTTTTATGCCGAATTATCCCATGTATTTCAATTTTAAATATAGGTTCTTTCTGGTAAGGTGAATTCCGGAAGAGTTTTAAGGATTTAATGGCTAAGTATAAAGGGGAGATGGAGAAAACCCCTCTTAAATTAAATAAATGGCTTTTTATGCAGAATTATCTGATTTGCTTTGAATTTTGGACATGGGTTCATTATGATAAGACATATTTCTGATTAGTTATGGAGTTTTATTGGTAATTAAAAAGGAGAGCGGGTGATTACTATACCCACCTTAAATTAGATTAAAAAAAATATGCACACTTATCCGATGTACTTCAAATTTCGGATATAGGATCTTTCTCATAAAGTGAATTCCTGAATAGTTTTATGGGTTTAATGGCTATGTATAGAGGGGGAACGGGGGATAAACCCCCTTAAATTAAATAAATGGCTTTTTACGCAGAATGATTCGATTTGCTTCAAATTTTGGATGTATATTCATTATAAGAAGGCGAATCTCAGATTAATTATGGGGTTCTTTTGATAATTAAATAGGGGAAGCGGGCGATTAATCCTCCACTCTTTAAATAAAATAAATTGTTTTCTTTCTTTCACAACTATTCAACGTATTTCAAATTTTGGATATAGGTTCTTCCTCATAAAGTGAATCCCTGAATAGTTTTAAGGGTTTAATAGCTAAGTATAGAGCGATGAACGGAGTATAACCCACAATTAATCAGGACTTCGCCTTATCATAATGAACGCCCAATCAAAATTTGAATCAAATCAGATAATTCTGCGTAAAAAGCCATTTATTAATTTAAGGGGGGGGGGATCATCCGTTCCCCCAGTGTTTACTTAGCCATTAAACCTTTAAAATTATTCCGGGATTCCCTTTATGAGAAAGAACATATATCCAAAATATGAAATATATCGGATAAGTGAGCATAAAAAACAATTTATCTAATTTAAGGGGGGGGGGGGAATAATCACCCGCCACAATTTTTAATTGGCAAAATAACCCCATATGTAATCAGGGATACGCCTTAACATAATGGTTCTATAATCCAAAATTTGAAGCAAATCTGATAATTCTGCGTAAAAAGTAATTTAATTTAAGGTGGGTTATATTCTATTCCCCTTCTATACTTAGATATTAAATCCTTAAAACTATTCAGAGATCCACCTTATCAGAAAGAACCTATATTTAAAATTTGAACTACATGGGATAATTCTACATAAAAACCTATTTTTCTAGTTTAAGGGGGATATAATTGCTCGCCCCCCTTTATAATAAGCAGAAGAACCCCATAACTAATCAGAAATACGTCTTATCATAATGAACCTATGTCCAAAATTCTAAGCAAATCGGATAATTATGCGTAAAAAGTTATTAATTTAATTTTAGAAAGGTTATCCCCCGTTCCTCTCTATACTTAATCATTAGAACTCCTAAATCTCTTCAGGCATTATATACAATATATAAGCCTTATCGAAAAGAATCTATATGCAAATTTGAGTCACGTTGGACAATTCTGCATAAAAACCCATTCATCTAATTCAGGACGGATGGGGGGGGGGAGTAATCCTACCTTCCCAAAATTAATCAGGCAAGCGTCTTTTCAGGATGAACGTATATCCAAAAATTGAACCAAAACAGTTAATTCAGCATGGAAAACCCATTTACCTAAACTATGAGCCCCCTCCTGGATCCCCCTCTCATACTTAAGCAATGAATCCCCAAAATCAATAATAAATCCCCAAAATCAATTCTTTGTCACTTTTTTCCCGGTAACTTTTTTTCCTTGTCTCCTTTTTTCCGCGTCACTTTTTTCCGTGTCACTTTTTTTCCGTTTTTGTAGTTTATGTCACTTTTTTCCGATAACTTTTTTTCTGGTCACTTTTTTTCCTAGATTCCTATGGTCACAGCCTACTAAAAAGTCATGCGCAACTATACCTTTTGCATAAATGAGAATGGAATTATACATTATCTGCTTCAGAAAATTGTCGAATTCTAGAACTATTTATTATTTCTGAATAACTTATTCACCGTCAAATTCAAATGAAATAATTTTTATTTATGCAAACCATAATAAAGATTGCATTAATAATTTCTTAGTTATTTTTCATCTGACTCCAAAAACAAAAAGGAGAAGTTCTCAATTTAGCACTTTTTTGTTGTTGTTATCGTTTTGTACGCTTATCAATTACTTCGAAACTATTCGACTGATTCATGTGCCTTTTTTTTTTTTTTTGTTTCATTGAAAGATTATTCTTTGCAATTGGTCAAGGACTGAATTTAAATTTCATGAAAATTGCGGCAGGGCTTTTTTTAGAAATTTAATAACAATACAAATAAATAAATTAAAATAAATAAACTCATTTAAAATATTTAATTTTTAGCGATTTTGATCAAATAAAGTAGCTCTATCTTCTTCTTCTTTTTTTTTGTTTGTTTGCTAGAATGTTGCAACCACAAAGTTTGTAATAATTATTATTATTTATATAGCTATTATTCTCGAATAAAACAAGGGAAAACAAAAAATAATGATTTAATTATTAAAAACTTTCATGGCGAAACAATTGTTAAAAAATATAATAAATAATAATATAATTAAATTAAAAGTAAAAGCAAAAAGTATAATTAATAATAATAATAAAGTCTAAAAAATTGGAAAGAGTTTTGAATTTCTCCAAAATATCTGCGGTACACTCGTTTAATTTGAAGAATCATATTTCTATGATGGTGGGATTGTTACTCTAACACAGAATGGTTCAAAAGTCTGAATTTCATATAAATTAAAATAATTAATGTCTTTTTTTACCTTCATTGGTAAATTTTGTTTAAAAAGCTAACTTTTACAGCTTCTTTCACAGTGTCTTGCCTTTACGGAAAAATAGAAAATACTATACAATCTCTTTGTTTCTAAATAAAAATACCATAAATTTCATAAATATGTATCTATATTATAAAGGCGAAACGTATCTGTGCGTAACGCATACGTAATTTTGCCAATGCCAACACTTTCCCATGCAATTTCGGTTTTGCAATGTTCACTACAACAAATTTTTACACTTCTAACCATCGCACATTTAAAATTTTTATACTGTTGTATAGAAAGAAAAATGTACTTTTAGGTGCAATCTGTTTGAAAACTCTATCTCAATTTATTTTTGAGATATTAATTTTTTTATAGTTTTTAGTACCACTTTTGTAATTGTGGCAACAGGATCACTCCATTTTCTCTTGAAATTGAAATTAAAAAAAAAAAAAAAAAAAAAAAAAAAAAAAAAAAAAAAAGAGGAAAGAAAAGAAAAGAAAAGAAATTAAAATGCGCAGCGCTTTTCCATGCAATTTCGGTTTTGCAATTTTCGATTTTGCAAATTTTACACTTCTAAGTATCGCACATTTTAAATTTTTACACATTGTATAGAGAAAAAAATGTACTTTTAAATTCGTACTTTTTTCCCCAGCTCCACACTTAATTCGCAGAAAAAAGGAATTCGTATGGGTGCTTTTTAAATGTAAGAGATTAAAGTAAAATGTTACAGAACTACATACTATATGGCTATTAATGGCCGGACATTTTCAATTATAGACATTTTGTCGAATATAAAATAAAAACATATTTATAGGATTCTTCTGAAAATCCAGGATGACAAAGACGATGTTTGACCTCATATTTATGAATGCCCATTTCATAAGAAGGAAACTTAGGCAGCCGATAGGGAAAAAAAAAAAAAAAAAAAAAAAAAAAACATAGAAAAACTATAATATTTGGAAACCCTCTTTACATTAAATTATACGAAACGATCTGTCGATGCAGAGTAGAAATATATGGATATTGTACAACATTTCTACTGATTTTTGCATAAATAGAGAGTATAATAAGGGAAATATAGCATTTTTTTTAAGGGCAAAAAAACTGTGATAGATTCGGAGTTTTTAGACACTCCGCTCCCCTCACAGAAGAACAACAGGAAAATAGACAGTTCGTTCAGCTTTTACGTTCAGCTTTTTATGAAATTTGGGGTATTTTTATATAAAATGATAATGTCCCGTTGTACAGTTTTATGAGGAAGATAATCATAGCTTATTTACTGCCCCTTCTGAAAAGCGGGAGATAAGCAAATTAACAGAAACTCATCTGATCTGTTATTTATAAACTTCGAAAACATTCTGACAATTTTATCTTCTAAAGCAATGATAGATTTGAAGTTTGAAGACCTCCCCGTCTCCCACAAACATACACAGAAGAACAAGGGAGACTGAATTTAAAAAATATATATTGTACCCAGTGTTTATATTCTAATTCTCCATATCTTACAAAAATTGATCATTATGATAATGAGAGGTTTTGAGATAACTTTTAAAGCCCTTTCTTCTTCCCTCCCTCAGCCTCGGCAGAGCAAGAACGTCAAAATTTCAAAAAATCATCTTATTCTAGTATTTATATTCTAAGATAAACCAAGTGTACTATTATTGGACTCATTTAAATATGATGTGATTTTAAATATGTTAGCTTTTTTATGGATGCGCTCTAGTCAAAGCGTTTTTTTCCGTTTTATTTATTTATTTTTTTTAATTATTTTTTTATTTCATTATTTTTTTAAACCACGAAAATACAAACGGAAGCGCCAGATAGCTTTGATTGTCTATTTTTATAGTAATACAAGAGGACTGTATGTATTTATCAATTTTTAACCCTTTCAGGGGCAAGGTATTTATGTTCAAAAAATGTTTAATTAATTTATTAACTCTGAAATTTACAAATTTATTTGAAAATAACTAAAAGCTCTTTTTTCACATATACTATGAAATTCAAACTGTAATAAAAAAAATTACTGGTACCACTTGGTATTTTGGGCATTAAAAGTAACAGTTAGCAGACTGCAAACGGCGGAAGGGTTGAAAGCCATTGAAGAAATTTTAACACCAAAATCTTCTTCTCTGCTGTGTTGACAGAATTTTCATATCCAGACTTCATCCAATATTTCTTTATAGTAATATTCGGTTAATTATTTTACAGATTAAATTAAAGTAGTACTATTCGTAAATATTCGTTTTAGTTATAGTTAAAAACGAAGACCTTAATAGGAAACATAAGTTATGTTAGATATCTCTTTATTATTTGTTACTATATTGTTTAACGATTCCTTATATGTTAATTTCTATTTTTTTCTTATCGTGAAATTTCTTTTTCTGTTTTAATTTAAATCGTTGAAATAATATTAACAATGATTCTTAAGGAAATCACTTATGCGTTATTTAAATATTTGAAAATTTAGCACTTTTTAAAATAATGTATTTTTGTATTACCATATATACTTATAGTAATTTTGCCTATAACAAACCTTCATTTTTAGATTATACCCTTCAAGAAACCAAATGCTATTAAAAAATTCAATAAACATCCATCAAGTTTTCTAATTATTTTTTAAAAAGACCGCTCAATTACTACTAATATATGTTTTATTTAATGACACGCACTTCACAGAAAAAGATCATTTTTATCATTATAAATTACATCTTTTCAACGAACCTAAAGCATTACTTTCGATTCCGACAAGTAAACAAAAAGGACTTTCTCTTAGGGAAGAAAATTCCCTTACCTTCTCACGAACGTGTAAATTATTAACACATGTTCCAAATGCTAGCAGCATTTTCTGGTCACCTGCGGTGAAGGGTCATTAAGAAAGGGGGATGAAATCGCGTCAGTTCTCCCGTTGTAAAAGGATATTTTTAGATTTCACTGTCCCGAAAGCTAAAGGTTAACGCTAGGAAACGCCTTTTTTAACTCAATCACAGTCTGCTCAAATCTTTTAGCTTCATCATTAATCAAAAATTTTCCTATATTTTCTAACCACAAAAGTGCTTCGCCCTTCAATGAGCACTTAAGCACTATGTATCTATTCTTCTCAGTTATATTATTAAACAAAATATAATCATCCAATTGTATTAGAAATTCATTAACGTCACCTGCACCCGTAAAATAAACACGTGGCGCAATCTCACAATGGACGACTTTTTGTTGGGCGCCATTTGTAACGGCTGGACACTCAGCGTGGGGGTGGAATGGAGACAAAACTCAGGAACTAAGATAAAACCCAGTTTATTTCAACGGTTAGGGCTCATGGGCAGTGGATCAGTTCTTGAATTCTTAATAACTAGTAACAATACTGAAAGATTAAACTTATACTCACAGCTCCGGAACTAACTCAATCGGGGCACCTCAGATTGCTTCTCACTTACACTTCCACTAGACGTCTAGATAGACATTTATTAGACAGCCCGTGTATATATATTTCATTAACTTTGAAAATATTCAACGTAATCAATATTAACTCTTACCAACGGCCAACTTCTCGAATCGCCTTCCCAAACTCCTTGTCAACTCACTGAAGGCTCGAAAATACTTGATATCACTCGCTCTAGATCAATTCCACTGCTTGTCGCCACCACTATAATCGCCACTATATGTCGCCTACTAGCTGGCTAACGCCGCTAGACACACCTAGTCGGCTAACTCCGCTAGGCACTCCACACACACTCAAACTCCAAGCTTAAATATGTTGCAAATTGAGATACTACAAATTTACATATTACTTCTAAACGCGACATAACTGTAGAATCCGAGAAAGACACACACGCTCTAGAAAGTTAAAGTAAAAGAGAGGACAGATGTCGCTTTCACGCTTACACATGTTAACTCATTGACGTCACGATCTCAAAAATGCTAAAGTGCCTTTATTACAAAGGTCACTCCCTCACAGATGGAAATTATAATTCTATGACAGCATGTTTGAATGTAACTCTGCCAATTTCGGGTCATTTGCCTGGATGTAAAATGCAGGTTTTTCTTTTATTTACTGAAATTTTTGCTGAAGATTAGTCGTTAAATAATCCTTTAATAGCTGGAAAATACCTTTTATTTCTTTGGTGCCGTCAAGTTTTGACGTGTTCCATCTTTTAACTGCATATTTTACAGAATGCGTATTTTACTGCACTTTGAGAATTCATGTAAATTTGAATAAATTTGACAGTGTGTAACACCTTTAAATTTCATTTTAAGCGATTTTTTTCCCTTGGCCGTAATGTATCGAAAAACTTTTGTCTATCCCTGTAAATAAACTAATCATAGTAGAAACTTCATTTTCAATAGGGTTCGTGTTAGGGTAAACATCAATAACATATAAAAATTTAATAGCAATCCGAGAATATTTACGGGAGTTAGAGTGCGGCCAGGCGGACAGACAAACCGAATGCATAAACACTTTTCAACTTTGTTGGAAAGTGTTAAAAATGACTATTAAAGAATATTTCTAAAAATTTCAGCTTTTGCCACCTATGAAATAATAAATAAACAACTGTTTCCTTCGCGTAAATTATATAAATTCTAAAGCAACATTTTTGTCGTACTAGTCTCAAAATATCATAATTATACGAGAGAACTAAATTCTACATATGTGACCACTTCAGTCAATTTTTAAAAATCATTTTGCGAAAGGAATTCTGATACACGATTTTTTTATAAAATCCTGTAATATAGTTTCACATGGTTCTTTTTTCATTGAAGCACCAAAAGTATGAGGTTGAGATTTTTAAATTTATTCCTGTTCAAATCCGCTTTATTTGACCGTAAAATTTGTATCCTTAATCAGCCTAATTTTTTAATTGAAAAATAGTGATGGAAAGGTAAATAAATTAACCTTGGGATTTAATTTGCACTTAACGTGAGCGCAATACCAGCTGGTAATGGATTAACTCTTTTAAGGGCCGTGATGAGTTTATGAAACCAGTGGTGTAACCAGGATGGGTGTCCAAATGCTCTGAATACCAGTAATAAAGTTCTTTTCCTCTATTTAACCATAAAATTCTCTGCTATGAATGAAGAAAGAGAAAACCTGGTTATGTTTAACCTGGTAACTGTAA
Organism: Maratus speculifer; assembly: GCA_964019185.1. Classification (NCBI taxonomy): domain Eukaryota; kingdom Metazoa; phylum Arthropoda; class Arachnida; order Araneae; family Salticidae; genus Maratus; species Maratus speculifer. Next base: position 57,775,222 of record OZ025293.1, read on the forward strand.
ACCATTTAAACAGCCCATCGAAGCTTATTTAATTTTTTAACCCTTTAACTCTCATTGGTTTCTCTACGAAACCACAAAATTTTAATTCCGATATGCAACAATAACACCGTAATTTTACATTTTATTGTATAGTATGCCGACCCAGTGGCGTGGTTGGTAGCGGCAGCTTTTCCCACACCGCTGGTCCCTGGTTCGAGTCCAGCTAGCGGCATGGGTGTCTGTGTTGTCCCTGTGATGCGTATTAAAAGTATGTACTGGATTTTCTGTAATAATAAAAAGTGTTCTGTATTTGTTTCTGTGTATTCTGGATCAATCGAGGCAACAGCCATTGTAACTATAGGCCTCAAAGCACTGTTCACTCAAACATTACGTAGTATTTTATTATAAGTACATTTTATTATATATGTGAAAAATCACTTTTTCTTATTTGCAAATATATTTGTTAACAATTACCGGTGTCATTCATTTATTTCAACATCTTAGTAAGGAAAATGCTTTGTCCGTTAAAGGGTTAAATACTGTAATTTCGGGGGGTATCCTCCGCCCCTCAGATAAGTCGATTTCCACCCAGAATTTATTTTAAAGGAAATGTGACTTAATTTTGCTTAGCATTTATTTGGCTTCTTTTTTACAATAAAATTTCCTGGCGGAAATAGATATATCCGAGCTGCGGCGTAACTACGCAAATTTACGGAATTCTTTATTTAGCGATTGAACCATTTTGTTGTATTCGTCATTCCGAAAATATTCCAAAATTCAGAAAGAAATTATGCAACACCATTTATATATTTTCTTTTCTTTTTGTTATACTCATATTAATTAATGTTTGATTTTTATATTTAATTAAATCATTTCAAAATACATGCTTTGCATACGAAGATTCAAAATTATTATGTGACATTTCTTTTTTACGCAAAGGTAAAAGCAGATAAAATGCGATTGAAACACTCAAAACCGAAATAGAATGGACTTGCTTTAAAATAATGTATTTGTTGTATTTACAATCGATTCTTCTACTGTATGTCAATTTCAAAATAAATTCTGAGCTGCTTTCAGAAAACGTCACTAAGACGGTGGTTTGTCTCCTTTGAAACTGTCAGTTCCTTTGCTGGATAAATCTCAATTTACAAAAGCATTATAAGGAAAATGTTTTTTGTTATACATCAGATATTCAGCAACTATCTTCGAAATATCAAAAGGATATTTCGTATTCTTTTACGGATTTAATAATCAGAAATATTTTTGAAGTTAATAAAAATTGTGAACTATATATTTTATTATTTCTAGTCAGTTTTATATTTAAAAAGATCCTCGCAAATATATAGATTTTTAAGTAGTTCTAACTATTCGAAGTTTTCCAACATTAAATATTGTACATATTGTATAACTGTACAAATTGTGTATACATTGTACTAAAATATACATATTTATTATAAAATACTATTGTATAAGGTAATACAATAATATAGAAATTGTCATAGAATTTGTAATACAATCAAGAATCGCAACTATAAAAACTTGCATACAAGATATTTTTAGATGATACTAGTATGGTTCTATTGTAGTCTTCGAGGAAACAGTATTTTCTTACAGAAATCCTCAGGATGTTTATTCTCAGAATTTATAAAATTGAATCGGGCAAAAAATTATCTCAGAAAAAACTGGTTGTAAGAGAGCTGAAGTTAGTTAACACTGTTTTGAAGCAATTTCGGAGAAAAATCCATTTCGCATATTAAAAATATTGATTTTTCACACAGCTAAGAAGGAAAGTTAAGTATGTAGTACACTTTATTTTTTTTTTCATAACTTGATGGTTTAGAAATAAATTTATGAATAAAGAGGAGGCGATAAATAGAATAGAATCTACCAGTTTTGTGTGAATTAACATGAGATTGTCACAATATGGCGGCTGGTGTTTCACATGAAATCAACAGTTTATGATTACAATCGAAGAATGCAACATTCAGCAAATTTGAATGGAAAATTTCTACTTAATTCACTGCTTAAGTTTTTCTCAAAAATATGATAAAAATTCCTATTATTTTTAACTTGTGAAAATTTACCGTGTATTTTAACCTCTTTCACTGAAACTCGCAGAATGTTGTTTAGGTTCTAACAATATGACGAAAACTCAGGGATTGGCTATTGCAAAAGTAAAATTCCACCAGTAAAAATAAATGTCCGCCTTTAGCCAAATTTATGGTTATAATAAAGCGTTGTAATAAGAATCTTTCTATTAAAATTTACCGATGGAAGTTTGACCTGCTGCTGATTAGTCACAAAGAAATCGCTAATAGCTGTAGCTTAACTATTCTGAGAATATTTCGCTTTACTTATAACTCAGGCGTCGCTGACACAGACTTCATTCTGTTGATGCTACTTATTTTTATAAAATTATTTTTTCTGGTACAATAAAGAAAGTGCTCAAATTAAATATAGCAAATATAAATTTTGGTTAATACTGGCACCGAAAAGAAATTCTGGATGTAAATTTTGAAAAAGCATACATGAGATTGCTCCGATTTTCTTGAAACTTTGGGAAAATATTCTAGACATATTGTACTATTGGATAATAAAGTAATAAACAAATGGATTTTTAAAATTTTCAAATCCATATAGGATCTTCAAACCGGTGTGATTTCATTTGCTAATGAAAATCAAAATTACCTCTCTCCGAAATTCTAGAGTTAAGGGGTTAATTAAAATGTTGAAAGATTTTTATGAGAGCGTGAAAGATTATGATTACCTACAGCTTGATTTTAATATGGTACAGTTATGTATACTTATATATTACAGAAATTCCGAACGCAATTGGTAAGTATGAAATTGTCAACAACAAAACAAAAATTAATATTCAGACAGAGCCTTTTATTTAGAAGAAGAAACAATTATAAAATTGCCATAGTTTTAATTTTGAATAACTTTTTAAAAAGTGAATCATCATTTAACAAGTGAATACAGCTTTTCTAAAGTTATACATCAGATATCTTCGAATGTAACACAGCTTAAAGCGCGAGGTACTAGACATCATTAATCCATATTATTTTATAAGACATTGATGGTAAAAACAGCGGCGTAATTAGAGTGGGTGCTCAAAAACAGTAATACTGTGAGATTTTCTTCTCCTTGATTCATAGTAGAAAATTTTATGGATAGATTAGGCGAACAGAACTTTCAAAAATTACCAGTATTCAGAGCATTTAGGCACCCAACCTGGTTATGCCACAGAAAAATTTACCCTAATTAAAATTATGTAGCAAAATGATAAAATACATGTGTCTATAATAAAGAGTGAACATTCTCTAAGATTTTTACGTTCTTAGCTGCACCTGATTTTAGTTTTCTAGATGCTTGTTTAAGTAGGGTAAGTGCGTGAAAGAGAAAATAGAATAAATCATAATTTTTGATATTTCCTTTAAGGTGTCGCTTTAAAAAGATTTTTGCACTTAAGAGCACTCCATTAATTCACCTTGATTGTTGGGTGTGGCTTTTTTATTCTGCTGAAATTCTTTTAAGTGGTACGCCTAAATATGAAGGCACGCTTGTAATTATCATTAAATGAAAAACTGTGTATGGAAATGTTCTAACGATTGGATGAAGTTTTAGCTTTGGGGAAAAATAATTAAACTTTGCTCGTACATGTATTTTATGCTAATAATATTTTTCTTCCAATCTGGATCACTATGCCATCAGTTGTTTTAATATATTCATATACCATATGCCTAAAAATAAGATGTTTATTTGAAAAGTTATATTATTTTATTTATGTCAGTCATATATTAAATACGTATTATTTAAACGAAGTGCAACTCGCCGAAATTCCACCAAAGAAAATGTTTAAGAAAGAACTGTTTCTTTGATTTATAATAAATCTACAGAATTAGTTACAGTACAAACTGCATCATACATTGGCCAGTCTAACTCTCAAAAAATGTTATTTTAAGGTAAAATTAACAAAATACATAAAATTCAGGTGTCCAAATTATTAAAATTAAACTGCATGCAATTAAACGCATGTGAAGTGTTTAAAAGCTTAGCTTGCTTTCATCTCTTGTATAGTAAGACTAATGTTAAAAAATCTATTACTAATAAAATTTTTTTGAATAAATGCTCTGTGTAATATGTTTTTCTTTTCTGAATATGCAATATTTTTCAGTGAAGTCACACTTATATTTTAAAATGGAATTTATTAAGTACATATTATAACTAAAATGTTCTAAAATGCTCTAAAATAACTCAAATATCTTGTTTGTACGGCCAGAATAAAAAATGTAGATTTACTTAAATACAATCGAGCGAGCTTGTTTCCTTTCATAAAACAGATGAGAAAAAGTATTGCAAAGTAACATGGAACTAAATGCCGTGGAAAAATAAAAGCTATTTAATTTTAATCCATACGTTTGATTCGAAATAAAATGTAACAGTATGTAACAAATTTTCCGACCTTTCTAAAAGCTTTCAATTACATTTGTAACATTTATATGTGGATAAACGAAAACACACTGTCGGACGTTCCCCTCAGTCCACACAACTTTGAAGAATGTCCGTGGTAGATATAGCTGCCACCACCGATATTACTAGGTGATATCGGTCACCCACTGTGAGATTGGTGTAAATGAAGACTTACGCTAGTAACCGAATTATCAGTTTATTAAGAATATATGTACACACAAAATACGCTATTTACAAATATATATACAACTACAACTCGGATATAGGTGATCCGGTTCAACATTAAATTAGATACCGTAAAGATTGGTTGTGTACTATTCCAATTACACTTTCCACCTCACACTCAATACACGTTAAATTCACTTTTTTTTGGATGAGTCTCCCAACACAAGTATACTGGGCCTGCACTTCTTAGCCCAGAACACTAAACACCAGGACTTCTGTGTCCTTTGCGCACCAGAAAACGCACACTTTACGCTCTTCCACACAGAGCAACCTCTAGGTACGAAACCTAGGTACCGAATCCATGATCTGAGGCAAACTTGCCCTCTCCAAATCACTGCTTTCCCCCACATCAACCCCTTTGGAGCCTCCTCATTGGACACTCCATTCTTTTCTTGCTTAGTGGCATGCTGCTAATCTGCTCACCATCCGCATACTTCACTGACAGGTGGACATGCCTCTCAGCTATCTCTTTTCTCTAACACCCCACCTGTAAAGGATTAGCTGGCAATTCCCCTTTCCACGAAGAAGGAATGTCACCTTGGAAATTCTGTACACAACCATACAATAAAAAATATTCAAATAGAGAAAGAGTAGACATTACATTCCTTAGCACAGGTGCTATCAGATCCTGACACCCCCCACCTCAGCGGAAAATATGCCTTTTAGTGGCTAATTTTCCCCAAACATATAATAATATCGCAAAAGAGTTCAATAGTCTCTTTACAGATTTCTTCATTATGCTTATTACATAGGTATTTCCAGGTGTCTGAACACTATCTACTGACATCTCTACTGAACCTTTACTAATATTATTATTACATAAACAATACACATGTTAATACAATATTATAAACAAAAAAAAATCAAAAAATATTTACACACACACAGAAAAAAAAATTAAATGTGTGACGACATCCCTTTAAGGTTGTCCACTATTGGGTCGTTGACGCTGATGGGCTAACAACTGGTTGTTCTTCCCAGCTCTTTCTATGTAGCCTAGAAATTGCGTCAGCATTTAAATGTTGCGCTCCTGGTCGATGAGAAATACTCAGGTTCCAGCGTTGCAAGGCAAGAGCCCATCTAGTGAGTTTGGGTGATCTTGGGGTTGTTTCAGAGAGAAATTTTAATGGATTGTGATCTGTAATGATCTCAATTTGAGATCCATAGGTCCACTTTTCAAACTTCCGCAACCCGAAGAAAACACTCCAAGCCTCTTTCTCTATACTCGGCCAAGCACGCTGAGCCCCTGACAATTTCTGACTGGCAAATGCTATTGGTTTAAACTGACCCTTTTCATCTTTTTGAGTAAGACAACATCCTACTGCCAGGTCGGAAGCATCTGCGTGGAGCAGATATTCCCGGCCTACGATAGCTGTAGCCAAACTCGTCACTTTACATAACTCATCTTTAAGAGTATTAAATGCTTTTTCTGTCCTTTCATCCCATGGTACAGTATTTTTAACCTTCCCTTTTGTCAATTCGGTTAAAGGTATAGCAATTTCGGCATAATTTGGAATATAAGATCGGTAAAATCCCATTAATCCCAAAACAGATCTAACTTCCTTTTTAGTTTTTGGTCTATTTAGATCCCTTATTGCTCCTATTTTTTCCTCATCAGATGCATGCGTTCCACCCCCAATTACATGACCTAAAAACTTAGTTAATTTCTCTCCAAATTTACATTTATCTAGCCTAATCGTAAAATTTCTGCTTTTAAGTTCTTCAATGACGGCCCTAACGTGCTCACAATGCTCTTCCCAGGTGTCGGAGAAAATGATGACATCATCAATATATGCTTCCGCATACCTCCGATGACCTTGAAGAACCTCATTCATATCTTTCTGAAACGTGGCAGCCGCCCCTGATAATCCAAAAGGCATTGTACGCCACTGATAAGTTCCATTATGCGTTGTAAAAGCTGTCAAATGTTTACATTCCTCCGCCATTTTAATCTTCCAATAACCTCTCAATAAATCAATCGACGATAAATACTTAGTCGCCCCTGCGGTATACATGATTTCTTGAGAATCTTTCATCGGAAAGGTTGGCACCTGAGTTACCGAATTTAATGCTCTATAGTCTATACAAAGCCTAACAGTTGCGTCTTTTTTCGCCACACAAACAATTGGATGACTAATTTCAGCATTTGACACTTCGATAAGATTTAATTCTAATAACTCCTGAATCTGCCTATTTACTTCCTCTTTATAAGCTACCGGTACACTATATATCTTTGGCTTTTTCCTTTCTACCCCCGGTTTAAGATCGATACGATGCTCCCCTACATCAGCTGGTCGTACAGGACCCATAAATACCTCTTTATTCTCCCTCAAAATAGACTTTATATCTTTAACTTGATTGTTAGATAACCCTTTTATTTCGAACCTCTCTATATCTCGTTCTACTTCCTGATCCCGGTTCAAAATAGGAATTTCCCCAACTTCTCCAAATTCCTCATCACCCTCGAAAACAATATTAACTATATTATATTTAGCAATAAATTCTCGTATTTTATTTTGGTGCGCATGCTTCCTACTCCCGTCAGCTAACTCAACTATAAAAGAATGCTGGTTTCGTTTTTCGACTATGGTTGCCGGCCCTTGCCACCTAGAATATAACTTATTAGTTGAATCGGGGATTAACAATATTACCTTATCGCCTACTTCAAACGTTTTTTCCTTTGACCTTAAGTTATAATGATACGCCATTCTATTTTGTTGCACCTCAGACGATAATTTTGCCTCATTTGCGGCTCTTTCTGAACGTCCTCTAAGTTTATTCAGATACTCATGAATCGGCGTAGTATCTAACTGCGCCCCCTTATTTTCTCCTGCCGAGGATGACTTGAGAATCGACAAAGGACCCTCCGGCGTTCTACCATATAATAACTGGAAAGGTGCGATTCCCGTCGAAGAATTTGGGACTTCCCTATACGCCCATAATACAAATGGTATTTGTTCATGCCACGTTTTTACTTCTTCTATAATAGTATGATGTAACATACGTTTAAGGGTCTGATTAAATCGTTCCACGAGCCCGTTAGACTGTGGATACTGTGGGGTCGAAAATCTTGGACTAGCACCCAACCTTTTCTCAAATTCTTTCGTTAAGTCGGCAGTGAAATTGGTTCCGTTATCACAAGCAATTATATTCGGAATTTCTGTCCTCATAAATATTTGAAGTAACGCATCACACGCGGTTTTAGCAGTTAAACTTTTTAAAGGGATCGCATCCGCCCACCTGGTATGCTGATCAATTAAGGTTAATATATACCGATGCCCTTGGGAACTTTTAAGATCAATAGGCCCAATTAAGTCAACATTAACTACCTGAAATGGGAGTTCCGGCCGCGACACTGGGGAAATAGGAGCTCTACCATTTACTTTAACCCCCCCCCCCAGTCAATTGGCACTCTAAACATGACTCACAAAATTGTTTAGTTTCTTTCGCCATCCCCTCCCAATAAAATGAATACCTGATTCTCTGTAAAGTTTTCTTAGCTGCATGATGCCTTCCAAATACCGAACTATGCGCTAATTTTAAGATTTCTTCCCTTCTTACTTTGGGTACTACTAATTGCGCTATAGTTTCGCCTAACAATTTCTCTTTATGATATAATAAACCATTTACAATATAATAATCCCCCTTATCCCTTTTAGCTAATTCCCAAGCTTTCTCTAATTCTTTACATTCTAATTGGATTCCTTAAACATATCGGAATTGCTATCAATAGTTTTATTAACTTTCTCCACTTCCGTTTTTTCCGTATTCTGAGTTTGTACATTTTCTGATCTCGCTTCTATTGCGTAAACATTACAATTATCGTTACTCATATCTCCCTTTTCACTCGAATTATCAATAATAATTTCCGAACTTTCTAATTCTTGGGCCTCTAGCAATGGCTCCTCGCGGTTGACACCTGACAACTCATTAATCACTTCGGGATGTAAAATCACTTGCTCATTAATATTATACTGCGCAAAGTACTTCCTGATGAATTATATTAGTTTGTCCGAATTGCGGAATAGCTAACGGTAGTTTAACCAACGGCGATTTAACTGCTTCACCGAATAACCCTTGTAAATAAATACTACCCGCTCCTTTTAATTTCTCTTCCGGTACCAAATCTTTATGAACAACACTAATTTCACATCCAGAATCAACCAATCCCTTTGCTTTTTGCCCATTTACACTAACTTCAATTTTCTCGAGTTTATTTAATTTCTCACCAATAACGTTAGTTCTCTGTTCGGCCTTTGCCGATATTCTTGCCACAATAGCTCCATTAGGTAACTCTTTGCTTTCTTTTACTACAATCTTATGCACACCCGCTTTCGGATCTCGCCCTTTATTACCATTATTTCTCTCATTGCCCACTTTATTACAAAAACGTTGGTAATGCCCTCTCAAACCACATTTAAAGCATTTAGGAGCTGAAGCACCACTAGGCTTCTTAAAATCTATTTTCCTATCCGAAAAAGAATTAGTCTCATTACTCCCGTTTTGCCTCCAATTTCCACTAACTTTGCTACCCTCCATCGGTCTCATTTTTTCATTGTTTACGTGCCTATCTTTACCTTTAAAACTTTTATACGTAACGGCGTAAGACTTATGTTTAGCGTCAAAATAATTGTCACATTCTTTAGCAATTTTAGAAGTTTCTAACCATTTACCTTGATGAGTTAACCCAATATATGACGCGGTATCCTCATCTAACGTACTTACTAATTTATCAGTAACTATTAACTGGTTGACTTTTTCATAAGAGTCAGCACCTCTAATCTTACAATAATTTTCCCATGTCGCTATTAAACGCGATACAAATAATACATGAGTTTCGTTCTGGTTTCTCCTAGCCTTCTTAAAATTTTCCAAACATGCCTTCGGTGTCGGCTCATGTTCCCTCAAAACTAACTCCTTTAACTCCTCATAATTTTCCATTTGTTCCGTAGTCGTATAAATTAACAAATTATCCGCCTTATCTCCTAACATATTTAGTAGAATTTTGGCCTGCTGATTTTCCGGTACATTTTTAGTTTTGAATGCCCTTTCTAAACTGTTGAAAAATAAATTCCATCCCTCAGTCCCTTCCGGTACTTTGATAGATAGAGTTTTTACGCTTTTGATCAATTTTTCTATATTACTTTCATTATTAGATTCCCTAGAAACATTAGAATTATTTGCCGAACCTTGAACCCTTCATGTTCCATCCTTAATTTTTCTATCCTCTCTTCTCTTTCTAACCTTTCGTGTTTTTCTTCGCGCTCTAACTTTTCCTGTTTTTCTAACCTTTCGCGCTCTAATTTTTCCTGTTTTTCTAACTTTTCGCGCTCTAATTTTTCCTGTTTTTCTAACTTTTCGCGCTCTAATTTTTCCTGTTTTTCTTCACGCTCTAACCTTTCCTGTTTTTCTAACCTTTCGCGTTCTAATTTTTCTTGTTCTAATCGTTCTGAAACAATAGCGTCAGATAATTCCTTAATAATCTACTCGTCATACTCATCACTGTCCATTATCTTTTTCTTAAGCTGAATTCTGGTATCATCTTCCGCGAACTCAACACCCAATTCTTCAGCTATCACCTGAAGATCAACCTTTTTTAGTTTCAATAAGAAAGCCATACCTTCACCGATTGTTATTACCACCCTACAAGAATAGTTAAACCTACCCAATTAATATTTCCTAATTTTCTAACTTAGTACAGATATTTCTCCACTTATTATACTAAATAATACCTTTCAGGTAATCGATGCATTTAATTTCTAATTAACCTACTAAATACTCTAATTTTCCTCAACCATTGATATCACACAATATACTTCCAATAAAACAAAAGGTAAAATAGTAATTCAATTTGACCACTATGCAATATAGATTCCAATTTATACACCTAGATAACAACATACAATTTATAAAATAATACTGATACGTTGAAATTGAATAGGAGTATTGATGTTAATAAAAAAATCCACATAAAGAAAAATTGTAAAACATGCATATATAAATTTCTACAATTATCCTCACTAAAATATTTCCGAACTTAATACTGGTTCTTACACTTAAAACAAATATACTGAAAATCTTTACTTTTATTTTTCTTCACTATGGCTCTCTTTTGAGCCTTTTTTTCACTATGGCTCTCTTTTGGGCTTTTTTTTTCACTATGGCTCTCTTTTGGGCCTTTTTTTTTCTCACTATGGCTCTCTTTTGAGCCTTTTTTTTTCACTACTATTGGCCAATTAAAATCCTAACCAAATGTTATTATACACTCTTCAAACTTAAAAAATGTTGCTTCATTTAAATATTACTTTAACAATAATTTAACTTTAAGTAAATTTAATTATTCCTTCCAACTACTATTACCACAATTAGTAAAAAAAAAAATTATAGACAATCAATACTAGCTCAAGTTATTATGACCTTTCCTTAAAACAATAGCCAATATGTTTATTAACACTTTATAGGTAGGGAGTATTGATAAAACACATAAATACTACAGACAATTTACTTAAATTACTATTAATTATACAACAACAAATTTTGGTTCTAGATGTCAGCAGAAAGATATGATCAAAACACCTTACCTTATACTTTCTTTGCTGGATTACTTTTCTAATCACAGGTAGCTCCACGATTTAGCGGTAATATGGCACAACAGTTCAGTTTAGTTCTTTCTAATAAAGATACGCACAACACTTTAGTCCACACTCGACGATACGGCACGACACTTTAGCACCCACTCGACGATCCGGCACGATACTTTAGCACATACTCGACGATACGGCACGACACTTTAGCATACAATCGACGATCCGGCTTGATGCTTTAGCACACTCTCGACGATATGGCACGACCACACAAGAATTCCACTGGATACTCCGGCATTAACAGACTGCAACACGGCTCGCTGGTCACTGGTTTCAGGCGATTCTATCCCGACGCTGTCACCAATTTGTCGGACGTTCCCCTCAGTCCACACAACTTTGAAGAATGTCCGTGGTAGATATAGCTGCCACCACCGATATTACTAGGTGATATCGGTCACCCACTGTGAGATTGGTGTAAATGAAGACTTACGCTAGTAACCGAATTATCAGTTTATTAAGAATATATGTACACACAAAATACGCTATTTACAAATATATATGCAACTACAACTCGGATATAGGTGATCCGGTTCAACATTAAATTAGATACCGTAAAGATTGGTTGTGTACTATTCCAATTACACTTTCCACCTCACACTCAATACACGTTAAATTCACTTTTTTGGAGCTCAACCTTGAGTCTCCCAACACAAGTATACTGGGCCTGCACTTCTTAGCCCAGAACACTAAACACCAGGACTTCTGTGTCCTTTGCGCACCAGAAAACGCACACTTTACGCTCTTCCACACAGAGCAACCTCTAGGTACGAAACCTAGGTACCGAATCCATGATCTGAGGCAAACTTGCCCTCTCCAAATCACTGCTTTCCCCCACATCAACCCCTTTGGAGCCTCCTCATTGGACACTCCATTCTTTTCTTGCTTAGTGGCATGCTGCTAATCTGCTCACCATCCGCATACTTCACTGACAGGTGGACATGCCTCTCAGCTATCTCTTTTCTCTAACACCCCACCTGTAAAGGATTAGCTGGCAATTCCCCTTTCCACGAAGAAGGAATGTCACCTTGGAAATTCTGTACACAACCATACAATAAAAAATATTCAAATAGAGAAAGAGTAGACATTACATTCCTTAGCACATTTGCTATCAGATCCTGACACACACTTTCTTGAAACATTCCATTATATATCTATATAAATATATATTTATTAATAAAGTTTGTTTTAAAATTTTTATTAAAAGGAAGCAGCTAGGGTTTTCATTTTATTTAAAGCATTAATTTTCTATAAGTAATGATTTAATTTTTATTAAATATCATTGTAAGTCAAAAAATATTTGTAAACTATTTCGCCTTGTTCTCTTTCTCTTTCTCTCTGTATATATATATTGGTTGATGCGTAGATGAAATCAATAACTTTATTTGTAGTTTGATAGTATTTGGGGTCTGAAGAGTCAACTATATTTCTGCAAATTCCAAATAATCCTTTTAATTTATTTCTTCATGTTTAGTTGATATATATTGTTTTAAAATTAACGGTTTTATATATATATGTATTAGTTGGTTGGATAAATGTGTATATACAGTTAGCGATTGAAGATAAAGAAGATATTGACACTACATAAAGATATTGACACTACGTTATTTATTCAATAGATTTGGGTATTACATATAGATTGCATTTATCTGTATGAAATATGTATTGCCACTGTAATAATAAATATTTACGAATTTCGCTATTATTTTTGCTTTAACTGTGCAGGTTGTGCTTCTGTTGAAATGTTTTACAATAAAAGCATAGCTGCAAACTTTTACGCTTTTTCTTACTACGAAAATGTAACACTAAATTTTGCCGTTGTTAATTGTCCAAATCAGCTATTACAACATAATAAATATCGTTTATATTTTAGTGATAACAAAAAAGTCTAAGAGTTAGCAGCTACGATGTAATTCATCTTTCAATATGTTATTTAATATGTTATTTAATATGTTTTCCCTATTTTAACTCCTTCAGATGCGGTGGGATAGAATTTACCCCATCTAAGTTTCATCATTTTTTATACAGACACTTTTCATCAATTTTTTGTTTGTAAATTTGACGAAAAAAAATTAAACTTTTTTTAAATGTTTCTTTATTTTTCTTCAGGTGTGAATTTGGCATTTCAAAAAAAAAAAAAAAAAAAAAAAAAAAATTACTTGCCATGAAAAGGTTATTACATTAGAACGTCCGGAGAGTTTTTCACAACCTAAAAAAAATTCTTCACATGAATTTTATTTTAATATATTTAATTTATTCACTTAAAAAAGGCGATCTGCGAATTTTATTCAACTTATTTAATAAAGACATATCTGGTTCGAAAAGGAATATTTATGTGGATAATATCGGAGTTATTAATGTAGTATTAGGACATTACGGACGTGTCAGTAATGATTTGTTCGAGAGCTGGTTTTGAAGTATGGAATAACATCTAGATTACTAATAACTCATTCACAAATGTGAAACATGCAATTGTGTTGACGGCCTTTTTTTAAACCCTTTTTGACACAGTGTGCTAAGTCTGAGATACCAAATTTTAATTCCAAACTTGCAAATGACACCGATAATATTTTAATAAAGTTTTGCAACAATGAAAGCTTAAATTTGGGAGTTCATAATTTCTAAAAAAGTCAGTCGGGGCCGTCGGGAAAAAAGTTTCTTCTCTTACGGGCTTGATTCAAGAAAAGATAACGTCACGCAAGAGATCTGAGTTGTGAACGGAACTTATGGAATGGTTGTATGTGTGCATCAAAAACAAGGCTATAAATTTCCTTTTTATGATATTTTTTCAACAATTTAAGGCTTATTTTAGATCTGTTTGAATTATACATTCACTATTAAACACCCAAAGTTCAGTAAATGAGACTTTTTTTGATTTTTAATTTGATTTCAAAACTAAACTTACCCTTTGATTTCGAATACGTATGATTCATGGTTTTTATCGAAGATTTTAACTTGAAATATACATTTATGGAAGACAAAATCATGCATTAATAAATTACACAACTTTAGCAACAAAATAAATAATTAATAAAAGAAATAAATAAAAAAATAATATAGAATTGAGATTCGTGATATTTTTCATAGCGGTTAACTTGTAATACAAATTTATGGCAGGAGAAATCCTACATTAAGAGCACACACTAGTCACGCGGTAAAAGCCGAGCGCTAATGTAAAGTCTATGGGAGCGTTCTTTTCTAATATCTCGCTTAATTTTCAATATTTTTAAATGATTTTTTTTCTCAGGATAGCTGAGGACTAGAGGTCTGCACGGGCCCGGGCTTGGCCCGTGGCCCGTACCCGGCCCGGCCCGCGGGCCGGGCCGGGCCGGCGGAATCGTTTCAAATTTTCTAACGGGCCGGGCCGGGCCGGCAGATTTAGAATAGTTTTTTCAACGGGCCGGGCCGGGCCGACAAACAACATAAACGGGCCGGGCCGGGCCGGCAAAAAAATTGAGCGGGCCAGACGGGCCGGGCCGGGCCGATAAAAAAAATTTTCGGGCCTGTCGGCCCGTTCTGAAGATTTATGCAGAAACGATAAAATATGAGCTATTTTCAACGAAAATGATTTTAACGAGAATAAGTATAAATGTGGCCACACTAATTTGACAGCATCAATATAAAAATGCGCAGTGTATCGGCATCGGAGATTTACATTATGTGTAACCCGTTTTAATATATTTTTAGCTGACTCATGCCGGTCCGAGATCACACTTGCATTATTTTTATACATATAGACTGGCCGGACCGGTACTAGACTTAATTATTGACAGAAAACGTGATTTGTAAAATTATTAACAGCGATAAAGAACTTATGTTAGCTTAGTCTTCGGATATATACTTCTTGATGATTTTTAAATAAATTAATTTCTCAATAATGCGAAAGTTTGACACATTTTCTGATTAATTTTAAATTGTAAAAGTATAAAAGTGAAAAGCCTAACTATTGAAGGGATTTTAATCGAATAGCGTTTTTCATTTTTGGTAAATAAAATACTTGTATAACCTTGTTGAGATATAATAGTTTCTCAAATGATTGCAGGTTTTTCTCCCTTCCCTTGCTATTGCTTCTGGAAATTCTATTCAAAACGCTAATTAAGACAGTATTTTATTTGTTTGCAGTATTCTTAAATTGCTTGTATCAAAAAATGGATAACGCCATTCGATTCTGAATAAAGATATCTGCTAATCTTATACGTTTCTGAGGGAAAAAAAATGAATTTAGAAATGTATCAGAAAGGAGCTTGTTTGAATTTAAGAATGAATTTGGATTTGAAATCTATAATAAAATGATATAGAAATATATTTATAAATCTTATTTTATTAAACAGCTTCAAAATTAACGATGTTTTTAGCTTTCTTTTTTTTTCTTTTATTCTAAGACATATTAATTTTTTAATGAATCTTTATTCGAATGTTGAAAGCTTAAAAATCTAAGTAATCATTAATGATGTTAATGTGTATTTGCTGTAAAATATACTGTAAAACCATTCCATAGATATGTATGCAGTATTCTTTAAAGGAATCTTAGTTATATGATAAAAATCTGAATTTTTTAGAAATCGTAGAAATTGTAACGGGCCAAAACGGGCCGGGCCGGGCCGGGCCTGTTTTCGCTGATTTTTGTACGGGCCGGGACCGGGCTAGTTTGTACTTTTCTGATTTTCGTTGTAGTTTAATTCTGAGGACCCTTTCAATTTTGGATTCAGTGAAATTCGAGGTGTTGTGCCGTTTTTACTCTTATAAAATCTATTTCAGCAAAATTCAGAAAAAATTAAAAACGCTTCACGAAATATTAGTGTTTAAGCTTTCCAATGATATGCTTTCCATATTTCTACTGCAATTAGCCTGAGCAAAATTTGGAAATATTTTGATCAGAAATGGAATAAAAAAAGCGTTTTAATTATATGCGCTCGCCTCAGCCAGTCTCCGCCTCTCCTGCCTTTTTGAAAATTACAATTGGTTAACACCAATCCATTTTAGCAAATGAAAGTAACTTTTTTCCCTTCATTGTATTTCCTTTCTGTTATTGGTTTATAGTAACGTGTTAAAATAACCTCCCTTATTTCAAGGTTTTGATTTATTTTTTCTACAATTATTGATAAATTTTAGCTAAAATAGTCTTGAAAAAAATCAACGACTTCTAATTTTTTGTTTTTATAAAACTAACGCTATTTTACTATTATTATATAACTATAACTAACTTCCAAGAAAGAAATATACAATATATATACATATAATGTATGTATATATATATATTATACATATATTATACATATATAAATATGTATAGAAATATACATATATTATACATTTCTTTGTATATATATATATTTTCAAGTCCATACAAAACAAGGTAGATTTAATACAAATTACAGTAAGCTCCTTTTTAGCAAAAAGGAAATTCTGATAATTTTAAAATATAATTGGAACTTTTGTGAAATACATAGGTAGCATTAAAAGGACAAGGAGCTATATTTGGAATTTATAAATTTCCTTATACAGCTTGCAAAATACATGAAACAGGGGGGGGGGGGGCAGGGGTGTGCAAAGAGAAAACTGCGCCCGGAGTAAAGTTCAGTTTGACGCCCCATTCCCTGAACTTTATCTTGTGACAGACTAAAAATTACGTTAGTAGTAAAAATTTGGCTCCCCCTAAATTTCGATCCCGGGGCAACCACCCCCTTCATCCCCCTCTTTTTCGCACGGCGCTGCAAGGAGTACATTTTGAGGAGGCTTATTCAACACCGCGCCGTCCGAGGGGGGGGGGGCGCCACATTTATACTATCAACATCATTCTTGGGCTGTTACAAGAAAAAGTTGGGAAAGGGGGCGCCAAATTGAAATTTTGCCCCAGGCGCAGTTTTCTCTTTCCTGTGTTTGTTTTTGGTACTATACGATACTAGGCAGCCCAATTTCAGTCCAGTATTATTAAGTAAAACAGTAAAAAAAATAAAAATTTTCAGTTCGAAAAACAGTTTTATCAAAAATAAGCAGAAATTAAAGTTAGAAAGTTTTAAAGATTGGTAATTTTAAAATTGTTGATTAACTTGTTTCAAACTTTAAAGAAATATTTTTTAATATTTATTACTTTTGAGGAAAACGATACACTTTTAACAGTCGTTAAAAATGGGGAATTTATACTGCGTAATACATTTTATTTTAATATAACATAAAGGTATATTTGCAAAGACAACGAATTGCAAATATTTATCATTATTTATCTATAATAATATTATAAAGAGGAAAGATTTGATTGTTTGTTTGCATTGAATAGGCTCCGAAACTACTTGACGGATTTGAATAATTCTTTCGCCGTTGGAAAGCTACACTATTTCCAGTGAACATAGGCTATAGTCGCCGCTTAAAAGGATAAAAATAAAACGCCGGATAAATGAATCAAAAGCAATTTGAGAAACTAAAGATTACCTAGCCCACTAGACACATGACAATCACTGAAACACATATGAAAATCGTAACTATGCACCCCCCCTCCTCCCCCCCCCCAAAAAAAACATTTTGAACTTTTTAGACCGACCTGATATAAAACCGTGTTTTTTAATTTTTAAAACTATTTAGCAATTACTAAAAAAAGGAAAAGAAATGCTGAAACGCAAATTAATTAAAGTTAAAAATAAATCACGAAACGATTGTTTTGGAGTTTTCAAAAAAGTTATAACAGATAGTAAATATTTTAAAGAGTAGTGAGCATCAAATATGGGGAGGGAGGATTTTTTTTTTTTTTTTTTTAGGGGGAGCAGTCAAATATTTAAAATTGTAACGTTTTCTACAATTTCAAATGCGGACTGTTTCAATAAGCCTAGGAATAAATATTACTTATTTAATTTAATATAAAATTATAAAGAGGAAAGATTTGTTTGTTTGTTTGTTTGAATTGAATTAAATAGGCTCCAAAACTACTTGACGGATTTGAAAAATTCTTTCACCGTATGAAAGCTACACTGTTTCCGGTGAACATAGGCTATATTATATTTTCAAAAAAATTATTTCAAATCCTTATTAAAATGCCAATATTGTAACCCAAGGTGTAGAAAAATGAACTTAAAAAATCTTTACATCGCGTGCGTTGCGAATACTATTGATTATAGAACAAAATAATGTACTACGACTTTGTTAACATGTAATTATCTACAAAAAATGTCGCAACAGCATATGTCTAACTGTTATAGTTATGTCACAATAAGTGTTTTTTATTTTAAAAAATAATTAAAATGCCGTTTCTGTAAAAGCTCTTTATTGTTACTTTGGTATTGATTCTTATCAAAATAAATTACTTTAAAATCAAGACTGATTTAATGGTTGCCGTTTACCCCGCTCGACTAGGCTGCATCAATGTGTGATATAGGCGTCACTGGGGCACGGGAGGAGAGTCAATGTCAGAGACGGCATTTTAATTATTAGGTTATGAGTGTGTGTGTAAAAATTTATAACTTGAAATTTTTCTTAAATATCCGTGAGAAGTCGGGGCGGGCTGCTATAATCTATATACATAAAGCAAAATCGTGTTAGTTACACCATTTATAACTCAAGAACGGATGCATCGATTTTTATGAAATTTTGTATGGAGGTATCTGACACATTAGATTAACATATAAGCTATTTTTTATCCGACTACCTAAAATGAGGGTAATGTTTTAAGTAGTTGAATTTAATGAGATGAAGTGGTAGAAACAATTTGCGGTGTCAGCAGTGGCGGGGGACTGGGCGACTTGCTCTACCCGAAGAAAAGCGAGGGCGGGCGGCTAGTTATAGTATAAAAGTAAAAATAATGAAACTGTAAGGCAAAATATAGCAATTTTTTTAAAGTCTGCTATTCAGCAAATTTTACTCTCTAATACTTTTCAGAATTGTTTCTTCTTTGGAGTTTCTTGTCGACGTTCAACTAATGCAGCTTCTATCGAGCAGAAGGCTTTTGCATGTTCCAAAACATCATCGTACAAAGTATCGTGGACAAGATTTGTCGAGATACTTACAAACTTTACAAGTTCGTATATATTTAATGGGTGACAATTCAATATAACATTGTAAAACTTTTAGACGATTTTGCAGTTTTTAGCAGTTTTTGTTTGTCCTGGTACAAGGGCAGATCTGGAGATTCCTCAAAAAAGAGGGGGGGGGGACTTTTCAGAAATTTGGAGATTCCAATCGCACCTACAGCTCGTGTCGGGACATTTTTTTTTCATCATGAGTAGGATCGGGGCTAATTTCTTTCGTTGCAGGTCGGGTTTCGGTCCGGTTTACTTTCATTTTTTGCCGTTGTTCTGGTTAAATACTTTTTTTTGCCAGTCGTGTTTGGGTAAGGTTCAATTCTACTTTGCCGCTGCGGGTTGGGTTGGGGTCCGGTTCTCTTTCTTTATTGCTTCTGGTTGGTATTGGGTCTGGTTGATTTCTATTTTGTGTGTGTGTGTGGGGGGGGGGCAGGTCCGTAGCTAGAAGTGAACAATAGGGGGGCTCAAGTGAATGTAGGAGAATGTAAGGGGGGCTCATAATTTTTCTCTTGCATTGCCACAGAAAGATAAAGTTATGCATATTCATATTGTAAATACTATGTTTCTTATTAAAAAGTGTTCTAATAACTTCATTTTATACTAAGAAAATTATAGGATGATGAAAATTTTGAATGTATAGCTGATCAAAATTAAACATCATGCTAGCTTCTTATGTGCCAATAGGATGAGGGACGTGTTGAACACGCTTATTTTAGATACAATTTAGTAATCCTGCAAAATTGTGAAAGGTGTTCAAGACTAAGTTAGATTTTTGAACAGAATTTCATTTGAATTTTCGGAACAGAAATTCATTGAGTGACCTTGGAATCTTTTCCAGGGGGGGCTCAAAATATTTTAGGGGGGGCTGAGCCGCCCATAGCGCCCCCTTAGCTACGGCCCTGGGGGGGGGGGTTGAGTTGAGTACTATTTTATTAGCGCTGGTTTGTTTTCGGTCAAGTTGAATTCTTAATTTTTTGCTACTGGTCGAGTGGATTTTTACGTTTTTCTTACGGATAGAGTGGAATTCTACTTTTTATTTGCTTTTCTCTGCATTCTTTTTTGTTCCTGTAGTTGTTTTGGGGTGAAATTAATTTACACTATTTTGGGTTCTGATCTGATTCATAGTGAATTTTCAATCTCGCAAGAAGGATTCGATTCGACCCCATATTTTAAATGAAAGTCTAAATATTTTCTCCGTTATGGACGAAAATAGTTTAAAGAGTATTATAAAAGACGAGCAGGGGGGCGGGGCCCCCTATTATTATAAAAGAAAATATCGAAGATACTGTAAAATGAAACTATATAAACGCCATAACAGACATTTCCAAATAGTTAATTATGAATATTTAAGATTTTGCATTTCAATTTACATGTTAACACTGCTATTCGCAAGTGTTAACATGTACATTAAAATATCCATACGGAATGTCTCGAATAGAAGGTACCCCTATTTAACGAACACTTTTCAACAATTTAGCCATCTTTTTTGGTTGATTCCGTTATGAGTATATATTAGATATTTATTTTCTATATAAAAGATAAAATTGATATTGGAAATATAAATATCGACATTTTATAATTCCACTAAAACATGAATTGTTTTTCTTTCATTTCGATTCTAAATTGACAAAAAAAATTTTGGTCGGGTTTTGATTTGATTTCCAATGGTATTTTCGCGTTCGGATCGAAAGCAGGGCAATACTATACGCTCAGGAGTCAATTTTTGTTTTTTTGTTTTTTTTTTTTTTTTTTTTTTTGTCGAATATTTGAAAAATGAAGTTATTTTAAGTGCAATTCTTAGAGGAATGCTCTTTTCTGATTCAAGGGGGGAACACGATAATCCTCAAGGGGAGCGATTTCAAAATTTGGAGGTTCGGGCAGGAGGTGATATTTTTCATTACTGGTGGAGATTATTTCTAAATTTTGCAGTGAGTCGTGTTCGAATCGGCTTGAGATTTTTGCTGTGGGTCGGATTTGGGTCCGTTTGACTTACATTTTTCAAATTCGGTTCTGTTCTGGATAAAATTTCACTTCTGAGAGTAGCACTCAGGTTGATTGATTGGTTGGTTGAATGGGGTTTTATGGCGCAAAGTTACATCAGGATATGCTGCGCAAAGAACAAGGTGGGGATTCGAGTTAATTAGAAAGTTTTCTTAGGGATTTTTTTTTTTTTTTTTTTTTTTTTTTTGAGTTTGTTTTAGGTAGCTTTCATTACAAAAAGTAAAAAGCTACCTATTTTGTAGTAGGCCGGATAGATTTATACTTTTTTGCTACGGACCAAGTTTGAGCAGGCTGACTTAGGAATAGGTTTTGCACTAAAGAGCAAATACTAGATTTTTTTTTCTCTATAAATTATAACATTCAAGTTGAAGATGTAAAACACATTTTTTAATTCTATTAAAATACATGAACTTATTTTCTTTCATTTCAATTTCAGGTGTTCGGGTAAGGGCTCGATTTGACATAATTTGTAATTTTTGAGTTCGGATTGATATATTATTGGTCGGGTTGACTTTAAACGTTTCGGATTCGGGACATTTCTTCTTTTGGATTTTGACAAATTCGGATCTAGTATAAACTGGTTGATGACTGGATTTTTCAATAGATCAGACAATTTTTTATATGAAAAACTATATGTTTGAATATTGACGAGTACATTATATATATATATTCATTTTTCTACTTAAACAAACAAAAAAAAAATTGTTATAATTATATGGGATACCTTTCCCAATTTCCTTCAAATATTAGATTGATTTTGTTTCATTTTGGATTTGTTGATCTGTTTTGTATCAGGCTATTCGGTACTGAATCAGATTTTTTTCTTTTATTTATTTATTTATTTATTTTTAGCGAGCTTGGGTTGTGTTAAAATTGAATTGCTTTTTGAGCCTGGGCATGGAAATTTAGGTTCGGGCAGACCTCTAAAAGAACGAAGTCCACGCCAGGCCCGAAGTGGAAGAAAAAATATAGTGTGGTCAAGTTTTGCAGAAAAAAAGTAAGATTTCCGAAAGAGTGAAGACTTGAGTAGAGGTCTGGACGGGCTGGAGTTTCCAGTCTCGCCCCGGCCCGGACCGAATGATTGTTATTTTGGCCCGGCCCGGTATAAAACAAAATATTCGGCCCGAGCCTGGCCCGCTCGTTTACACTTTTACATTTCTAGGCCAGGCCCGGGCGTACAGAAATCAGTGAAAACAGTCCAGGCCGAAATCGGCCTGCATCTTTTTTTCGAAGCAAAATCAGATTTTTATCATACAATTAAGATTTTTTAAAGATTACTGCATTCATATTTATTGGATGATTTTATAGAAAATTTTTACTGACAATACACAATAAGAACATTAATGATTACTTAGGTTCTTAGACTTTCAACATTCAAATAAAGATGCACTGAAAAATTAATATGGTTTAGAATAAAAGAAAAAAAAAAAGGAAGTTAAAATTATCATAACTTTTGAAGCTGTGTAATAAAAAGTACATTTATGAAAATACTTCTTTATCATTTTATCAAAGATTTTCTCAAATTTAGAGGAGCTATTTTTTATGCATTTCTGATTTCATTTCTTTTTGGAAACACATGAGTTTAACAGGTGTTTTTATTCAGAAACAATGTAATGGAATGGCGGTATCCATTTTTTGATAAAAGCAAATACAATGCGCAACACACTATATAAAACGCTAATTTTCATGATATTTATGAAAATATTGTGAAAATTAGAGTTTTGAATCGCATTTCCGGAAGCGACAACATGCAAAAGGAGAAAAATCTGAAACCACGTGACAAGAATCTCTTATACCTTAACAAGTATATACAAATATCTTATTTACCAAATATGAAATATGCTGTTCGATTCCAAACCCCTTCAATAGTCAGGCTTGTCAATTTTGTACCTTTATAGTTAAAAATTAGTCAGAAAATGTGTCAAACTTTCATGTTGTTCAGAAATGAATTTAAGAAACACTAAGGAGTATATTTCCAAAAAGTACATTAACAGTACGTTAATAGTTTTTATCCCTTTTACAAATAATGTTGTCTGCCCTACACGGCTTACGAATAATTAAGTCTAGTTCTGACCCCGACTATATGTAGAAACAGTGCAAACCTGATCTTGACCCGGCTCCAGTTTGCCAAAAAATTATTATACCCGTATAGACTCAAAGCAACTGTCCGATGCTGATTTCTACGCTGTACACGTTACATTTATGTATTGATGTTGTTAAACTAGTATCTACTCGTGACGCACATTTATACTTATGGTCGTTAAACCGATATTCATTGAAAATAGACCTCATTTTAGCGTTTTTACCGAAATCTTTATAACACGCCGGCAGGCCCGTTAAACTTTTTTATCGGACTGGCCCATACGGCCGTTTTTTTTTTTTTTTTTTTTTGGGGGGGGGGCCAGTCTGATACAGGCCGATGCAGATCTCTAGACCTAAGCAAGCCCTAGTCTCATGAGTTAAAACTGGCCCGGCCCAACCCGAGCAGTGACAGCTTCGTCCAGTCCGATCAGGTCGCACCGTTCTCAATCTTAAACACGATTCATTTATCCTATGGACATCTAATATCATTTTGCAGACTCTTCATTGGGCTCAAAAAGGGAGGGGGCAATCGCCCCATCGCTTCTGTTATTCATCATATTGAAATCTTGCTATTGAATTGCATCTTTTTATATGTCGACAGATGGTTCGTGGGAATTATTACATTGTTCTGCAAATAATAAATTTTGAAAAAAAACTTAATTGTAAAAAAAAAAAAAAAAAAAAAAAAAAAAAAAGGACGGCGGGAAACAGATGACCAATTTTAACAGGTTTATTATGATTATATATAAAATGGATTGTTTTTATGGAAATTCTTTTTAACACAGAGTATACACGAAACAGCATTTCATTGCATTTCATGCTCAAAGTAGTGAACATAATTTAAATACGCTAGGGACAGTTTTTCTCCGAAGAGCTTTTTACAACCGAATTCTTTTGTGTAACTCTGTATTTGAATGGCAAATGTTTTTCGCCAAATATTACACCGCAAGCATTTTTAAGTCCATTTCAGAAGTTCGTATAAATTTCATTGTTTGTAAAAGAGTAACATTATTACAACAATACATCGCGAAATTATTTTTAGACCAGAGTATAATAGATTACTATGGAGATCCTCTGTGTGTATACTGTAAGTGCTATACATGACATATTTTTTATAATTGTCTTCCAGAGTACCTCTGTAATGTATATGAATTTCATTGCTTTTAAATTAGTATAGCCCTCCTTGAAACACCGCAAATAATTTATCTACATAGATCATAATGTAGCGGAATAATTTTAAGTGATCCTACACATTTCTTATGTTTCTTCAATTTTTTAAAAAGTGTTTAATTTTTTAAAAGTAATTTTTGCTCCTTAAAAAACTTTGTTAGTGTTATGCAGAATTTGAAAAAGTCCTTAAAAATATTTAAGTTTTCTGTTGTTTATTAATTGCAGGTGAAAATCTGAGTTCTCTGAAATTCTGATTTAGAAAAATAATTTATATCACCATTGCCCCCCCCCCCTTGTATCAAAATTTCGTTCCCGCCTTTTGCTCTCATCACAGCCTTCAATATTATCCCTTCCAGAAGTATCACTTCGCTGTTTTGCTGTCTATCTCACTGTATCCATGTTTACACAATATTGCCACTTTGTTGTAACAATAAAAAATCTATCACAAAAACTCCTCCCCACTAACTAAAAATGAGATTTTTCCCTCTCATCCTATTAGTAAATGCCTAGAATTTATTCATTGAAACTTTCCCACATTTTTTTTAAGCCCATTTGTTAATGTTTTAAAAGGCAAATAAAAGTAAGTCATTTAAAAAACTTCTCCATCCCACATACACACCAAAATAAATAATAAATTGTTTCTCCCCCCAGCTCACAAATTTTATACTTTTAAGGGTGTATTCGAAAAAACGCTTTCCCATCTTCAACAGCTCGAAATTTTCCGATACAATTTCAGACACATTTTTAAACGTAGAAACATGAAATTTGCTGAGAGGATTCTTGAAGGGACGTATGAGGTGCCGAGTGATGTTTTTTTACGCTCAATTCATTAGAATTTGAGTTATAAACAATTATCTTCTCAGTATGACCCCTTTTTTCGTTCTCAAATCTCCCGCTTGGGAAAAATCGGTTCGAAATGCCGTTTTTGATTACTTTTTTTGCAATGTTTTGTGCACTTATCAAAGAATTGACCTTTACGGCACCTTGTGCACTTTCCAAATAAGCGATTTTGAAAGTTTGGTGTATTTGAGAGCAATAATGAGTTCAAAAATAAATCGGAAAATAGGCAGTTTGAATCGAAATACACCCTTAAAATCATCGATTTTTCTAAAACATTTACTGTAGTAATAAATAATCAAACATAGTTTTACTCTTAACCCCACAAAAATTTATGTTTTCCCCCTATTTCTCCTTACCAAGTACATAAAATTTAGTCTTTAAATCTCTTTATTTTGTGTTTAGCCACATTTGTTATCTTTAGTCATATAAAGTAAGTCATCTAACAAATTCCCTTCATCCCCCTCCAAAATAAATAAATAAATACTTTTCATTTTTTCCTTCTCAAAAATCTCCAACAATTATATAAAGGAAAATTTAAACCAATTATTTATGTGATTTACGATATTCGAACGAAATGTGGTAATTCAGCATAAAAAACTTTTTCTAAATTTAAAGGGGGGGGCGAGTAGCTACCCTTTCTCCCCCTATACTTATTCAACGAATTCTTAAAACTAATCGCCCCCAGGAGGATACCTTCTTTAAATATTCACGGGCTTCCTAACCCAAGCCACCTGAATGATCTTTCTCTTTTCTTTTTCCTCTGATTTCTATTGTCTTTCTTTTTTCTTTGTTTCACTCTCGTTGTGGATTTTTTCCCGGAGGTGAGGGCAATTTGTATGAGCCGATATCACTCTGTATATCGATGTAGAATTGTAAACCACCCACGTGTTTGCTGTGTGTAACGTCACGTGTTTGTAGGAAAGAGTAGAAGTTAACCAGATTCAAACGCAACCCACAACAAAAAGTAAAATATTAAACCCGACCAGCAGCAAAAAATAGAAGCGAACCGGACAACAAATTTTGTAAAATGATCGCGGAGACACGAATTTCTTCAAAATATCGTGAAACAAACGCACATTTTGTACAAAAATTGCAAAAAAGAACGAACATTTTACCAAAGAATTCACCCCAATAAATTCGGGTCAACCCGAACGCTTCTCGATAAAGTAACAAGTAAGAAAAATAACGCGTTAAGCATTGATTATGAAGCACTTTCCAACACTTAATGAAATCTTTAACAAAACTTTGTTATTTAGGGAAATAATAGTGTATAGCCAAATATACCCAAATATGTATTCCAGTACTTTTGAACAGCTCTGTATTTCATATGTCACTTGATATAATGGGAAAATTTAGTTTAGCAAGAAAATACCCAGTAGCTTGAAATTTATTTTTCAGCATTTTCATACTATCAGATGGAAACATACTTGAATACTTTTGTTCAGCCCTGTAGTTTACATTGTACCTTTATTACACGTCAGCATTAGGCTAAAATTTATTGTAAACTAAAACACTTTTAAAACAACTGAAATCACATTCTCATAAATTATCATTCATAGGCGTCCATGTACCGAATTCTTTGCGTGGCCCTGTATATCCTTTTATCTATATTTTGCAAACATTTCTCAGTAAATTCAATGAAGCTGAGCGTAAAAATGCATAGCTTATTTAAGAACCACGTTTAAATAATCTATGCTCATATTCAGTAACGTTGGTGAGCTCTTTTGGGTAGCCCTGTATATCAACTATAACATTTATACACACCATATAATGTGCATATTTTTAGCGAAATATAAACGCGCATATTAAAATGCATTTCATCCCTCCATCAGCCATTATCGGACACATATGCGGTACTTCGGAAAGAATATGCTATTTGAAATCTTTTGTATGGCCCTGTAAATGCTATGTACTTCATATTATGCAAGACAGTGGCGTATAATTTATATTAAGCTTCAGTGACATATATAAATTTTATTATACATGAAACAGCTTAATATATTTAAAATATGCCACACACAATTCCCCCTTTTACCATTATCTAATGGAATTCTTTTGTGTGGCCATGTAAATGAATAATAGCTAAATTTTCATCTTATATTTTATAGAATGCATATTTTAATATGTTTGACAGGGTATAACATCTTTAAAATTTTTTTGAAACGATTTTTCCATATAGGCCGTAATGTAATGGGAAACTTTTGATTCGCCCTGTAGATAAACTAATAATGGGGATAAACTAATCTTTATTTTCAATAGGGTTCGTGCTAGGGTAAACGTCAATAACGTCCTAAAATTTCATGGCAATTCGAGTATATAAACGATTTTTCCCCATGGGCCGTAATGTAAATGAAAACTTTTGATTCTCCTTGCAGATAAACTAATCATGGTAGAAACTTAATTTTCAATAGCGTTCGTGATAGGGTAAACGTCAATAACGTCCTAAAATTTCATGGCAATCCGAGTATATTAACGATTTTTCCCCATGGGCCGTAATGTAATAGGAAATTTTGATTCTCCTTGCAGATAAACTAATCATGGTAGAAACTTAATTTTCAATAGCGTTCGTGATAGGGTAAACGTCAATAACGTCCTAAAATTTCATGGCAATCCGAGTATATTAACGATTTTTCCCCATAGGCCGTAATGTAATGGAAAAATTTTGATTCGCCCTGTAGATAAACTAGTCATGGTAGAAACTTCATTTTCAATAGCATTCGTGCTAGGGTAAACGTCAATAACGTCCTAAAATTTCATGGCAATCCGAGTATATTAACGATTTTCCCCATACGCCGTAATGTAATGGGAAACTTTTGATTCTCTCTGTAGATAAACTAATTATGGTAGATACTTCATTTTTAATAGGTGTCGTGCTAGGGTAAACCTCAACAACGTATAAAAATTTCATAGCAATCCGAGTATATTTACGGGAGTTAGAGCGCGGACAGACAGACAGACGGCCATCCGACCAGACGGACAGACAAACCGAGTGCATAAGCACTTTTCAACTTTGATGGAAAGTGCTAAAACCAAATCCTAAAGTGTCCCAAATGCGCTAAGCACTGCTAAAAAGTAAAATTCAACCAGATTAAAAACAAAATGTAGCAGTCAACGAAACCCAAATCTGACAAATAAAAAAAAAAAAAAAAAAAAAAAAATCAGAAATTAACTTGAACAGCAGCAAAGAGTGGAACTCAACCCGACCCAAGTAGGAATTAACCCAGACAGGAGCAAAAAATGGAAGCCAACCGGACCCAAACCCGACCCACAGCAAAAAAGTAAAAAAAGAAAAACACGACCCACATAAAAAAATGAGCTCCGACCCGTGCATTACACTGGAGTACCCAAATTTCTAAAATCCTCCCCCCCCCCTTGAGGACTCTCAAGATCAGCCCTTGGTCTTCGCCTCCCTTTATATCAAAATTTCGCTTCGCCTTTTGAATCTGTCATTATCTTCTAAATTGCACCTTACAAAAATATCACTTCGTTTTGTAGTCTACTCCACAATACCCATATTTGTAGCATACAAGTCACTTTAGTATACCAATAAACAAACAATCACAAAATTTCCTCCCCCCCCTCCCCACGACTGAAATTAGGATTTATCATTTTGTTCCTTTAAGTGCAGAAAATTTAGTTCTTTAAATAATTCCCACTTTTATTATTTTTTAAAACCGATTTATAAATATTTTGAAATGCAAATAAATAATAAGTCATCTAATAAACATCTCCCCCCTACACACACACACGAAAATAAATAAATAATGTGCTTATTTCTTTTTTTCCTCAGCTCACAAATTTTAAACAAACACAAATTCCACCATTTTTTGAGGGGGGGGGGCATTGCACTATTTTCTCCCCTACCCATATGTCACTAAATTTAAAATCTTTGAAAGTTTTTTTTGTTTGTTTTTTTTCCATAGGTTTATACATATTTTATTCTAAAAATAAATAATTAATCGTAAACAACCCATAAATATCGTTGTATACCTCCCCCCCCCTCGTTCTTTTGAAGTACACAAAATTAAAAATCTTTAAAACACTTTTAAGTTATATTTTTCGTCCTATTAATAAATATTCAAGAAGGTAAATAAGCTGTCATCTATAAAACTATCCTACTATCTCTCCCCCCCCCCCCACACCAAAAAAAAATCCGTTTTTTCCCTCTACCTCCCCCCCCCTTCTCAGCTTACAAAATTAAATTCTTTCTTTTTTCTCTCCGTATTTTAATAAAAAAAATAATTAAAACCTGAAATCCTCCTTCTGCACAAATAATTAAGTCTTTAAATATGTTTAATTTTCCTTTAAGTGCTAATTATAAATCTTTGCTAACTATAATATTAACAAAATCTTTTTAACTATGTAGGAAAGTGTTAAAAATAAAGCGATAGATATGCATTAAATTCTACACAAAACACATGTTTACATTTTTTGCGTATTGTGTTTATGCATTTCATACAGTAAATTATCTTTAGAGAGATATTTAAATAAAATATTGGGATTTTCACAACAAAAACCATTCTTAACTGACTGTATCATTTAAAAAACAGTTTTCAGAATTCCTCCCCCCCCCCTCCTATAGACTTTACTGCTATGTCAGTGCTCAAAATTAAAAATTGTTAGAGCTCCTTGCGGCATTTATATAATGCTTGTAAAAATCATCAAGAATCTAAATTTTCTTCCACCTGAAATATTGACAAAATATTTTGCTTTATTGACTTAACATCACACAAAGTTTTTAAAATTTGCTACACTTTTTCGGTCACATTTGTCACTACAAACAATAATAAATTATGTATTATGTCTATAAACGACTAGGCTGGGATTAACACCTATTTCTCCTTTCTTCAAAATTTCTATTTCCTGTTCTCCCTTGCTTGCTTGCTTGCTTGCCTTTCCGCAAAAAATATACAATGTTTAAATATTTAAATTTGTCTAGATATTTTTCTCATAATTTTATTAATTCATTCATCAACCTTCAGTTCTATTTATCTTGATAAGTTTCGTATTCTAAAAAGAATCCCCTCCCCTCTTACCCCCCCCCAAAAAAAAGTTATTTAAACTACTTGTACCTGATATCCCCCCCCCTCATTCAATATTAATTTTTTATTTTTATTTTTTATTTTTTTTTCTAATTGCGTTAAGTAAATAAAATAGTTTTTATTTTATAGTATTCTATCTAAATTAATCATTCGTTTATTTTCTGAAAATCAAACCATTTTAATTTTGGAACGCTAATCGTAAAGAGATTGAAATTCTTTTGAGCTCCGATTCGAATGCATTTACGCAAAGTACTGGGAAATCAGTTGAAAAAAATCCTTTAAACATGAAATCGGCTGGAATTGCATACCTTTGAAGAGAAAAATCGTCGCAGATAATTGGTTAAGGGCATTCTATTTCCTAATTGGATGATTGCATGTCAATCAAAGTAATTTTAGCCCATCCTTCGAATCCGCTGAAAAAGCGCGTCGCCATCTTGATTTGCCTTGGCGTGTGACTAGTGTGTGCTCTTAAAAGTACGCATTTTTAGCAGCAAGTAATTTAAGTTTTTTTTAAAAATAAAAATGCCTTCCCAGCAAACACCGATTTGTCAGAAAAGTCACTATGTGATGTCAAATTTATCATGTTTGTCAAGTATATCGATTTTTATGTAATATTTTGATATCTCTTAATGACAAAATAAGGTTATATCGTATAAATGGTGCCAATAGAGTGAAAAAAAGGCGATACAAATTCGGGGCCCTGTAAAAGCGTAAAATTATGTTACCCATCAATTATCCCATAAATGATAGACATTTAGCATGCCACTAATGTATGCTCTCTATTGTGTTCCTTTAACACCATGGATATGACAATTTTGTAGCGCGTCACTGATTAAGTATCGATGTTGTGCCATGTTACTCATGTGTAACTTTGTCCGTGAAGAGTGGCAACACGAGAATTGCTATTGCAATGGCCGCTGGTAGTGTTGTTTGCGCTTGATGCATGCAGATCGATGGGATAAGTTTTAATTTATAAATGAAAGGTAAGTGCTTTACTAAATGTTATTTGTACTCTAATTATATTTCATTTTATCATTAAATAGACATTTTAATTAAATTTTGTAAATGTGAGTTGCTTACTCACAAATGTAAACTATGTTTACACTTGCCAAAATGTATACAGTTTACAATTTTGCGATTGTTAACACTGCTTTGAAAATATTCAAACAGGCATTTCTGAATACATTTACCTTATAAATTAGTTACAGCGATTGATAAGGTTATTATTATTACTACGTGTTGCTTGGGGCCTACTTTATAAAAAGTAAAAGTTATATAGGATGGATGCTCCAGCTTTGGCCACATTTAGAGAAAAGTTGAAATAATTTTATTTATTTATTGGCTGATTAAAGCATATTAAATCATAATATCATCAATTTTTAGTAAATTTTATTGTCTTTCTGTTAATTATGATAACTTTTTATGGAGTATTTTAGATTATGAGTAATAACTCATTAAGTAATTTATTTCAATTTGTACAAGTTTTGGCCACCTCAATATCATGTAATTTGACAAATATTTTAATTGATAATAAGATAAAATAAAGCATTTTTATGCTATATCTATTTTACCACACATATTTGTTTGCTGTTTTAAGAGAAATCTGCAAATTTCTTTATGAATTGATAAAAATATCAAATATACCCAGAATTGAGTTGAAAATTTCAATTAAAAAACAAATGTTTGATTCATAAAGGAGCTTAATCATAAAAAGCTTGTTTTAACATTTTGCATATTTAATCAGTTTTATAATTATCCATGAATTGTAGGCTGCTTAAAATTAAAATATATGAATCTTCACCTAAGAGTTATCTCTCTTGAAATAATTTTCTGATTGTATTCATTTTTGTTAGTCTGTGGTGTCTTTTTTATGTATTCTGCCACTTTGTAAGGTATTTTAGAATGAGATTTTATTAGGAAATCCTACCATTTCACAGAGGTGCAGAAAATGTTTCTAATCTCAACATTTCCCACAATCCATATGAAAATTTCCTCCAAATTTTACTTTATGTTATAGATAAATGCTGTAAACCATATGTATTGAAAATCCATTTTTCCATTATTTCTAAATTTATGCGCTAGTATGTAAGGAAAGAGTGAACAAAAAAAAAAAAAAAGAAAAAAAAAAAAAAAAAAATTTGAAATTCACACCAAATTTTCTAAAAGGTTACAGCAAGAAAGGGGGGAAGGGGTTGGAAATCAACTCACAGCATTAACATGTTTTTTTTTTTTTTTTTTTTTTTTTTGCAGCCCTTTGACTAAATTCGCTATTTTTAGCGATCATTTAACGAAATTTGTAGTTATTTTGTGATCTTTAACAAAATTTGTTATTGTATTGTGATCCTTTGATGGAATTATTTTGTGATCTTTTGACGATATTCGCAATATTTTAACTGAATTTGCAGGGTTTTTTGCCTGCTTTGACAAAATGTGTGGTCATTTAGAGATTTTTTGACTAAATTTGTGGTTGTTTCATGATCTTTTGAAAAAATTAGTTTTTTTTTTCCATCAATATTAGGTGAAATTTGCATTCTTTAGCAATCGTACAGTGAAATTTGTGGTTGTTTCGCCTTGTTTTGATAACATTTCCAGATTTTTTTGCAAAATTTGTGGTTTTGTGTTCTTTTGACTAAAACTGCAGTGTTTTCACGATCTTTTGAAGAAATGGACGTTCATTTTGCAGTCTTTTGACAAAATTTGTGCTCCTTATGTGATCTTTTGATAAAACTTGCAGTTCTCTAGACAAAATTTGCAGTTATTTTGCGATCTCTTGATAAAATTTCCATATTTTTGGTAGTTCTTGGACAAAATTCATGGTATTTTTATCTGATTTTTCAGATTGATGAATGTTTTTTTTTTCATTTTCAGAAAATTCGTAACAGAATTACCTATATTATGACATACGGTACACACCAATTTTGTGACGATCGCCAACCGGATCTTTTTGTTTGTAGTGAATTTTCTATCTCAGGGAATTATAAAATTTGTTGTTAAAATCGAAATCAGTTGTATATGTTTCTGCAAATTTTCCCCGGTTGGTTAAAATCCTTCCCGATCCTAGATCACCGAATCAGAAATATTCTGCACCCCCCAAAAAACATGCTTTTCTTCAAATGATTGCGGGGAAAAAAATCACTATTTTCGTCAAAGTACTGCAGAAAAAACATGATTTTCATAAAATGAGCATGGGAAAAACTGCTACTTCTGTCAAAAGATTGAAAAAAAAGTGATTCCTGTTGTAAAATCACATAAAACATGCTATTTCCAGAGTTTCCCCCCAGAGGGTTTCAGTGTGTGTGGGGGGGGGCGCTCTGCCCCTCCTGCCCTTTAGTTTAAAAAATAGCGCCCCTCTTGCCCCTCATCCAAAAACTAGCGTCCCTCTTGTCATTCATTCAAAAAAATAGCGCCCTTCTTGCCACATTTGAAAAAATGCAGTCTCCAGCGATGATCCGAACACGCTATAGCGCGTAAATTATGCAAAAGATCGCCGGCAGAATGCAAAAGATAGCCTTGTACGTGTCTTTGTAGAAAAAATCGCTAAAAAACTGGCAAGTTTCGTTAAAAATCACGGAATAACAACTATTTTCCAGCAAGATTCTCAAAAAATGGCTAATTTCATCACAAAATTTCACAAAACAGCAGATTTCCTCAAAAGATAGTGGGAAAACGACAAATTTCTTCCAAAAATCGCAATAAAACAGAAAATTTGTCAAATGAGTCGCAAAAAATGGCGACTTTTGTCAAAAAATAGCGATAAACTGCAAATTTCGTCAAGATTTGCGGAAAAAAAAGACAAATTTCGTCCAAAAATCGTAATAAAACAGAATGTTCTGTGGAAAGTTCCTTTTTTTTTTCGGGATATTTTCACGAGATTTCCCGTTTTATCACGATTTTTTAGCAATACTGCTGTTTATGCGATCTTTTAATAAAATCTGCCGTTTTCCGCGATTTTTTACGAAATTTGACATTTTTTCGCGTTTTTTTACGAAATTTGACATTTTTTCGCGATTTTTTAACAAAATTTACCTTTTTTTTTTTTCAATTTTTTGATGAATTTTCTGTTTTTGAACCGCTAGATTCTAGATTCAACTCTATAAAAGTGCTCTTAAAAATGGAAAAGTGCCCTTTTCAGAACAGTAGCGCCCCACCCTTTTTTAAACCTGGGGGAAACTGCTATTTCACTCAAAAGATTGCGAAAAACAAAAACACCCCAACTTTATCAAAGAATTGCAAAAAAAGATGCTATTTCGGTCAAAAAATATGAAATAGACAAGGTTTCTGTCAAAGGATCGCAAAAAAGATGCGTTTTCTGTCAAAAGTAGGGGTGATTCTCTTCCGAAAATTTGAAATTGGGTGATCAGTTCCGCATAGTTGCGAACTTCTATGGTTTTGCGCTCGGAGAAATGGAAATTTCATGAAAGGATTGCCGAAAAAGCACACATTTTAATATTTTGTGGAAAAACAACCTCCTTTTTGTCAAAAAGGCGCTGAAAAACAGGAATTTCCTGTGGGATTGTGGAAAAAATGATAATTTCACCAAATATCGCAGATAATATGCTGATTTCGTTGGAAGACTGCGGGAAAAAGTCGATTTCGTCTAAAGATTGCAGATATGATGCCGATTTCATTAAAAGATGAAGGAAAAGGTCATTTTCGGTAAAAGATCGCTTAAAATATTTTGCTAAAATATCGCTATCTGAAGAAACGGTGATTTTCTATGAAGAATCCCCCCCCTCCCCCCCCCAAAAAAAAACAGAAAAAAATTTTCTCTGGTCAAAAGCTTGCAAAAAAAAACTCAATTCCTGTCAAAGGATTGCACAAAAAACCACGTTTTTCATCAAATGATTGTAGAGTTATGTGACTTTTATTAAAGGATCATAGAAAAAATGTGATTGTTGACAAAAGATCATGAAATGAATGAGATTTCTGTTTAAAAATTGTGAAACAGACAAGATTTCTGTCAAAAGATAACGAAAAAATGAGATAACTGTTTAAAATCCCAAAAAGACGCAAATTTTGTCAAAAGATCACGAAATCGATCACTGAGAGAATTTGATTTTGAGGAGTTGATCTGTGGCCTCTAATCTGAAAAAAAAAAAGTTTAACAAGGGAGTGGGGGCGAGGTTACACCATTAATTTCATTTACCCAGTCAAAATATCAAATTTAGTTGGTAAGGTTATATCAGCAGTTTTTACGCTTGTATCCATAACAGATATAGCGAGGATTATTTTCAAGATGTAATAACATTTATTTCTTGACATTACTCAGGCGAGTGAATTATGTTTTATTAAAAGTGATAAAAAACAGATATAAGTGGCTGATGAAAAAATATGTGAACTTTATCAGGGTTGCCACGCCACCTGGAGAACCGGGAATTTTTAAATCCCCTTTCAAAACAGGGAAAATCCAAGGAATTTTGAAAAAAATCTGGAAAACAAAGGGAATTTTTTTCCCTACTATATCCATACATAAATTATTTTTTTTTCGGCTTTCATTTTGAAAGCCGGATATTATCTTAAGATATTTTTTAAGATAAAAAATAAACCAGTGTTGTGTATCAAAGTTATCCTATATTTTAGTATAAATATTAATTTGAATGCATAAAGTAAGTAGCATTTCCTCTTTTCTTTATTTCTGCATTTTTTGTTATATTGTGTTCAAGATAATTGATTTCTAGGTAATATTCTTTAAAATATTAGATAGTTTCTTGGTATTTTAACATTCATTTACAAATATTTCAAAGTATTTTTAGCAGAATGTTTGAGTATTGCTTTACTGTTTTTATTATTAATGTAAAATGTGGGATTTAATAAGTGTAACAACTTTAAAGGGTTTTTTCATTTGCTCATATCATATAATGTGTTATATTTTACAATTAACTGGTAATTGTAAAATATAAGATGTCTAATTAGCATACATACACGCATATATTTTTACACACTCAGCATCCTATGCCTGATCAAAAAAATTTGTAAATTTTCTTTGTATGAACAACTAAATTCGCGATTTTGACTGAATTTGCTACTTTTACAAAGCTTATTGAGAAAAGTTATAATTTTGCAGTGCCTAATCAACAAAATTCGCTACTTTTATGAAGCCATTATATTTTCAAATAGTTATCTTTGCTTAAATGAATTTGATACCTTATGCTATGTTTGATAAGGTAATCCCAAATATGTTTTATAATTAAGATGTTAATAAAAATTTAAATGTTTTTTGTATATGCCTGTCATATTTTCTGAATTCTATTTTTAGATAGACTGGCTGAAAAATTCAGAAAGGCCTTCCTACTTATCTCAAAGCATATATTTCCAAACATGTAAGTTTTTATTTATTTTAAACAGAATTGTAACTTTGAATTAAATACTATAAAGAACTTAGGTTCTGTTATCTCTCCAAATTCTTTTATAAACTGTGTAACCAGAGTTATATAATATAGACACATGCCGTGCACAGAAAATTTTAGAAAAGAAACATTTTTTTTTGTATCTTTTTTTTTTAAGTACCAAAAATTTAAAAATATTCCTCCAATTTTATCTACGAATTATTTACTGACAGCACACAACTACAGGCCGATTTTTTTTTTCTGTGAACGATTGACAAAATTTATTTTTTATGACAACTGTGCAGGGCCGTAACTACCGCCGGGGCCTGCAAGCCTGAGGGGCCCCAAACTGATAGTTAAAAAAACTATTGATTTTAGTTTCTAGTCTAACTTCCTAGCTAAAAGTTAGTTAAAAAAAAAATCAAAGTGCTACAGTAAATGTTTTTGCTTGTCCGTCGATTTATTCCATACGCTTCGCATGCAAAAGGAGTTCTAAAGCAGAATGTCGTGCCAGCATGTTTGCCGATCCCAGAGAAGCTAGTATAAGGAAGAAAACATGGGCTTCTGATCCGTTGGATAATATAATAAAAAGCATCTAGAAAATCTTATTTCTTATCTATTAATAAATACATAAAATTGAAAAAAAAATTCAAAATCCATCTTTAATTGAATACCCAATTCTAGGTTTTTTAGTCATTTTTGGTCTATAATACTGTGTACAATTAAACAGTGGCGTGCAAAAAAAAATGCGCCTGGGGCAAGGTTTCAATTTGTCCCGGGCGCGCGGGGCCTCACTAGTTTGCTCCAAGGCCCCCACGTTTATAGTTACGGCCCTGACTGTCTGTCAAAATTTGTGATTTTTGGTGTCCGGAATTTCGGACTGATGCATTTTTTAAGTTTTCTGCAGCATATGCGTTTAATTTTCAGAAAATTTGAAAGTCTGCTTTGCTTTTAATTGTATGCTAAAAGTAAATTTGTCCATAAAATTAGGGAAATATTTTTAATTTTTTAATACTAAAAAAAGAAAAATTACAAAAATAAAATTGTTTTTTCCTAAAATTTTCTGCACACAATGTGTGTGCGTGCGTCTATATATAGCTGTCTAAATCCCCAGTATGGAGGGAGGTTGAAGGTGTTGTAATGGATGCTTATTTGTTACTTACCCAGATTTTAATGGGAAGAAATTCAATTGAAATATAAAATGTGTGATTGAAATCAACTTTTCTCTATTCCATGTTAAAACTGTTGTTAGCTTTTATTCAAAACTAAAACAAAATTACTTCACCTTTTTCATTCACGTATAAAAACATTTCATATTTATTTACTTAGAAGGTGTCAGAAATAAAAATTTAAATTAAAAAGTTGTTGACATGTTTCGGTTCATTTATAAGAACCGTATTCATAACATATTAAAATCTGATTTTAATATGTTATGAATACGGTTCTTATAAATGAACCGAAACATGTCAACAACTTTTTAATTTAAATTTTTATTTCTGACACCTTCTAAGTAAATAAATATGAAATGTTTTTATACGTTTTCTCTATTCCATCCATTCAATATATTACACAATTTCTTTTTAATGACTCCTTTTCCCAAATAGTTGAGTATTATATCTATAGCCCTCCCTCCTGCTTGTCTAAACAGTATATTTACTAGTTTCATAACCTGTAAATTTTCTGCAGATTCAGGGTCATGGTCAGGCTAAACTTTTTGTTCCAAGTTGAGCCTGGTCTAGACTTCCTGGTCTCCTTTCCTGGATGTCTGCACTGGTCAAAATTTTCAAGGTTGGACTCAGTGTGGAATAAAAGCTGATATTAAGATTTGTATCAACTTGTATAAGCATTATTTTTCGACTGTGACCCATGTACTCTTCTGTATCTTCTCTTGCCTCAGAGCTCAAGTTAAACTGTCGTCTTACTTATTTGTTTTTTGCAAAAGTTATATTTGTATTGTAAGTTTGCACAATACAAAAGTCGCACATCTCATTGATTGAACAAGAAAAAAATCAGCAGTTTTGTTGATCCTTGAAAAAATTGCGAATTAAATCATTGGATGCAAAAAATAGCATATTTTCTCGGTTTATCGCCTAGGAAAAACTCGAATCTCGTTGATAAGACACAAAAAATAGCATATTTTGTCGATCAACGACAAGAAAAAAAAAATAGTAAATTTCGTTGATAAGACACGGGAAAATCCCAAATTTAGTGATGTGTGGAAATATTGAAAATTGCATTGATCAGCTGCGGTAAAAAATCGTTTTTTCTTCTGTTTATCAACAGAAAAAAAATCATAAGTTTCATCTTGCTGCGTAAAAAAATGCAGATTTCGTCATTGTTAGTACAGAAATCGTGGATTTCGATACTCGGTCAAAGAAAAATGTGTATTTTGTCGATTAATAGCAAAAAAAGTGTACATTTCGTCGATTAATACTGAAAAAAGTGTACATTTTGTCGATCGAAGACCAAACAATTGCAAGTTTTATTGATCGCTTTCCGAAAAACAGCAAATTTCTGTGGTCGGAGACGGGAATATTGCGAATTTTGTTGATCACGCACGAGAAAAATTGCAATTTAAGTCGATCAGACTCGAATAAAATCGTGAATTTCATCTTTCATGTGAAGAAAAGTCAGAAAATTTTGTCGATAAGCTTTGTAAAAATCATGAACTTGATTGATCAGCTTTATAAAAATCGTTAATTTCGTTGGTCCTTATCGGAAAAATCTAATTTCGTCGATCCTTATCAGAAAAATCATGAATCTCGTCAATCGGGTGCAGAAAAATCATGAATCTTCTCGATCAGGTGCCAAAGAATCGCAAATTTCGATGATCATGTGATGGAAAATATCAAATTTCATCGATCGACTTGGTAAAAATTGCAAGTTTCATTGATTGGCTTTATAAAAACAAGAATTTCGTCGATCGGTTTCAGAATAATTGCACATTTCGGCGATTAGCCGTGGAAAAATTGAGAATCTCGTGAATTAGCTGTGGAAAAATCTTGAATTTTGGTGATCAGATGCGGCAAAATTGCGAATCTCGGCAATCAGGCGCGAAAAAATCCAGAATCTTGTGAATTAGGCATGGAAAAATCGTGAAATCCGTCGATTATGCAAAGGAAAATCATGAATTTTGCCAATCATACGAAGAGAAATCGCGAATCTCGGCAATCAATTTTGTAAAAATTGCGAATTTTATCGATCGATTTGTAAAAATAAAGAATTTCTCAATTGGCTTTTTAAAAATCGTAAATCAAAAAATCTATTTTTGTCAATCTGAAGTAGAAAAAATCAAATATTTTGACAATCGGCTTATTCAAAATCACGAATTTCATCGATCAGATTTGTAAAAATGCTGGATTTTGT
Organism: Maratus speculifer; assembly: GCA_964019185.1. Classification (NCBI taxonomy): domain Eukaryota; kingdom Metazoa; phylum Arthropoda; class Arachnida; order Araneae; family Salticidae; genus Maratus; species Maratus speculifer. The sequence goes on from OZ025293.1 coordinate 57,815,376, forward strand.
TGATCAAGCAAGGAAAATTTGTGAATATTCTCGATCAGTTTCGTAAGAATTACGAATTTTTGCAGATCAGGCGAGTAAAAATTGTGAATTTTCTCAATCGGTTTTGAAAAAAATGCGAATTATGTTAACAAATTTGGTCAATCAGACATAGGAAAAATTACAAATAACATTCACTAGGCACAGAAAATCAAGAAATTCGTTGATCAGGAGCCAAAAAAAATATCTTGTTGATCGGCTCCTTCTCTTTTCTTCATTCATCTGGAAAATAATGCTTGCTGTATATGTTATATATAAAAATTAAAAAATATGCTGCTATATCCTTATCAACAGGGTTAGAAAAAAAACCAAAAAACCGGTTTTTTTTTTGTTTAAACCAGGTTTTTTTTGGTTTAAACCGGTTTTTTTAAACATTTATTCTTATTATATATATGCATATTTACTGATAAAAACAGACATTATTGGTTTATAAGCAGTGTAGCTTCATTTAAAATAATTTAAATTTAATAATTAAACTGAATTTATGCAGAAAATTCAAAACAAAATTTCAATTTAGACAGTTTTAGCAAACAGCCTTATGTTGAAAGTTTTAATTGTTCATCACAGTGAACCATTGATGCCTTGTAAATCTTTATAAACTATCTTTTGACTACTAATAATAAACATTTGGATGTAGTTTGATAAATATTCTTTTCCACAATTATTCAAATAATAAATTACAAATACTTCTTAGGAGGATTTTTTCTTTCTGGGTGACAATTTGAAGTTAACATTTTTAGTTGTTAGATTCAGCAGATAGCAGAGGGAAAAAAATTATTTTTTAAATGCTATAACTAGCAACCAGTCTTTGCTTTTAATTCTTCAAGATAATCTCCCAAAAGAAAAATTTCTTTTTACAGCTTGTGCAAAATCTTAAAAAATCATTGTGTTATGTTATTAATTGCATTAAATAATCTGCATTATTAAAAAAAAATATTGAATCTATTTTATCTTTGATCAATTCACGTGTTTAAAGTTTTTTCTTTAGAGCAATAGATATGTTCACCAATGCATACTGATTTTAATCCTATGCATGAAAAAATGACGTAAACCTAATATATCTAACGCTTATTGCTGAAATAAAGTATCAAAAGTAGAAATTATTTATATTCAATAATCTGAAACTTGTAAATTATAAAGAAAGAAAATGTCATTAAATTTCTTCTAAAAAACAATAGAAATTATTTATATCTAATAATCTGAAACTATAAAAAAAAAGGAAATTTCATTAGATTTCTTCTAAAAAACAACTTGCTTTTTTTTTTTTTTTTTTTTTTGAACAAAAAAAAAAAAAAAAACAATTGGTTTAATCCTATGCATAAAAAAAAGACCTAAACCCACTATATATAATACTTATTACTGAAATGAAGTGTTAAAAGTAGAAATTATTTATGTCCAATAATCTGAAGCACGTAAACTATAAGGAAAAAAAAGAGAATGTCATCAGATTTCTCCTAAAAAAAACATTTGGTTTTTTTGAGAAAAAAACCCATTTGGTTTAAACCGTGGTTAAAAAACCAGTTGGTTTAAACTATGCCAACCCTGCTTATCAACTGAATTGGGTATTTTGACTGGGTAAGTGAACTTAAATGGGTACCTCCCCCCACCAAAAAAAAAAAAAAAAAAAAAAAAAAAAAACACTCTCTTCCAAAACCATATTTTTTTTTTTTTTTTATCTGATTGTCTCCTCTAACTCGAATTATCTCAGTGTTATTGATGTGGACCTCAACCATCCAGATATATTTGAATGTGGCCCTTCTTTTGAAAAGGTTAATGTAGGGCTATCTTTTAGTGAAAAAAATGAATACACTATTTTAGGATGAGTCTTCAAAATGGAATGTGAAGCTCTTTGAAAGCAATTAGTAAATACTGGAAAAATGTTAGTTGAAAGATGATGTACTTACTATTGGTAGTATACCAAATCCGAAAGGGATAAATAAGTTTCAACGCATTATTTACTGAATTACAAATGATTATTCCTAAATAATTAATATTGGGCATGTCATGTGCTTTATGCATTTTTCACTGTATATCACTTTTATTTAAAAAAATATTTAGACTTTCTTTTCAGAAATTGGGTAAAACCAAGTCCTTTTCACAAGAATGAAAACCCATTCTAAAATTGAGCTAACCCGAGATAATATAGATCGATCTGACCCAAACTCAATGCATTAGACACAGCTAAAAAACAAGAGTCAATCTGACCTACAGGCGAAAAGTAGAAGTCAAGCGAACCCAATCCCTACCTGCAGAAAAAAAAATATTTTATAACCTGACTGTCAGCAAAAAGTAAAAGTCAACCAGACCCAAATGTGACTTGCACCAAAAAAAAGCTGAAGCTGACCGACCAGCAGCAAAAGAAATAGAAGTCAACTAGACCCAAACACGACCACAGTGAAATAAATTAGCTCCAACCCACACATCAGATTGAAGTCTCAATTTCCTAAATTCCCCCCCCCCCTTGAGGACTCTCAGATCTGCCGTTGAATTTTAAAGTAATAACTACTTATGTTTTGTTCTTTGATCTCAATAAAATTTTTCAAAAATATTTGGATCCCATTTAAAATTATTTGTCGATCTCGCATTAGAATTTCAGTCATTTACTGATTTTCTTCAATATAATGTAAATATATTCTGTGAAAAATGCTGTCTAGTGGTTAAATCATACAAAAAAAAGTTAGTCTTAAATAAAAATCCTGATATGAACTGTTTTTACATATTTTGAATAAAATTCTTTATATATTTTGTGTTAAGGCCTCTGTCCCTGCCCATGAAGACTTTCACGAGCTAATGCTATTTCTATGAGGAAGCATTTTTCTAGTGGTGTACCGACAGTGGCGGATCCAAGGGGGGGGGGGTCATGACCCCCTGGAGCTCTTCAAAGAGGGATGTACAGTGTAAGTAAAAAGTGCTAAAACAGGAACACAAAATTTTTTGGGTGTGATCGACGAAATTTGAAAATTTTCCACAAATGGTCTGCGAAATTTGCGATTTTTCTTCATTTGATGAGCAAAATTCACGATATTTTCGCACTCGACCGGTGAAATTCGCGATTTTTGCGAAGCCGATCCACGAAATTCACAATTTTTCCATGCCTAATCGACGAAATTCACGATTTTTTGGGTTTGATCGACGAAATGTGAAATTTTTCCACGAATGGTCTGCGAAATTTGTGATTTTTCTTCACTTGATTGACAAAATTCAAGATTTTTCCATGCCCAATCCACGAAACTAGCACATTTTTCCGTTCTTGTTCGATGAAATTTCTTCAACCGCTCAAAGATTTTTTTAAATTTTTCCGCGCATCATCGACAAAATTATCGATTTTTTCGTCCCAAATTGACAAAATTCACTAGTTTTTTGTACTCGATCGCCCGAATCCGTCCTTTTTACGTAGCCGATCGACCATATTCGCGATAATTTCTTTCCCGATCGATGGAATTGTCAATTTTTGTTCACCATATCAATGTAATTCTCGATTTTTTTCATTCCCGATCGACCATATTTGCGCTTTTTACGAAACGGATCGACCATATTTGCGACTTTTTTGTTCCCGATTGACAAAATTCGCAATTTTTCTGTGCGCTACCAAAAGCGATTTTGTTGTTCCTGTTCGAATAAATTTGGGCTTTTTACGAAAGCCATCGACCATATTCGGGATTTTTCCGTGCCCAATCGACGAGATTCGCGCCTTTATCCGTTCTTGGTCCCTGAAATACTGCACCGAACAATAAAATTCGCGATTCTTAACTGACTGATGAAATCTGCATTTTTTCTCCGCCGTAAATTGATGAAATCTGTCATTTTTTCTCGCGATAAACTGATAAAACTCGCTATTGTTCTGCAGCCACTCAAAAAAATTTTCGATTTTTCCGCGCATCATCGACAAAATCTTCGATTTTTCCTTGCCCTATCAACGAAATTAGTGATTTTTTTGTACCGATTCGACAAAATTCACGAGTTTTTCGTACCCAATCGCCGATATCGCTTTTTTTACGAAAACAATCGACTACATTCGCGATAATTTCTTTCCCGATTCACGAAATCGGCAACTTTTGCGTTCCATGTCAACTCGAAATTCGCGATTTTTTATTCCCAATCAACAAAATTTGCGATTTTTCCGTTCCCGATCGAATAAATTTGCGCTTTTTACGAAGCCGATCGACAAAATTGGGATTTTTTTCGTGGCTTATTAAAGAAATTTGCGATTTTTTCGTTCCAGATCGACAAAATTTGCGATTTTTCTGAGACATACTAACTTCGAGATTTTTCGAAGACCGATAGACAAAACTCGCGATTTTCCAATGTACAGTTCACGATATTTGATTTTTTTCGGTCAACGAAATTCGCGTTTTTTTCGCGCGGTAAACAAACAAAACAGGCGACTTTTCTGCAACCTATGAACAAAATTTGCAATTTTTTCAAGTATTATAAAAAAAATTTAGACATTTTTTCCTTGCCCGATAAACGAAATCTGAGATTTTTCGCGTCCGATCGACAAAATTTGTGATTTTTCCGTGCATAATCGACAAAATTCGCGATTTTTTCATGCCCGATCGGGCATTTGCTATTTTTTATCGTAATTCCGTTTTCACAAGATTTACTGTATTTTAAAATTGCTTCATTAAATCATCTGTCAAAAGTTGTGACCCCCCTCCCCCCCTGGAGATTGGACTGGATCCGCCCTTGTTTACCGAGTAGTACTTTGGCTGAGTACCGAGTACTCAGCCGAATACCGAGTACTCAGCCGAGTACCGAATGCCGAGTACCGAGTAGTTGTATAATAAGAAAATAAAACACTGATGTGCGCATAATGTGAGCTTAGGTGTACATATATATAAATATACCTGTGTACACATCTATAATATACAAATACAGTATAAATAAATTAACTCATTAAATTGGAAATTTATTTGTGCACCTTTTAAAGACAATTTTTGACAGTTCAAAACTAATAAAAAAAGGAGAATTGATACATGACAACTACAGTTATTATCTAATATAAAATTTAAACATTCTTTAACCCTCCAATTTATCCCAACCATTGAAATCTGTCTATCAAAAATAAAAATGTTTATTGGTTACTGTAACAATTCATTAAATAATGCAAACATTTCATATTTATTTTGTAACTGTCTGTACCTTATTTTCTTTTGATTAAAAAAAATGTATTGGCTTTGCAGTTTCTTTTCATTTTTCATGCATACAGATTATATCATGTTATTTTAAATTTATTATTTTTTAAATATCTCAGTAAAAAACTAACCTTTATCAATGAAAATTATAAATGTGTAAATTAAGATTGCCTTAAAAAGCAAGCTCTAAACTTGATGAATTTAGGTGATTTAAAACTTGAAAATCCACCAAATAAACAAAAAATAAGTATGAGAATGCTAATGTCGACGAACCAAAAGAGAAAATGCTAGCAAAAAGTTCATCTATTTTCTGGCAATGTTTTGAGGAAATTGTGAATGAACAAAAAGATTGTGGCACTAGTACTAATTTAAAATCACCGCATGAAGAATTGGTACAAAAAGAGATACAGGCTTTGTTAACAGAAGATATGGAAAACTGACACTCCATTTGCATGGTGAGGGGAAAAAAAAAAAAACTTTTCCAATTATGTGCAACCTTACAAAAAACTCTTATATGCACCTTCAACAACTGTTTATTCTGAACGTAATAGAGGCCGGCCAAATTTATAGTAGTAAAAGAAATGCCCTGTCTACTGATAATGTAGAACGTTTGGTGTTTTTGCACCATAATTTGAAATATAATAAATTTAATTATTATTTTTTATTGCATTTATTGTATTTTCAGTTTCTTTATCCAAAATAAGTCTTTTCTGTTTTCCTATATATAAAAAAGTATTTTTATTTGTATAAATGTGAAATTTTTTTAGGGATTTTGTTCTTGACTTTTTTTATATTTTGCAGGCATATTGTTAAATACAGAGTAAATAGTTTCATGAATTACTACATATATTATACCTTGATATTCGAATAACTTTTTACAGATCAGTTATAAATTCATATACTTAAAAAATGAAATTCTTGCAACTACTCGGTATTGGCCGAATACCGAGTACTCGGCAAATTGGCCGAGTAGGCCGAATACCGAGTATTTACCGAGTAGGCCGAATACCGAGTAAATAATTTTTTTTGCATTTGATAGCTGAGGTCCATCTCAAGATCGCTCCTTGATTATTTTTTCGATTTTGGTCGCAGATATTTTTTATAAAGATAGTTTCTCTTTCAAAACCGGTTTAGAAAGTGATTGTACCTTATAAAAAATACCTTCTACCAAAATCGAAAAAAGTAATCAAGGGTTGATCGTGAGAGAGACCACAGCTATCCAATTAAAAAAAAATATTTAAAAATGACAAATTCGCATTAGCTCGCAAGCATCTTCGGGGGCAAAGACAGGGGCCTTAATGCCGTATGTAATTTACTTGATTTCAAAGTTGAAAATTCAGTTATTTTATTATTTCTATATGTTTAATTTGATTCTGTGCACAACTAACATTGTTTGATCTTTTTAAAAAATGTTATTTTATGTTCTTTAAATAGGTGGAAAAAAAATTAGCCAGAACTTGGAGCAATACTTTATCTGACTTGGAAGGAATCTGGGTTTGAAGTATAACTGACTTCAGAGTAAAGGATTGTGGATTTAAGTGCCAGTTTCTGAATTTTCAAGATATGCAGCTCCATATCATGTAAAATGTATTACTAAAAATTGTCTTTAAAAGAATTAAAGAAGAATTTTTGTTTAAAAAAATGATTTGTAAGCAAAAATTGTTTAATAAAGTAGCACAATGAAAACTAGTACTGCTTTATATTGTCCTGTCCTTATCTATTTATTTCAGCTATCCAAGTATGGTAGGTATTTTCAGATGGAACATAAAAACAAGAACTGGCAGATGACAGAAAATGGCTTAAGTCATCTAGTTTAATTCTAGCTGCAATTTGAAAAGAACATAAGATTTATAGCAGTAGAAGGGGTGGGGTGGGGGCAAAGATCTTTTTTTCGCACATTCGTGTGTCTAACATTTCATTTGATATAAATTATATTTGATGTGAGTATGCATAAGGAATTAATTTTGAATTTATTATTGTGTAATTATTATATACTAGTACACCGAACCCGGGGTTCCCGAGTCACAAAGTAAAGGTGAAAAACTTTTTTAAAATTTAAAACAGGAAAGTCTAATAAATTTTTTCTGCGTAATAGGCTTTTTAAACTGCCAACTAATTCCAAATAGCAATTTTATATGAAACATATTATTTATGTAATCATTATACAGCTTTAAAAATTATCGGTACTTCCGTATTAGCGGGGTCGTAGCTAAGGGGGCGCTATGGGCGGCTTAGTCCCCCCCCTAAAATATTTTGAGCCCCCCCGCCCTGGAAAAGATTCCAAGGTCACTCAACGAATTTCTGTTCCGAAAATTCAAATGAAATATTGTTTAAAAGTCTAATTTAGTTTTGAAACCTTTACACAGTTTTGCAGAGTTACTAAATTGTATCTAAAATAAGTGTTTCAACACTCTCTCATCCTATTTGTACATATGAAGCTAACATGATGGGCTATTTTGCACCAGTTATACACTTAAAACTTGATCATCATATACTTTTCTAAGCATAAAATGAAGTTATTTTAACAGTTTAATAAGAAACAGAGTACCTACAATATGAATATGCACTAATTTATCTTTCTGCATCAGAGAGAGAGAAAAAAAACTATGAGCCCCCCTACATTCTCTTGATCCCTCCCTATTGTTCACTACGGCCCTGCGTATTAGACGCAAGATAGCAGTTATTAGCCAAAGATTTCGCCAAAGAATAAAATTGCATTCTCAGTTTTTAAAAACAACTAAGAAAATATGACACTCAGATATTCTTTAAAATACATTTTTGTAAAGGTTAATTGATGTATCTTTTGTAAAGTAAGTTTACAACGAACTAAAAGTCCACTAAATTCATAGATAAAAACGAAATAAAACCAACAACATTCACCGGGTTTTATAGCCGACGATATATTGACATAACAGGTTTTTAATTGCTATTTTTTTCAGTTGATATGAGCAAATGACAACTAAAATATACAGTGATCTGTTATTTTCCATGGAGAAAAGAGATAGATGGAGGTGCAGTATGCGATTAAAACGGTTTGATGGGCGTTATTCTTCCAATATAAGTCTCTCATTCGACCCAAACAAAACAATCACATAGTACAGAGACCGAATTTTTTAACATCATTTTTTTCTCTAAATGAAAAAGATCTGAATATATTTTAGCATTATAAAATATCATTCCATTGTATTATGAATTAAAATTGCATCGCTAAAAGTTTTTCTTTTTTGTGAAAGCACGCCGTTGTGTTTGATGCAATGCAACGAATTTTAGAGTTACATTTTTGGCGTCACCTCCAGCAACTAAACTGCATCTCTATTTTTTTTCTTTTTTTACTCTATGGATATTTTTTCTCTTTTTCCCACATAAATGCGATACTCAAGTTGCCACCATTAGAGAAATTGAACCAAAAACTACAAAAAAATTATCTGAAAAACAAATTGAGATACAGTTTTCTAACAAACGGCATTTAAAAGTGCATTTTTTTCTCTAAACGATGGTATAAAGATTGAAAACGTGCAATGTCTAGAAGTTTAAAAATTTACAATAGCGAAAATTGCAAAACCGAAATTTCATCGGAAAGTGTTGCCATTCAAAACATGACGTATGCGTTACGCACAGATACGTTTGGCCTTTATTATATAGATTTGAAATAGTTTGTAAATTTTTAATTCTATTTCATATAACACTTTCTGCTCAACTGAAGTCTCTCAATATAAAAGCTTACAAAACTTGAGTTTTTCCATTTAATTACCTCCCTCCTTCTTACTGCCCTCTTTCCAAAATTTGTATTGTCATTTTTTTTGGGGGGGGGGGGGAGAGTGCAAAAACATTAAGTGTGGAAAAAAATCAAGAATAAAATAGTTTTGCAATGAAAAAATGCTATCACAAAATTACTTTATTGCTCAGGGGGGGGGGGGGTAACCTCTGGTACTATTTAAATTAGTAATAAGTTTTTTTTTTTTTTTTTTTTTTTTTTTTTTTTTTTTTTTTTTTTTTTTTTTCTATTATGCATGGATTATTACAAGACAAATGTCATAAAGGGAAAACACAAAATCTCCAATAAGTATAAATAAACTTTTTATCTAATGCTAATTTCAGCATTAAATATAATTTACTCTAATAATTCTTATTATCTTATAATCAACAGCAAGTTAGACATTGAATAGTAGAGTAGAAAATGGAATACTTTTTATACTTCACAATTAGTTTTAAAACATAAAGGAAAATCCCCGCCTCCCCCCTTCCGCATACACACCTGCATCAGAAAAATGTCTGTTGCTTTGAAACAATATTTATTTTTCATGTATTACTCTTGAAACTCTAGATAAATGCCATAGTAGAGGGGAGGGAGAAGTACAATAATTTCATTATAAAAAAGAAATTGCTATTTTTTTTTTGCTTCATGATTAGGAAAAAAGGATTTTGTACTTTTGTTAGTATATCAACGAAGCAAATATATATATATAAATGTATAATTTTTTTTTTTTTTGAGTTCCACGCAAATGTACAAGAAAAGGAGTAAAATCTGCAATATGTTAAAAAAAATCTTTTATATTCAGCATTAATAAGTGTTTTATGATCAAATATAATACAGGTTGGTCATTGAATAGTTTACCACAATAAATTGATAGTTTACCAGAAGTTTAAATATATTTTTTAATGTTTCATGATTTGTTAAAAGTAAATTTCAGTTTTTTTTTTTTTTTTTTTTTTGATTAAACATATGAAACTTGATAAAAATGAAATATACATATGAAACTGAACGAAGAAAGGTTTTATGTGAAGTAGCCAAAAAAAAAAGACTTTCTTTAATCATAATACAGCACAGGTAGATTCTGTAATAAATTAAAAGTGTGATTTACGTCATAAAATAAGTTCATAAATGCAAGGTATGGGGGAAGGGGGGGGGGAATTCTCCAATCTTAACTTTCCGCAACAAAACAACATAAGCTTCAATTCCGTACTATAAAATTAATTTAGAGAATATCTTGTAACAATTTGATTCTGAAACTTAAAAATTTTGTACAAAGTTTTTTTTTCTCTTTCCTGTCCAGTTATATAACTCAAATAAAATATTTTAATTCTTTCAAGGACGGTGGTATATTTATGAAACTAAATTCCCAAGTGGTACCAGACTTTTTATTTTAAAAATATTCATGATTCATGTGAAATTGAGCTTGTTCTTGTTTACAATTATATTTGTAAATTCCCGTGTAATTAATTTCACCAATTTAACAATGGAACTGATTTGACCTTGAAAGGATAAAAATAGATACTGCAAAATAAATAAAAAAAATATATTTAAAATATTCGCCGACATGCATACAAAATGTTATCAGATTAGCGCAAGATGTATATATCATGTGTGCATCAAAAAAATAGTACAAAATGATTATTGTTGGGTATCAAATTTGTGCCATAATTTTCACATTTTTACGCCAGAAATTTCGGAATTCCTACGTATTTGTATCGAAAACGTATCACCCATATCGCCGATTTTCGTCGGGGTGCCATATTTCTGACGCCACGACGATAACCCATCAGAGTATCGCCAAAGATATCTAGTGAAAGGACAATATCGATACTTTTAGGTTACGATTTGCTGTTATCGAAATAACACCTCTAGTACTTGTCGGAAGATATCATTTTTGTACCAAATTGTTAGTCCTGTATTTGCTGGGTTAATTTTAAATAGTAAATTTCATGTATATTATTGCATAAACTCATAAATAAAAATATTAACTTTTTCAAACAATTAAAACAAAAATTCTTTTTGTCAATTAAAATTTCAAATTTCATAATGCATAATTAACTTGAAATACGCATTCTTAAAATAGATATTACAACTAAAAGAGTATTTTTCCCTAGTAACATGTATTTTCATATAATTTACAATAAATATGGCATTTAATATTCTCTCATAAAAAATAAACTCACTTTTGTTAATACAGATATTTTTTTCTATTATTATTATAAGTGAATTTCGTAGTATCATTTTAAACTTTTGTATAGTTATGATAAAAAATTTATTAAATCCAATAGAATTTTTAAATCACCAGTTTTTAAAAGATTCACCTTTTATATAAACATTTTAATAAAAAAATTATTTTACTTAAGAAAGGTGTTATAATAATTAAAAATAAATGACATCGACATGTTTCGGATCCGTCTAATAAGATCCATAATCATAATAAAAATAAAAATTAAATTTCAAAACATTTCACGGCAATACAAATGACAATAAAATGACATGATGATCTTGCTGGAGTTTATGAAATACTTTAAATTACAGAAAATGGGGATTTAAATTATTACAGGTATGACTGGGAGAAAGCTTGGTATTAAAAAATTGGAGCATGAATCTGATATTAAATTTGGACTTACTAACACTGCCTTATCTGAACATACTTAAATGAGGGAATAAAAATATTATTTAGTGAAAGCAAATTATGTTTCATATCTAATTGTAGTCGTCAATCTATTATAAGAGAGTCCATTGAAATTTATACGCGTAAAAATTTTGTTTCCAATGATACCGTTTCTTTTATTATTCCTAAGTTATCGATAGAATTAATGAATAAATTCCTCGTGAGAGCTTGAATGGGATGAACCATGTTGGAAATTCTTTTAGACCGTAATCTATTTTAATTTAATTTTTTACAATAGAGCGCGTGATTTTTGTTTTTTGTTATTTATATCTCATTGTCGCGTGTCATTTGTATTGACCGTGAAATGTTTTGAAATTTAATTTTTATTCTTATTATGATTATGGATCTTATTAGACGGATCCGAAACATGTCAATATCATTTATTTTTAATTATTATAACACGTTTCTTAAGTAAAATAAAATTTTTTGTATAGTTATTTGGTAAGATATTTATAATTCTTAAAAAAAAAAAAAAAAAAAAAAAAAAAAAAAAAAAAAAAGATTTTTACATTTGCATTTATTTAGGAATGCAGACCGAAATAATATTTTTCAATAATGAATTCAGAGTTCGCACACTCCTTATTTTTTGTAAGGACTCTGCCAACACAAATAATGATCAGAAAATTTATATTTAATAATAATAATAATAATAATAATAATAATAATAATAAAACAGAAATCGCAAACGCCTCCTCGATTCGCAATTTTCGTTATAATTTTCTGCAGTGAAATACATAAAAATACTGTAAAATTTTAGTGGTACAGTTGTGCGAACCCAGGAATTGCATAATATTTTTTGGGTTCAGGAAATTTTAGGAAAGTACTTTCATAATTATAATTGATGAGTTTTTGAAAAACATTTACAAATATTTTCTGGGGGTATTAATTGACTTCTAACACCCAACATAAAGTATTTACATTTCATTCGGGCAATCTAATTCTGAAATTTTTGTCTTTGACTAATATCTTAATGCACTCACAACATTTTAATTTATGTGAAATTTCATATTTAATGTAACTAATTATAAAAGTCAATACAGACATGATGTTATTTTTATCTCAATATCTTCACTGCTATTAAACATACCACAAAAGAAATCCAATATGTTTAATTCTTCAATTTCATCAACAGCTGTTTTATAAAAAAAAATAATTGAAATTGTTCATTTTGCTGTTAGTATAAGATAATTAAACTTAAAAATTTTAACTTTTCTCCGGATTCCATAACTTTTATATAGTAAATGAATTTTTCCATTCATTTCAAGGATACGATAAATTTACTATACTCATCTGAAGATGATGTCCAAATCGGGCTTTTAAGCTATCGATCTGATTTTATATATATATATATATATATATATATATATATATATTTAAGATATTCATTTAATAATTTTTATTTCCACTATCTCTTTCCATAAGAACTACTCATGTACTACTATTCATGTTTTAAAATTGTTGATTTATGCGAACTGAATTGTAAACAGACATTCTAGACACAAAATAGGTTATAAAAGGGCTTTCTTATTACTCCTATTTATTAGATGATTCTAAAGGTTACTTCCCTACTTCAAAATAAAACTTTACAATTCACATCACATGTAAGACAACGTGGGAATGTCATAGATTTATTTAATTCATTTTAAATAATGAGGTAAAAGCAAATACTCATTGACTTAGGTTGATCCTTTATCCACTAATTAATCCTTTTAAAATACTCATTGAAAAAAAATTGTGTAACAGAATATGTAATAGATTCAAATTATCTAAAAATATACACACAATATTAAGGATGATTTCTTCAGCCCGAGCATAAGCAAAATTTCATTGAGGGGGAAGTAATCAATGAGATGAAAATGTCAGATCTCGTGTATGGCTCATTTCTCCTGCTTGGGATCTTGAATCAGGCCCGTAAGAGAAGGAACTTGTTTCGCGACGGCCCCGTGTCAGTCTATAATTTCTCCGTGCCGGAAAGGATTAAAACTTTGGGGACAAGAGACACGTATATGTGACGCAAGAAGGCTTAAGCATCTTTCTTTATCCATGCCAGTAAAATTTTACTGCAGGATTTGTCTTAATCGGAGTAGTTTCTCAATTTAATAAGATACAAATTTCTGTTTTTAAACACCGGTGAAAAAACACTAAAAATTTCGTTAAAGGTTCCGTCGCGAAGGGGTTAAACAAATTCGTTAATTTTCCAAAAAAAATTGGTTAAAAGATCGATCTTTCTAAATTTGATTTTGTAAATTCTAAGTCACTCTCCTGTTTTCTCCCCAACTGATCAATTGCATATTTTTTTTAATATCTCTTTTTCTATCTCTCTCTCTCTTCTTATTTAAAGGTATTTTAGAAAAACAAATCATTGTAACAATATTATTTCAAATTCTTTTTATGGAAACAATACATTTTAAATTCCCTCGTTTAACCGTTATGTATCGCTCCCTCTAAAATGATTTCTAAAAATAGTAATCGTTACCTAAAACGTCTAATTTGATGTTTCAGGTAACGATTACTGTTTTTCGTTCCCCCGATATTGCAAGCCTTCAGACTTGAAAGCGTTACTCTACCGAAAACAAATTTCTGAATCCAGAAAAAAACTATCATTTCCATATTAAATCTGAGAACTTATTCTTGGGTGTACAGCATATATTAAAGTAAATTTCGGATTACTGTTTTGTATAGTCTGTCTGAAGGTAATTAGAATGCTATAAAATACCACAGTGAATTTAAACGAAGTAGATTTTATGACCGCTCATGTTCAGCTGATGTGTTTAATGACGCCATGGAAGAAAGTAGAACTGACAATATGTTTAAAATAGTGAAGCTTAATCTGCAATCATTTTCGCAGGAGTACATATCTCCACGCAAAACTTCCACCAATAAAATTATGCAGAATGTCTCTTTATTTAAACGGCTCATTCATGGAAAATTTCAATTAAAAATAATGGCAAAAGCTGATAATCACATTTACTGGTAAGAATTTACTTTTGCGGTAATAGTTCTGTCATATTGTGACAACCAAGACAACCTCCCTATCAGTTTTAGTAAAAAGATTACAATAAATACCTCGTAAAGTGACAGTAGAAAAAAAATAGGATTTTTTTTACATATTTATGAGAGAAACTTCCCATAAATAAGGCTGTAATATATGACAAGTTCTTTTTAGTCAAGTTCACAGGGGGTGGGGTTTCACAAATGCTAATCAGAAACTGTAGATCCTATTAAAAGAAAAGCTGTCATCGTGTGCTCATCTTCTGAGTGTCTTCACTCGCAATTCATAGACAATTTACAATATATCTTATCCTATTGATTCATAACTCCATAATCACAGCATATAATGGAGTTCTTGCTACTATTACCTGACTGTGTATGGTATTAATTTGCATGGTGTACAGGGGTCGCAGCGTCCCTAAAATTTTTACACTTTCCTACCACAATTTTAAAACGATGATGGTTATTGTAGATTTTTAATGTAGATGTTAAAGGAATATGCCACGAATGTTTTTCATTTAAAATACTGGTACGAATGTGCAAAAATGTTAGGGACGCTGCGACCCTTGGGTGTAAATAGGGTTCCCACTCAGTCCGTTTTTTAAAACAGCTATTTTTCAAAAAATAAAATAAAATCTACCATTTTATACAGAAGGGCGAATTTCCTGCATCTGTTGACGAAAACTGCTATGCATTTGTTCCTCCAGGCTTGTGTAAAACAAACATTAACCCCTTGAGCTCTGATGGTAGAATTTTCTACCACATAATTTTAATTACGAAATGCCACAATGGCACCAGAAAATTCGACCAAATCTATTTGAAGAAGATTTAATGCATATTTCATGTTTATCGTTAACCGTTTTTTTTTCTTTGCAAAATACTGGTTCCAATGTGACATTTGGAATTTTGAAGAAATTTACATCCCCAGAGCTCAAAGGGCTAAACCGGCCAGAGGTGCAAAAATCTAGGCGCTAGATAGCAGCCTCACTGCACTATTCTTTTTTTTTATCATCTAATATTTTGTGTAAAATTCTTGTTAGAATGCTATTAAATTTTCAGCGAAAACAACTTTTAAATTTTATTCTTGTAAACTACTTTCTGGCGCCATATTTTCATGATTTTTCTTCCCAGACTACTGCACATAATTCTCTCATTATTCCTTTTCTGAAAATGTGAATCTATTCCATAAAAGAAAAAAAAAAGAATTGGCTGAAACATACAACTCACAGCATTTTTTATTTAGCAATATTATAATTAATTAATTTGTACTATGAAAAAGATGAATTTGATAGTTTCCATAAATATTAAGCAATCCTTAAGGATTAAGCTGCCTTTGAAATATTCATATTAAATCAACAAATTCAAATACGTTGAGCAATTTATTTTCAACATAACACATTTCCATTTACATAATATATTGTGTGAAGTGATTATTTTATACAATTACGCGTGTAAATTCTACTACATATGTAAAAATGAGATTTAGGTCATTAATATAGTTTGTTAAATACAGATGCTCATTTTATTGCGTTTACTTCAAATTCTATAAATCCTATTATTTCTAATAACAATTAAACGATTATAAAGTTGACTTTAGAACTAAAACCATTTATAATTCTAATCTCCATTTAAATAAATTAGAATTAAAATTTTGCGAACGTAAACTGAATAAAATCTCCGCAGTGTAAGTGATTAAAATGTATTAGTTAAGCATACTTAAATATTTCAACAAATAGATGTAACAGTACATTAATTGTCTCTTTAATACGATTGCATGTTTCGCTAGTCTATATTAAATTGTCGATAGTTTTCTTTTTTCGTTTTCGTCGTCTAATGGAAAAATATATTTATTAAACTTTATTTTTTTTCTTATTATTTACGATTCGTGTAATTGAAAATTCGCTTTGATAACTTTATGAAAGTAACAGCTTTTAAAAAATGCAAAAAGAAATGAACGCAGAAAAATAGTAAAACATGTAAATATAACAAAAAAGGCATCATTATTTAAAAAGTATTTTTTTAAATGCTTATTGAAGCAAAAGTATTATTTATACGAAGTATAAAAAAGCTTGTGAGAAAATTTATAGTGCTTCTGATCTCTTAATATTACTTTGTTTACTGTTTTTTTCTGATTTGTTCAATGAGTAGAGTTATATGTGTAAGAAAAGATACATTCTAATGCTATTATAGAAAACTACACACTATAAAACAATTACAAGAACATTCGTTGAAATAATGGACTACTGGGATGCCCTTTATTTCTAAGAAACAATTTTTTAACAAATTACTGAACATTTTCTGAATACATAGGTAAAACATTGGCAATATAAGTTAAACGATTCTGGGTTCATATCTTAGCTTGAGCACATTTACGCTCCGTTGGAAAAGTTCATTTCGTATGAATAGATTCAACTGAAGCATCAATAAGCTGCCTACGAAATACCAGGAGGTTTAATTGCATGTAATGTAATGTTTTAGTTGTTGGCACAAATATTCCTTAAACTTCAACGGAGCATTCCAGATTTATTTATTAAACGTACTGTAAATTCTTTATCCGCATATTTTGTTTTCTTTTACAGAACAGCGAAAACACAATGCTACATATTACTGAATTTTTATTTAGGCATTCCGAATTATCACGGGTAAGTTTTAAGAGTTATTTTTTATTTATAAGATGACAGATATTTGATAAATGGAATAAAAGTAAATTGCTAATCAAACTTTTATGGTGTGAATTCAATATTTTTAAATAAAAAATCCGCAAATGAGGCAATACTGATAGTGACGAGCAGAAAGAATAATTTTATTAGTGGAATCAGAATTCGAACGCATGAAGGGATTCAGGGAAATTTACCTATGTTAGCACTATAAAACTAGTGAAGCACTGGTCGCTATATCTGAAAATGGAATTTATTTAATTAAATAAGGTAAGCATTTCTTTATGTTCTATAGTCTATTCTTAAAATGCTTTGATTAAATAAGTTAAATTTTACAGTTAAAAATAATTTGGTAGAAAGAATGAAGAATTCTGAGCCCCTTTATTGTCACTTATATCGGTTACTCGCACCCAAAGATATAAAGGATTAATGACGAACATCTTTTACATTCATTGAAATTCTTCAAAACCAGATTTTGAAGATTGATGATGAAAATTGATGATGACATTCCAGTGGCCAAGTGGCCAAGGGTGTCCAAGTGCTCTGAATGCTAGAATTTTTTAAAGATTTGTTTGCCTTATCTAACCAATCTTCTGCTATGAATCAAGGAGAAGGAAATTTTAGAATGTTACTGGTTTTGGCACGCACCCTGGTTACGCCACTGCATTCTTTAGATAAAAAAAATGTTTTAAAAAGGGAAAAAAATGCATAACAAATAGATTAAGATAAATCATTTGTTATTTTTTCGATCAAAATGTCACATTAGATAATCTGAAAATTCCTGAACTAAAATACTGGTAATCAAATTTAAAATTTTTGTTTACCTTAAATGGCAAATTTTCTTGCCAACTAGCATTCACCTTCTAATTCAAATGGTTATAAAACACAGGGAATGCATTTCAAGTATTTTGTAATTTAAAGAATTGGACTTCACACCAGAAAATCTAAACAGAAAATTTCTGCTTATTTAGTAACAAAATTAAGCCGTTAATTAAAGCATTTCTTTTATTTAATACCTATTTTAAATCTTTGGTGTGAATACAGGTTATCTGATAAACAAAATCCATTAAATTGGGAATACTGATGGTAGGAAAAAGTGTTACCATGGATATTAGATGGTATGATGAATTAAGCCCTTAAACAGAAAAGTTAATATACATAAGTCTAATGAAATAATATAAATTATAAATGTAATTATTATAAGTTATGTGCAGGGTGTCCCCAAAAAACTGAATTTACAAACTGAATTATTAGGACAAAAATAGTCATTGCGAATTGCAAAAGTGTTTTTGTGTGGGAAAAATATGACTTTGTTACTCAAGTAATCGCTCGATCAATTTTCAAACAATTACAATTTTCAAATATTTATACCAGGGTTGCGGATACCGCTGTGGATCGCGGATACCACTAATTTTTAAAAGACCTCATTGAACCGCAGAGATTTGACGATTAAAGCGACAATGATTACTATAAATTTGTTGTGGTATCCTGGGGGGGGGGGGCAAAGTTTGGGACTTTTGTTTTATATGAGCCTCTACGAGGATCGATACGAGGATCAAAACTGTAATAACGATATTCACCAGTTCCATGACTTCTTCTATTTGCTTGGAGATGATCAGCCTCTTTAAAATTAACTAAAGTATCATGCCAGCAGAAAAGACTGACTTATACAGCTTTTTCATGTCATTTAATGTGCTACTTTATCAGGAAATATAGGAAACATTCAAAAATTGATGATGACATTCCAGTGGCCAAGTGGCCAAGGGTGTCCAAGTGCTCTGAATGCTAGAATTTTTTAAAGATTTGTTTGCCTTATCTAACCAATCTTCTGCTATGAATCAAGGAGAAGCAAATTTTAGAATGTTACTGGTTTTGGCACGCACCCTGGTTACGCCACTGCATTCTTTAGATAAAAAAAATGTTTTAAAAAGGGAAAAAAATGCATAACAAATAGATTAAGATAAATCATTATAAAAACAAAGATTATGAAAATGTACTAATGCAGTTTAAATCCAATGAAAGAGAATTAAAAAAAATTAGAATTTTTTTTACATTTTTCATCGTTCGCAACTAAGAAAGTGCGTTAGAGAACCTTTAACACCATTTAAAATTCCATTTCATGACTGAATATAAAGCATATATGTATAAATAAAAAGACTTATGTTCAGTTAAATAGATGGCATTGAGCTCACAAGCTACGTATAGAAATTGTATATTATAGCCTTATAGTTTTAAGGAATAATGGCTTGTAAAAAACACATTAAGGGGGGGGGGGTAGCCTCCCATTTCCTCACTTCATACTTAATCATTGAACCCCCAAAATTACTCTACTCACGGATATGCTTTTTCATATAATAAACCTATATCCAAAACTCGAAGGAAATCGGATAATTCTGCATGGAAACCTAGTTGCATAAATTAAGAGGAGATATTCTCCTCCTTTATACATAACCATTAAACCTCCAAAACTATTCAGAGATTTGCCTTATCAGAAAGAACCTACATCGAAAATTTATAAAAAGTCGGATAATTCTGCATAAAACCCCAATTTTCTAATTTAAGGGGGGTGGGTAATCTTCCGTAGTCGCCTTTTTACTTAACAAAAGAACCCTACAACTAATCAAATACACAAAAGAATCTACAACTAAGTATCTTACCACTATCGACCTGTGGTGAATTCCATTTTGTGACAGACATGACTGAGAGAACTTTTTTGTTCATCTTTAAGTACTAAATATTAATTGATAGTTAAAAAATTGCATGGGGTGATGTAAATATAGGCCTTATACTATAAAAAAATACTAAAATTTTAATTCAAGGAAAAACTTAATTTAATTGAGGGTTAAAACCTGCCGTGCAGACATGACAAAATTTAGACATAGATTTTGACTAGACGCATATTATTATCATTTGCTCTTAATTGGCATGCATACCAAGTCCAGAATTTTTTAGGAAACAAAATAAGACTTGGATATGTGAAGCAG
Organism: Maratus speculifer; assembly: GCA_964019185.1. Taxonomy (NCBI): domain Eukaryota; kingdom Metazoa; phylum Arthropoda; class Arachnida; order Araneae; family Salticidae; genus Maratus; species Maratus speculifer. The sequence goes on from OZ025293.1 coordinate 57,835,607, forward strand.
AAAGAAAAATATTGAAAAACTTGTAAATAGAAAAATATTTTAAAATATTTATCAGCGTGACAGACATGACAAAGTTTTGTGACAGCCATGACACGTGTACAATTTTCTATGAATTTAAGTATTTTTTTCTTAAATATTACTTTCTTTACTTTTATCACAACTTGGAGATTACAATATAATATAACATTGGTATATTATGTTAAAAGAATCTCAAAATAAATTATAAAAAATATTTAAAATTTATAAAATCCCTTGGAAGTGACTAGTGTTGGAGTTGAAACATTTGCTAATATTTGGTTCTTCTCGTACCAGACAACATGATCTTCAGGTTCAAATTTAAACATGCTTTTAATTTTAGTTGGTACTAAGCATTTTATTTTATGTTATTGCTGTGTCTGTGCGATTTGTGTTATTATTCCATGATAAACCTTATTGTCTTATTACATATTCACCCATTGGCTATATTGCTTTGTTGCATTTTCCAAGAGGTAATTTTCAGTGCATGCACCAGTATTGAAATTGAAAAGAATATTATGCCAGGTACACATGATCGGAAACAATGCAACTTTCTTGTTCCTGGCATTGTTTTGATTACTTGCCATGTCAGATCAAGTTTTGCTTTCATTCTTTGTATTTTTTTTTTCTTGTGATTCATTAAGAAATAGATTCCAGGACCAATTTTCCTCGCAGCTTCAGCACACTTACAGGATGCTCTAGGATTTATACTTCTAGCTTGAGTAGCATCAAGGAACTGATTCTTAATAGTCTCATCAATACATCTTTTCCATGTGATGTCACTGAAAAATTTCAGACTGTTGGGAATTTGTTTTGTGTTATTGAAAATATATTTTTTTGTTCGAAGTTTAGAGATGCTCCATCAGATTAGAATTCAGCCTCTTTGACTTTTAACTTTGAATTATTTATCATGATTTTTTTTTCAATGATCAAATTGGTAAACATTATAACAGCGTAATTGTCATAATTACCATAATCAGATATCACTATATATGGCTCTGAAGAAACAGTGACTGAGTCACTATAACAATAATATACAAGTGTAATATATATATAGCAGAGAAAATATTCTGCCAATGAACAAATTTAATCTTGTTCTAATAAATATGCAAATAGTTTTCACTGAAATGAGTTTGTACCAGAAATTTTCTATTTGGCAGATTTTCTTTTAAAAGTAGAAAACTTTAGATTGTGTACGTTTCACATCAAGAAATACCATAGCCATCAATTCCAAGTTCAATAAGAATAGCTTTCAAATCACAAGATTAAGGCAAAACTGCTTGAAAAAATAATTGTGACAGATAATATATCTGAAACAAAGAAATTGGTATCAACATAATTATCTGGTAACTATTACATGCATTCTAAATTTAAGCATTTTGTTGAGTTGAGTTGTAAAGAAATATTATTGGCATCAACACTAAGTTAAAAAATTACAAAAATAACTTTCTAGGAAAGAGATAAGGTAAAGTTGCTTGAAAAACTAATTGTGACTGACATGACTAGCGTGACAGACACGACAAATGTGACAGACATGACAAAATGTGATGTTTTATATTTCACTCAAATTTTAAATTTATCTTTCAATTTTTTTATGAACTGTTCCTTTTGACATATAAAAAGAGAAAATAAAGTGTTAATAATTTTTATCAAGTAGATTTTCTTGAAAATAAAAAAATCGACATTTTATGTGACAGACATGACATGAAGACTAATATAAAGTTTGGTGGCAATAATTAAAATATTTCAGGTGAAAACTTTGGTGTTTTTAAAAATACTGTTAGTCATTTTTTAAAAAGATATATTTGTTTCAAAAATCTATGTGATATTTAAATGCTTCAAGGGACATTAAACTAGAGATAAAAATAGCAGATTTTTGATTTCAAAGTTAGTCTTGATAATAATTAACTATAAAAATTTATTTTTAAAATTATCTTATTATATCTTGTTATTTTCATGAAATTTGACTTATTTTCTATCAATTGGAACAAAAAAATACTAATTTAGTTCAAATTTAAAAAATGATGTCCATGTCGCATTTTCATGGAATTCACCCTGTATCCAAAAATTGAAGAAACCAGTTAATTCTGCCAGAAAAAAACATTTACCTAAATTAAGAGGGATAGTCCACCTGATTCCCCTTTATACTTATCCAATGAATTCCTAAAACTAATCAGGGAAGCATCCTATCAGAATTAAAATATGTACAAAATTTCAAGCAAGTCGGTAAATTCTGCTTGAAAAATCCATTCAGCTAAATTAAGAAGCGGTTACTTCCCACTTGACCCCCTTTTATACTTATCCAATAAACAACCAATATTAACCAGGGAGGCGCCTCATCAGAATGATCCTATATCTAAAATTTGAATGAAATCTGATAATTCTGCATGGGAAACACATTTATCTAAATTAATGGTGGGGAAGTGATTAGCCCCCATTCCCCTCCTTATATTATCCAATGAATTCTCAAAGCAACTCATGGAAAAAACCCATGAGACTGATTCTATATCTAAAACTTCACAGAAATCCGATAACTCTACATGAAAAATCCATTTATATAAATTAAGGGGAGGGTAGTAGCCCCCGTTTACCCTTTAAGATTATCGAATAAACTCCCAAAACTAATCAGGGAAGCGCCTTATTATAGTACACCTATATCAAAATTTTCAAGTAAATCGGATGTTTTTATCATGAGCTATCGCGTTACTTACATACATACATACAGAACAGACTGGCACATAAACTCTCAGGCTTTGATAGCCTGTGAACTAAAAACAAGTGCGTGGCGTTTTTGAAAATAAAGGTTTTAACGTCTGATAAAATGCATCACACAATTCGCATATCGTTTTCATTGAGTTCTTCTATTACAAAGCATAACTGATTTTTTTTAGCTCACATACTATGAAAGTCTGAGAGCTTATGGGCCCGCCCGTTCTGTATACGTACATGCCTGTACGTACGTGCGTACGGGCATAACATAATAACTCATGATAAAAATATCCGATTTACTTGCAATTTTGGATATAGACTTATCATGATAAGGCGCTTCCCTGATTACTTTTGACAGTTCCCTCGATAAGTATAAGAATTGAACTTTTCAGATTTCGTTCAAATCATAGAACTAGGATCATCCTGATGCGGTACCTCTGTGATTAGTATTTAATGTTCATTGGATAAGTATTAAGAAGGGGAACGGGGGCTATTGCACCTACCCTTAATTTATATAAATATATTTTTCATGCAGAATTATCAGATTTTGTTCTTATCTTAGATATGGGATAGTTCTGATAAGGTGTTTCCGTGATTAGAATGGTTGTTCATTGGATAAGTTTAAAGAGGGGAATGGGGGGTAACCCCCCTCTTAATTTACGTTAATGGATTTTACACGCAAAATTTACCGATTTGTTTCAAATTTTTGATATATGTTCATTCTAGTAAGGCACTCCCTTGATTTGTTTTTGGAATTCATTGGATAAGTATAAACGTGTATAGGTGGAACTACCCCTCATAATTTAGGTAAATGGTTTTTTCATGCAGATTTAACCGATTTGTTTCAATATTTAGATGTTAGTTCATAGTGGTAATAAGCTTCCCTCGTTAGTTGTGGTGTTCTTTTGTTTAGTATAAAGGGGGTACGGGCGATTTATTCCCCCTTAAGTTAGTCAAATAGAGTTTTATGCAGAGTTATCAGATTTAATTTAAATTTTAGATGTAGGTTCTTTCTCATAATTTGAATTTTTGCACAGTTTTGGAGATTTGATGGTTAAGTCTAAAGGAGGGAATGGAGGACAACGCTTCTTAAATTACATAAATGATTTTTATTCAAAATTATTCGATTTGCTTTGAATTTTGGATACAGGTTTATTATATGATAAGGCTTATCCCTGATTAGTTTTGGGAGTTCGATGATTAAGCATAATGAAAGGAAATGGGGGGGGGTCTGTTTCCTCCGTTAATTTGTTTTTTGGCATTGTTATATAAGGATCTAATATACAGTTAGTGTGCATAGCCTGAGAGCTCTATGTCATCAGCTTACTTGGGTAATATTCTTTTTATTTAATATTGTTTTATAAAATGGTTTGTTATTTGTAACTTCTAATATTGTGGCGAGTCTCCAACTTCATTCGCTTACTGCTAACTACGTATCCGTTACCTATACGTATTTCACCTTTACTTTCACATCTTCTATATTTAATTTTATTCATGGTAGTCATTTACAACCGAGAATTATCAATTAAACATTACTGGTACAATTTTAAATAAACAAGCCGTTGTAGCACTGGACAGATTTTTCTTATAGCAAATATTTATCAAGGCGTGTGCATCTATTATCAAAAATGCAACATGAAAAAAAACTTTCGGACGTATTTAATGTACATTATAATTTCTCTTATGTTGTTTTCATAACTTATAAATTTATAATTATATTTAGTTGTTTTTCGCCAGCAAGAAAAAAAAAACAATAGCCTACATTTTGAACTTTTCGATATACTACTTCAATGTCATATTTTTTATCGTGTAATGTTATTTTCAATATGCAAACGCTCTGCAATTTCGAGCACACAATTTTCTAAATCAAAGTCATCGGCATGTGAAGAGTATTTTCTACCACCATGTAAAATTTTGCATCAGAAATAGTATCGTACATAAAGACATTGACTGATACTTTAGACAAAGGAGTGCGTGTATGCTACATCAGGAAATCTTGGGGGATATTCAACTGGTTCACTGAGCACAATAAATCGATTTCTGTAGATGCGATCCATATACAAAAGCACAATCATAGTATTACATGATAGATTACCGTTAATTCTGAACAACAATCTGCGATGATGAACAATCCCTCTAGTGCACATGGTAGCATATATGCTTCAATGAAAGTTTCGAATTTACAGGATATTTTAATTCGGATGTTTCAACTTCATACCAGAAATTTAAAATAGCAATTTCTTGTCTATTTAATAACAGACATTCCATATCTTCGAAAACGAAATTTATTATAGAAATTGTCTGTTATAAATTCAAATTCACTGAATTACGGAATTTCGAGACTGTATTCTGCATGAAGTTGAGCTGCCCATATTGTAGCTCTTTTAAAACGTTTGTGGTCTGTCTTCTTGTTCCCTTTTTGTGTCTTTATATTTCCGTTTTAGTCTTAATAGATATTCTAGATGTACACTCTATGAAGACAGAAAGAAATACGAAATCACTCTTCCGCATTACCGAAAGGTGCTAATTTCATGGCGGTAGTAATCTCGTTTTGAGAAGTACCTTTTTGGTACCTATGTTTGGTACCTATGTGCTCTACATCTTCTAAGTATGTTCAGTCTCTGGCACCTGGTGTTATACAAGGGTTTTCTCCTTTCTCACATCCGTCTTGTCACATGTGCTATGGCTCCTCAGTTCCTCTTCATGAACATCCACGCTACACCTCATCGTTCATTAGCTGGCGCATTGAATCGACTTGTTCGTGTCGTCCATTTAGAACGACAAGAACAATATACCGCATCCCCTAAACCGTTCATTAATACATTCGCTCAGCGCCCCCTGAATATTAAGCCTGAGCACTGGCACAAAAATTGTTCTGCCGAAGGTGGATATTTTTAATATATGTGCGGTCCCTAAAATTTTGACACTAGTTTTTGTCATAAAAGATTCATTTGAGTTATTTATTCTCATAAAATTTAAGCGGAAAAAAAACTTTTAAAAATTATTTATGCCGAAATTCAAAGGAGCATGCACTAAAATAAACTCTGTGACATTATAATCTATGAAGGATCAGCGCCGACAGCGCCCATCTCTGTTTACTTGACCCTGGGCCTCGAGGGGCAAAGCAGCATATGTCCCAACCAGGTGCTCAGTCTAACGCGAGATCCACGGTGTTTAATTGACAAGCAGCCTTAGAACTCATTTTATCGACCCCGAAGCGTTAAAAGGCTGAGTGAACCGTGCTCAGTCGGGAGTCGAAATTCTCAACCTGTGGCGCCGCAGTCAGGTGTACTGACGACTTCGCCACTGGGATTAAAGCATGGTGCAGACTCTGAAGAAAATACGCCTTCGGCAGACGCCAATTTTGTGTCAGTGCTGAGGTCTGGTATTCAGGGGACGGTGTATTATCTATCAGGTAACATAGAGAATGTAAATCCTGCAATGCACTCAGGAGTCACCAAATTCCTTATTAGCCCTTTTCGGCACAGAAAAATTCTGTTCGTAAAATGATGAAATCATTGACTGGCACCGAAATTTTCAAAAGAACTTCTTAGAAATTTAAAACATATTGTTTTAAATTTTCATTATAAAAGCAAAATTTTATTAAAATATTATTGGTGCCATTTGAAATTTGGAATTAAATTTGGTGGTCCTGCAGCGGGACCATTGTATTGGAAAAGACTAAAGACTAGATTTTTCTTGCCGTTTCTGTCCAACAAACGCATCACTTATGGCCACAAGCCGTATTCGTCGCGGCCATAGTGAGTTAAGGCCAGTGTTGCCAGTGGGCTACTTTTTTAAAATTCGGATTTCTTGATTGGCACCACTTTTTTGAAACGGTAAATTATTTTTTCTTTTCGCCTTAATTATCATGTCAATGAATACGGCATATTTTATCATTTATAAAAAATGGTGCCAATCAAGAATCTGAATTTAAAAAAAAGTAGCCCATCTGGCAAGACTGGTTAAGGCCATTTGTAGCCAAACAATACTGTACCGTAAGTGAGGCGCCGCTAATTGCAGCAGCTTTCGCCGAACCGTCAGAGTTTCGGCAGCGAGAAAACTGTTGCGTATATCTTACCCGTCATCATTAAGGGGCAGTTTCCGGCAAGCTCCATCATTTAGAAAATACAGGCTTGATATCACCCAACCCGAATATTAAATTAATGCGAGAAAATGTATTTTTTTTCTTCATTTCTTTTAAAGTAAGCGTAGTTTCTTTAAATGTGGCATTTCTTAAAAAATGTAGATACTTTATGAGTTTTATATCTAAGGCGGTAAAATAGAGTACTTTTTTGTGTAAAAATATTTAAGGAATATATATATCGATAAAAATGTAACAGACATTTACATTTACAAATTGTAAAATAATATTTTCAAACTATGCTCCGATATCTTTGTATGGATATATTTTTATGGTTATGCTAGAAACAATGAATGTATTATTTTTCAATTTTTCTTGGTTTTAATAGCTGAAATAAACAAAATAAAAATTTATAAGAAGTACACCAGACTCGGAACAACATAATATTCAATTACAATAAGATGCATTCATTCATTGAGCTTTCATATTCTACATAAAATCTACTAGAAATTTAATGATAAGCGTTAATTTTTATGTATTTTTCTAGTTTCATGAAAAAAAAAGTATTTGTTATGAACAAACGAAAAAAAATATTACTTTCATTGTTTCAGCAAGCACATGTTATTGAATATAAGGGAGCAGGAAAGGTGGAAAATAAACTGTTTCTATAACACAAATTTTTGATATCATTTGAAATAGTAATGGGCGATAACGAGAAGTTTTTCTCGATTTTCTCGATTGTATGAACATCTCGATAACTTTCGATTGTGTAAAATTTTTCTCGATGACTCCAGTTTGCAATTGCTTTTATACCATACAGGATTCAATTTTATCAAGAGTCTACTACAGGTGAATGAGTCGGTGTTAATAAAGACACGACGGATTCACTCGCTAGTGAGCCCCTCCTTTCATTGGTGTATCCAATTTATACGCAACCTTTTAATATGAAATCTCGAACAGGGTCCTCATTGTATATGGCATCATATATCAAACGCGGTGTGCACGCACACCAAAATCTTGTAAACAAAGAAAAAGAAAAAAAATTGAATTGAACGAACAACCGAACGTAAGCTCGAATCGAACGTTAAATTTTGAAAACTGCCCTCTCCAAGGTAACGTAGTGTGTGTGTGTGGGGGGGGAATATATAACATCGGGTGCATAAGATCAGTAAGTGGTCACATGCCAAACAACAACTTCCTTATTTTCTAAATTCCATGTACATTATAAATATTATTTATTGCAAAATCCGAAAAAAAAAACATTTTGGAACTGCCGACAGAAGTCAAAACTTGAACAATTACGTGTGTATTTTTTAATCGTCAGGAAATATTTTATTGTGCAGAAAATACAAGGACCAAGTAACCGCGGTAAAATAACGCCTACACGCGAGAGGAGGCCAGAGTCCCAGCAGTGGTGAACAATATTTATATGATGCAGATGTCATACACGCACTACATTGGCACGATGTTTTCCAGATGCCGATTTAGCGAAAACTTCGAAGAATTTTGAGAAATTTAAATTTCAACCCCTTATGGGTCCGTAACGTGACCCAGAATGACGGGAGAAACTTTTTTATGCTAAATTGGTAATGTATGAAGCATAAGCTTTCAATAAACATATTACATCAAAATGTTGAGACCTATATACCATTTGCCTTTCATTAAAGTTATTTTTTTCCAAATTAGTATTCCCTCTCTATGTTTTCTAAATTAAATTATATGCTCCCACACTATTTTTTTCTCTTATCTTTTGCTTGTGTTTGCCCATCTCCTGTTTTCAACTCTGTGAGTAATAAAAAACATTCCCCGAAGTATTCCCACACTTTAAGTAGAAAAGAGGACGAACCCCTGTCACAATAAATAAATAAATGAATGCATGATGCTTGCATGTGACATTGTAAAAATGCAACTAATATCCGCCTCATGAAAGACCACACACTTTGGAGTTACAATCCTGCCTTGTTAAATTTATTAGGGCAATTTTACTGCCCTAGAAAAATGTTAACAATACTGTTTTTAAGAAAATTGTGCAGCAATTGTTGAAATACCCCTGAATATATGTTTTACTTAAGGACCACCAGCGGTAGTGAAAGTTTTATTACCGTCAATAAAAATACGAAGGCGAAAATATTTCTCTCCCCCGTGTTTCCGTGGGAACCATAAAATGAACAATTTTAACACCTGCTCCCATCAGGGAGGGGATTTACGTCACGTGGATAGTTTGGTCCTGTCATGCCCTTATTTGGTAATAGAAAAGTGTGAAGTAACTAGTAGCCAATGGTAGCCCACCCCAGTATGCACGAGGCGAAGCAGGAAGCCTTGCTGCTAGTTAGGAGACCCCGAGTTTGGTTTTTATTCCAGTGAAGTGGGATGAATTTGGTAGTATCAGGAGTGACCGGTCAACAGTGAAGATGTAAAATTCTGGGGCTGCTGAATGCCCCCCCCCCTTTTTCTCCTGGGGAGAGGGGGAGAATTTTGAATCGAGGCCTGAGATAAATTTTTCTTTTGGAGATTTTTCGTCTCTTAGTCTTGGAGTTGTGAAGAGAGCCTACACCTCCCCGGTTGCCTTTTTCAGAAACTGCTGTGTTCCAGCAAAACTTAGCAAGGCAGCTACTTAAATATGTAAAACTGCTCATCGGGCTGATGTTCTGGTCGATATAGCGGCAATACTTGTTCGGTGTTTATTGGAATCATTGTGCTTAGAATTTCCCTAATCAAAAGAGAAAGAGAAAAGGGTATGGTTGCCCTTAGGAACTTGTATTTGCTAAAAAGATCTGAGAAGCGAGGACTGAAGTGACGGAGACCTTGGGAAACCACCCCCGGTGAATAGATAGGACGGTCATGTCCTCCCTTCCGACAAGTGTGATTCGTGAATAGTGTCGAAAAAATTAGTCTTCATTGATTCCCTCCCGACAAGTGTGATTCGTAGATAATGTCGAGAAAATAGTCTTCGCTGATTTTGCTAAAAAGATCTAAGAAGCGAGGACTGAAGTGACGGAGATCTTGGGAAGCCACCCCCGGCGAACAGATAGGACGGTCTTGTCCTCCCTTCCGACAAGTGTGTGCGCCTTTCCTGCATGTGTGGATTTGGAGAAGTAGCATGTAAATATCAATGTAGGTAGAAGCTTTGGTGAACTTTAACACCATAGTTTACAAAAGTTCAAGTTGTTGTAAAGCAACGATACTCTATGTCAGCCAGTGGTAAGCTTGCTTTATATTATAGATTGATTTATTTCCTATTTGAATATTGATGTTAGCATATAAAAGTATAATTCCTGTTAATAAGTGTAAATAGTTTATTACAAATCAAGGGATGTTATAGATCAGTTTATTTCTCATTTGAATATTAATGGAGGAAGTGTCATTTATTGTTTTTATTGTATATATAATAATTTAAGTGTGCAAATAAATGTATATGTATTTACTGAAATTTTACTCTAATTTTTCTTCATCCAAATAATTAAGGAAGTTTAATTAACTTCAGCTCAGAGGAAGAAATTTTTCTTATTTTGGTTAGTGAATAGAATTTGTCCAAATATAACTCTAACTTATTCTGAGATGAAAAGTGAAGTAACTTTATTCCAATAATGTAATAGTAATTTAATACTTAAGTTATATAATTTCTTAACCTTCTTAGAAATTTTTAATGAGCTTGGATAAGCTTATTTAATGTTCACTTTACAAAATTCTTCTCTTAATTCTAATTAAAAATGAGGATATTTAATTGATTTTCCTCAGAAGTTAGTAATTATTATATCAAAACCCAAGAGTTTTGTATTTAATTCTCATACTATTGCATTTTAAGAATAAAAGAGGAAATAAAAATGAGTTAATAGTTCACAACGCTATGACAGGAATAATAAAAAAAAAAGAAGTAGAAATGTACTATCACTATCGTATCAAGGTCATATACCATTACTTGTGTTGCAGGATGAATGTTATAATATTGAGATTTTAATCTATTTTAAGAAAATTATGTCTTTCTTGGCTCTCTGAATATCTGAGAGATTTCAACTTTTCTTTCTCTATTTCTTAAAGTTAATTGATCTGTAATTGTGATTCTTTCTTAAGCGTTGATATGTATTTTTCATCCTACAAAACAGTAATGGTAAAGTTGGGATAATTGCTACTAACTTACAGTGAGTTGGGGATCTGAATAAGTTGAGAATTTTGTTGCATTTTGTTAAGTGGTCTCTTTGATATTTTTATTCGTGTAATAAGTTGGAATGTTTTCATTAGTTAATAAATTTGCTATTCTGGTCGTGTAACTTTAAGTTACTTTTCTAATTCCCTTTTTCCCTTTTCAAAATAATTATGATGTTTAACTTAAATTAAATTATCTTGTAGCAACAAGATTCAGAGAGGTGGCAACTTAATTCAGATCTCAATTGATTTAGTATTCTAATTGAAGAAATAATTTATCTATTGAACCCATAATACTTGTAAATGATTATTATTTAATAGATGCTCATGCTAAGTATTCAGAGGTGAATTTATGAATGAAGTTTCAAAGTTTATTTACTAAAAAGTTGTAGCAAAAGTCCCAACAACATAAATAAAAAATGAAAAATGCCCCCCCTGGCCCCCTCCCCCCCCCAAAAAAAAACCCGGTGTTATGGGGAAAATCGTAAAACTGCAAAAAGAGCGGCGACGAAAAGTTAGCTATGCTATAGTTTTTCTCGCTGCTGTAGCTCCCATACAAACAAAGTTATAGCCTTTTAAAAATTGAAATGAAGTGAAGAAATGAGCAAAATGTTGGTGAATGATGTTGGTGAATAACCAACAGGGGGGGGGGCGGGTCAATACCCCCGCTTGTGCCATATAGCTTCAACTTTTAAGTTAAAATTGGTAGAGAAAAAAATGAGCAATATTTTAAAATGTATGTTGGGGGGGGGTGTCAAACCCCTCACCTTTGGAAGAGGTCCTCAAAGAGGGAACTTTAAAACAATGTGCCTAGGTTACAGTAACAATGTGGCTAGTTCAATGGTTTTTTCCATCTCAAAAAAATTTCCAATACGCCTAAGGACGTTTTCAATTAAAAAATTCGATCTAAAATGATAAAAACACAAAAAGCTTCGAAAAATGCCACCCCCCCCTCCCGCCGTGGGAACCAAATTCGGAAGGGGGGGGGTAAGAAAGCATCATAATATGAAAGAGTAATTCGAGATCTTCAAGGTGATATACAATATGACGGGCTTAAAAAGTGTAAATTGTCCCTTTCCCCTGACCCCCGTCAGTCCAACCCTTTCGCCCCCAATTTCCTGCAGCAGACATTTAATTTTTTTTACGATTGATAAATAATTACCGAATGATTCGATGAAAAAAAACCACACTTAAATTGATAAGTATTGTAGAAATCGCTACTGTTTTAAACATATGTTCGTCCCCTCTCCAACCCCCTCTTTGAATTTTCTTTTTTTAAATAAACAATATTTATTGGGGGGTACCACGTACGTGACAGCATGGTAAGACTAAAATACCAGAAACTTTGAAAATTAGGTCTTCATTTCACAAGTCATATTCTCATGCTTCTTTCTGTACTTCGTTTTTCGATAAAACTTTCATTTCACAAAGCTTCATCGGCAAAACGCCTCGATAAAGCTCGTCATCTCTATTCTCAGCGAGAACGAAAATCATCCTTATCGAAAAAGGCATTCATCAGCAAACCACAAGGTTCTCGGAGTGCCGCTTTTATCAAGGTTAAATTTCATCTGGAAGTTTCAAGTCCTTCGATAAACCTATTTCAATCGAGGTTAATTTTCATCGCGATGAAATGATTTTCTCGCTATGCCTGACTTTATCACGATGAAATTTGTTGAAATGAGAGGCATATTCGAAAGCTCTTTTAATCATTCTTTCATATTATGAATCTTTCTACTTTTGGAGTTGAATTTTAAGGGGTGGGAGGAGGGGAGGTGTAGGGAAGAGAAGGGGGGGAGCGATGAGGGGGCGAATTTTTTAAATCTTAGCTATTTCGACAATAAATGTTATTTTTGGTGTGGATTTTTTTATAGAACTCTCCGGTAAATATTATTTATTAAATATAAAGATTTTAAAGTGCGGGCTGCATCATTTTTAGGTGTAGTCTAGGAAAAATAAGTGAACCCACGGGTGACATGTAAATTTCAAAGCTTTTTTTTTTTTTTTTTTTTTAACCCGTCAAGTTATATGTACTTGTACATCATCGGAATGTTTTGGCACCTCATTTTACGAATCTTTCTCCGCCTGGAGTTGAATTTCAGGAGGAAGGGGGGGGAGAGAAACCGATAAGAGGGTGAATTTTTTAAACCGTGTCTATTTCAGCAATAAATATCATTTTAGATGTGGAGGTTTCATTTATGGAACTCTTCGGTAAATATAACTTATGAAATATAAAGATTTTAAAGTAAAGGGGGGGGGGGTACGTCATTTTTAGGTGTGTTCTGGGAAAAATGAGTGAACCCACAGGTGACATGTAAATTTCAACCTCTTTTTTGGATTCGTCATGTTATATATATATCATCGGAATTTTTTCGAACCTCTATTTCATTTTACGAATATTTCTCCTCCTCGAGTTGAATTTCAGAAGGGGGAGGGAAAGCGATACGAAGGTGATTTTTTTTTTTTTTTATTTCAGCTATTTCGACAATGAATATCATTTTAGATGTAGTTTTCAGAGGAGCGCTCCGGTAAATATTATTTCATAAATACAAAAGTTTAAAATGGGGACTGCGTGATTTCCTGGTGCATTCTGGGAAGAAAAAGTAACATTAGGGCCACGGGTGAGGAGTAAATTTCAAACTTTTTTTGGATCCGTTATGTGATATGTCATAGGAAAGGTTTCGGAATACTCTTTCATATTATGGACCTTTCTCTTCCTGCAGTTTAATTTCAGGACGGGGGGGGCGACGGGGAGTGAATTTTTTTAATCGTAGCTATTTCGAGAATAACTATCATTTTAGAAGTGGTTTCTTGATGGAACCTTCTAATAAAAATTACTAATTATAAACATTTTAAAGTAGGGGATGCGTGATTTCCGGGTGTATTCTGTTAAGAAAAATTAAACCTGCGGGTGAGGAGTAAATTCCAAACTTTTTTTGAACCCTTCATGTGATTGATTTTTGGAATGTTTTTCGAATCACTCTTTCACATTATGAACGTTTCTCCTCCTGGGGTTGAATTTCCGCAGGGGGGAGGGGAGCGATGAGGGTGAATTTTTTAAATCGTAGCTATTTTGAAAATAAATTTCATTTTAAATGTGATTTTTTGATGGAGCCCTTTGGTAAAAATATTTTATTAAATATAAACATTTAAAAGCGAGGCTGCGTGATTTCTGGATGTATTCAGGGTAGAAAAAAAATAGTGGAATAGTGAGGAGTAAATATGAAGCTTTTTATGTACCGGTCATATGATAAATCAACGGAAGTTTTCAAACCACTCTTTCATATTATGAATCTTTCTTCTCTTTTCCTCAATTTGGCTTCCTTACAGAAGCGCTTTTCAAACTTTTTTGAAATCATTTCGTTTTTGTGAATTCAGATCTGATTTTTTTTATAGAGATTTCCAATATATAATTTATAATGTATGAAAAATTCACAAACTGTGAGGACAGGCTGTATTCCGGGTGTTGCAATAGTTGGAATTCTAAGGGTAGTGTTTTTATATCTTTTGTTGACTCCTCTTTCGCGATATATCATTAGAAAGCTCTGTAATTACCATTTTATTTTATATACCTCCCGCGCTCATCCCGCCCCACTTTGCCCCCGCGGGAAACTCTTTAATAAATTTAACCGACACCCATCATGCCAAGTATTGTTGGAAAGCCTAATGACCATTTACTTATATTATGCATTTTCATTGCTCCTGCACTACTTTGCCCCCCCCCCCCCGAGTGGTCCGTTTAATGAATTTCAATAGAGAGTCTTCCAATAATGAGAGAATTGTAGATCGCATCTCAGTATATGTACAAAAATCAATAAAAGATTTTGATCACTTTTAATATCCTTTTAGTTCATGTTCTTTCACTAGGAGTGCTTTTGATTATTTTTTCTTTGGCCATTTTGCTACTCGCGACTTTACAACTTATTGAAACCAAGGAACGCCGTTACATGACTTTTCTACTATTGCGGCTACATTATAACATCCCTTTGGTTTGTTGTTGTTTTTTAAATTTATTTGTTTTCAGTTTCCATATATTTATTAAATTATGCTTTTTAAACATGTAATAACAAAGATTTTAATAATCGATTGTAAAAACATCTCGATTGTAGATTCTCGAAATTAATCGATGACTTTATCGAATGCGCTTTTTTACGATTACGATTTTTATCGAGTAGGAAATTTTCGAGAATCGCCCATCTCTAATTTGAAATATACTTTCAGGTAAAATAAAATTCTTCGAAAAGGAATTTAATGTTCTGAATTCAATGTAAAATAAAAAACAAATAAACATGCTTTTATCAAATTCCTTATAATTTATGTATATTTTTTTGTTTTATTATTATTTTTAAATTATTATTAAAAAACACGGATAAATGGACAACGGACACGGACAACACCAGCAAAAACCTGGAATTGTTTGAAAGCATTAGTATTTTGCATGATTTATATTTTATGGAGTAATATATGAATGAAAATTTACTATTTCAATTGAAAGACTTTTTTATGAAAAAAAAATAAAATAAAAAAACGCTTAATGTTCTTGGTGCATTAATGTTTCAAATGAATATATTTTTGAGAGCACATTAGAGTTAAAAATTTTTTTTTTAACTTCCGGAATATAAATTTATTAAATAGAAAGAAAAGGGAAAATATAATATATTTTATGCGTTCGTTATAAGTGATAAATACGATAAATCCTTGGATAAAAGTTTTACACTATTGTTTAAAACTTTCATTTAACCCTTAACTACCCTAAATGGGTCTAATCGACCCAGTGCTATAATGCGTTTCATTCGATTCAAACCAGAAAATGTTTCATAAAGTAAATTAAATAAATAACACAAAGATTTAAGTTAAATAAGTATGTTAAATGGATTTAAATAAAAATTCTGGTGTGAAATATTTTAATCAAGTTTGAGTGAAATTTCAACAGGGTAGGAAGGTTAAATGCATAGGATAGAACGTGTTCCAAAAAATGCGCAATTCAAAGAATCAGAATTCATACCAGAAAAATCTAAATAGTAATTTTTTCTTTATTTAATTACGAATGGTGTGACATTAAGTAAAGTGAAAATTGCTTTATTAAATTTCTGGTGAGAATACGGAATATGTGAATAAAACCCTCAATAAATCGGGAACATTTATGGTATCAAAAATGATACAATATGCATTTAAGGGTTAACCCATTAGTGCCTAGCGTCCCCTTTTTAGGGACATTTATAAAAAAAGCAATAAAGCTATTTTCACACCAGTAAATAGAAAGATAAATAAGCACTCTATTTCACGAGACAAATTCTTCAATAAATTATGATAAAATTTATTCGTCTTTTAAAAGTGGTGGGAAACTCAAAATTTCATTTTTAATGAAGAAAATAATCTGGGCCTTAATGGGTTAATGGTTCATTACATTTATTAGAATGCGCGAAAAAAGAAAGAAAAAGAAAGAAAGAAAAGAAAAGATACAATATCAACGAATTTCTTGGGAAAATAAACTTTGAAATTCTTCTGCTCTTTCCCCCTTGTTGAAATTTTATCATTTTTTTTCTTCAAGCAAAAAACAATTTTTTTTTAAATTTAAATAAACATAAATACACATATACTTTATTGAGGAAGAAAGAGCGTTTTTTTTTTTTTTTTGGTTATTAGAATTATGCATTTGGGTTGGCTTCTTCTATCTATCTACAGCTCATATTCAAAATATTAGGATAATTGAGAAAAAGTAATAAGAAAAAATTATTTGTCATTTATTTATTTTTTATACTAAGTAAATGCAATTAAATTTCTTATAAATTAAATCTGGAATGTTTAGATAAGATTTTAACATTTATAAACTATAAAATACAGCACAATAAATTAGGTATACAGCTTCCTTAAACACACCAGAATATTAGAATAAAATTTAGATTGGTTCAAAATATTAGAATATTTTATTTTACGCAACAATATTACCTTATGAATATGAAGTAAATGGTAGTTAATATTTTGTAGCATCCCCTTTAGCTTTCATAACAGCATACAATCGATCTTGCATACTATATACAAGGTGTTTACAAACATTTCTATCAATATTAGCCCAAATAGACTTTATACGTGCCACTAACACAGTTTTACTTGAAGGAGGATTTTCTTGAAGTTTTTTCTTCATTATACACCATAAGTTTTCGATGGGATTAAGATCTGGTGAATTTGGTGGCCAAGGAAGTACCTTAATGTTGCGTTGGCGGAACCAATTCTTAGTTGACACCGAGGTATGCGGGGACGCTAAATCTTGTTGAAAGATGAAATCATCTTCAAATAAATCTTCTGATGATGGAATCATGTTATATTCTAAAATTTCTTGATATATTAGAGAGTTAACCTTTTCGTAGACGATGCATAACTTTCCAGGTCCTTCTGCACTCATACAACCCCAAACCATGACACTAGCAGTAAATTTTACGGAACATTTAAGGCATTCTTTATCAAATGCTTCTTGCTTCATTCTCCAAACTCGAATATCTTGATTACCATATGAAACACAAAACATACTTTCATCACTAAATAATATATTTTTCCAATCTTCATTGCTCCATAAACGTCTTGATTTACACCAATTCAATCTTATACGCTTTTGTCTTGCAGTCATGAGAGGTTTTGTTTTCGGTACACGAGATTCAAATTTAAATTTATGGAGACGTCTTAATGTTGTCGATGTAGAAACTTCAACTCCTTCTACTTTCCATTTTCGGTGCAAGAATCGCACACTTTTAAAACGGTTTTTCTTAACTATACGCTTCAGTTTCCTGTCATCTCTAGCAGTTGTTTTTGGTTTTCGGCCACCATTTCGGCGATTATTTTGAAATTTTCCGATTTTTGAATATTGTGTTAGTATTTTACTAACGCTCGATTGCGAACAATGTAAATAATTCGCTATAAAACATTGATTTTTACCGTGCCGATACAAATCAACCATAGGAAGTTTAGTAGATTCAGGAATATCACTCACACGGCCCATTTTAAGACGAAAAAGAAACAAACTGCAAAAAAGAATACTGATTTTAAATAAAATAGTCTGAATTTAATCAATGATGCCACCAGTTAAGAATTGGTAATAATTAAAGGAGAATTAATGTGAAATATTCTAATATTTTGAACCACTTGAATAAATATTCTAATATTTTGACTTTTCAAAATAATTTTTTTTGCAATTAACCTCCTGACTGCCGCCGGCTGATTTTTTCACACACTAAGCTGCAGGTTTCACTGCAACATAAGCAATATTTAAATTAGTATAATTCCACAAATAAAACCCAGTTCTGAAAAATTAGTTAGGATTGATGCTATCAAAGTTTATACACCGATACGAATAACGTATTTTGCATCAGGTTGGAAAAAACATCGTTTTTTTATATTTTTAATAAATTACAGAGAAAACAACATTACAATATTACGCTTTGGCTGGGCAGTCAGGGGGTTAATCTTTTCAAAAATGATATTAAATTTAAGATAACAAGTAAGTTTAATCAACAATAAGTTCTTAATAAAAATATCGTTTGCATATTTTCATTAAAAGACATTAAATTACCAAACGATATTTTCAATTTCTAAAAAAAAGGAAATTATTCTAATATTTTGAATATGAGCTGTATAACCCACTCAAATCTTTTACTTTAAATTGTTTTCTTAGTATTTTGTAGAATTATAAAATGTACAAATATGGTGTTTTTACAATATAAATGTAGAAATACCGTCGGCTCTCGTTAATTCGAACTTGCTGGGACCACAAGAAATGTTCGAATTATGGTAAGTATGACAGAAAAACATAATTAAAAGAGTTCTTTTACAAAGGAATTATAGTATTTTCTAAGTCCATTTCAGCTGTTCAAATTAGAATGTGACTTAATATTAAATTAAAATATATAAATACATAAACCAATTAAGGAAATAGGAACAATCGCAATGGAAGAAGAGGTATCCACCTCTTCTTCCATTGCGATTGGGTGTCATTTACAGACATACGACAGGGCTCGACTAACAAGTTTCTATGCACAGGGCACTTTCAAATTTTCGTGCCCCCGTAGATTGGTTAATTTACTGATAGTAGTTTTTTCACGCATTATACACTTACTCGAAAAAAAGTTTCCTGGAAAATTGAAAAACAGTTCCATAAATAAAAATTAATGAAGAAATTCTACTATTTATTGAAACGCGCTTTTAAACATAAATTGCGGTATACTTTTGCCATTTTACCGAATTAATATCACTTTTCTTTCCGCAATTATGATTTCTATGATACAAATTTAGATGAAATAGGAAATGTTTTGTATTCCACAGAAATTTCGTTCCCAGGGCATAGACCTCGAGTGCCCGTGCGATAGTCAGGGTCTGCACACGGATAATTAGAAAGCGAATATCAGATGGATGGAATTATGTGTATACTAATTCAGAACAATTTTTACTAAAATGAAAGAAATCAAGTTATTTCAAGGATCTGGAGTTTAAAAAAAAAGGAAAAATGAAAAATTGGAGTTCCCGTTAGTTTGAATTAAACGATATCAAGAGAAAATGAGTTCAAATTAACTGAAAATTTTAACTTTATTCTGCCATTGTAAATTTCGGAACTTCATGTTTAGTTCGAATTAAGTGAAGATTCGATTTATCCGATTTTGAATTAACGAGAGCCGACTGTATTTCCGAATTGAAAAATCCCTATCCCCCTCCCTCAGCGCCAATAAAGCTGAAAAGATACAAAGGGAAAAGAAATTATACAGTAGAACCCCGCAAATCCGGACCCCGTAAATCCGGATCTCCGGATAATCCGGATCGGTTTGTTCAAGCGATTGAGAAACGATTTGGTTAATTTCCATAACATAAACTTGTTTCATCGTCGTGTTCTGAATAAAACAAAACTTTTTTCTGAAATCTTTTCGGAAGAATACCTTAAGCTTTCTTATTTAAAATCTTTTATTTAAACTACACCCAACGAACTACTTACGTATGCTCAAGCGGATGCGTGACCGTACGGCTCACAAAAGGTATAGAAAACTGGCTCAGCAAAAAATTACAAACTTCTTTATTACAAAGTAAACATTTTTGCTGTCTCTAAATAATCAATAAGTTTAAAATAAAGGTGATTTTCTGTACGTATGTGTTATTTTATATCATTTTTTTTCTTATTCTCCGGATAATCCGGATTTTCGATAATCCGGATTGGGTCTGGTCCCAATTAATCCGAATTATCGGGGTTTTACTGTACTTTTAAAAATATATTTGTTTTGTATAACTAATAATATTTTTGGAACAAAATAAAGTAATGTAAATGTAACTCATTCTAGTCAGTATTACAACTAAATGACGTATTAAAAGAATTTTATAATGAATAATTTTAATGGACTTATAAGTACCGTCGGTAGATAAGGGGTTAATCGAAGATTATAAAAACCATTAATAAATTAGTGAATCAATTTTATAAGATAATTTGAGATTGTGAATGGTTATTTTTGAGATTGTCAAAACTACACACTCTCTGAAAATTATACCAACTTCGACTTTCAGAAATTATCAAAAGAAATATTTAAAAACAAATCATGGGGAAAATGTTATTTTGTACAGAAGAAATGGTATTTCAAAACAGTATTTCCCTGTAAAAAGGCAGGGCCCGATTAAACTCTGATGCTATGGGAAGCATAGTGTCATTTCGGGGCCCCCCTTTCATTTGTAAAGTATTTAAATTCGAGATACCTGGAAACTCACCACTGCTACAAATATTACTCAAAAGAGTGGCTCACTTGATTTCATACGTATTTCATTAATTAATATTTTCCCCTTTTTTTTTCTTTTTACATTAAAATTGAATACAAGCAAGCAAAATATGCTAAAAGAGATTAGCATGGTGCTAATATAATAAATTATATAAAATAATGTAATAAAATATATATAAATAATATAATAAAATATAATTGGATGAAAAGTTTGAATTAAAAATGTATGCACAACATAAAGTGTCAATCTTATATATTAATAAAAGAACAAAACGCTCTGTCTGTGTGTGTGTGTGTGTGTGTCTGCGATGGCTAGCAAAATCTGCAACACGTACAAAGCTCAAATTTTTTTGAGAGTAGTCCAATGTCTGTCCTGATGCACCTGAGATTCAAAATTTCAAAATTCTAATTATTAACTGAGTAATTAATTAAAATCTAGCACTCACTCGCATTAAAAATTGCCTTTTTTCTAATTTTGTCCCTTCGTTTTAATACGGTTGGTTGGTTGTTTAAAACATTCGCATTAAAAAAGCTGAGACAGAATTAATGAAACCAATTTGAGTCTAACATTTCAAAAGTGACTGTTTTTTTCCCGAAAACCTTTTAAATCCATAGACCGACAAACTGTCCGTTAAAATGAAGATTTTTAATCACAACTGTTGTTCGTCAGATTGTTGGCACTTCGTACATTAGGAGTTTTTTTTTTTTAAATCATTGATTAAATTTAAATGCATTTTATTGAATTTAAAATTTTATTATGGCTTTAATTTGTTTTTAAAACGAAAATAAAGTTACTGTTTAGCGTAATTGTTCGTATCGGCAGACGATATACACCATAATAAATTATGAAATAACAAAATGAATTAAATATCAGAAATCATGGAGGAATGAGATAGGTGGAGGTGAAGTAAGCCTTAAAAAAGGTTTACAGTATGAAACCATTTATCGCTCGAATTTTAATGTCGCAAACAAAAGAAAGTTGAAGGAATTTTGTATTAATAAGATGAATTGAAAGAAATGAATTACAGCTGAAGCATATTTTAAGAAGAAATGGCAAGTTTTTAAAATGGTCTTTGTTCTATTATTATTTATTAAAATAAATGTTCGCTTTTAAGATAAAAGAAATCGGAAAATTAGCAATAATTAAATTTCAAATTAAAATTAAATAAGATATTGAAAACATTTGATACGAACTAAAAATTGTTTTACTAAAAGTAAAAGCTTCCTTCTTTAATATAATTTTAAATATTCTCTAACGTAGATGAAAAATGTTTATGACTTAATAATTGCATGTAAATAAATATTTAAAATGTAATGATAAAAACATTCTTTTAAAATCATTTATGAAAACTTAAGTAATAAATATTGATATAAAATCTAGATTTCCGATTGCAGATGATTTTAAGACATTAACAAAAGAATGCTATCGCTTCAAGCAGACTCTTAAAATAATTTTTATATTGATATTTAAAACACATATGATAAAATAATTAATAAATTCTTACCGGTGAAGCGATAGATTAGTTCTTTTTAAAAAACAAGAGAAAAAAATACTGGTTCAAACCTGTTTTAATTCATATGAATGTCAAAGTACGTGTTTTGTTGGTATTTAATTGGAC
This sequence comes from Maratus speculifer, assembly GCA_964019185.1. Taxonomy (NCBI): domain Eukaryota; kingdom Metazoa; phylum Arthropoda; class Arachnida; order Araneae; family Salticidae; genus Maratus; species Maratus speculifer. The sequence goes on from OZ025293.1 coordinate 57,857,914, forward strand.
TTAATGTGGGGTTACATTTTTAGCATCATCCCCAAACATAATACTTCCACTCTATTAATTTCTTTTTACTCTATAATCAGAAATAGTCCCTATAAAAATATAGAAGCAAAATTGGTTACAACCATAATGTTTAGGCTTATTAGCACATAACCCAATCTCAACCCGAAAAGAAAAAAAAGGAAAAAGAAATAAAACAGACCCTACTCCAATCCGAACAAGACAAAAATTCCATGAGCATAAACGCGACCAGAATCTGAAACTTCCATTTGAAAAAACTATGGATTCGATATTTGACCCGAACCAAATCTGAATCCTACAAAAATGTTCAAATGAAGCAAAACCCGATCCGAACAAGAAAAAATAGTTTTCGTAGACATGCAACCTGACTTGAAACTAAAAAAATTCTTTAAAAAAACCCGAAATATGACCCGAACGAAATTTTAAACTGATAAAAATATTCCAAAGAACCATAACCCGATCCGAGCCAAAAAAAAAAAAAAAATAAATAACAATAATAATAATAATAATAATTTCCGTGGACTTTTTAGGCTCGAACCTAAAAAATTCCATTTGAAAAACTTTAAATTTGATTCAAACCACCTGAATCCGACCAAAATATTCAGAAGAACTATAACCAGATTCGAATAAGACAAAAAAAATTTCGTGGACATGAACCCGATCCAAACCTTAAAATTCCATTTCAAATAATACCTGAAATTAGAGTCTAAGCAAATCTGAACCTGACAAAAATATTCCAAAGAATAATAACCGAATCCGAACAAGACAAAAAAATTCCATGGGCATGAACTCAATCCGAATCTAAAAAAATTGTTTGAAAAAATCTCGAAATCTCAACTGAACCAAATCTGAACCTGACAAATATATTTAAGTGAAGCATATCTTTATTCGGACAAAGCAGAATAATTTTCGGGGACACGCAACCTAAAAATTCCATTTGAAAAAAAAAAAAAAAAAAAAAAAAAAAAAAAAAAAAAAACGAAGTCTGAATGGAACCAAATCTGAACTCGACAGAAATTTTCCAAAGAACCATAACCGAATCCGAGTAAGGCAAAATAATTTCCGTGAATTCGATCCGACCTTTCAAAATCAATTTAAAAAAATACCTGAAATCTTAATCGAACCAAATATGAACCCGGCGAAAATATTCCAAAGAATCATAACCAAATTCGAATAAGACAAAATAATTTCCATGGACATGAACACAATCAGAACCTAAAGAATATGTTACGAAAAATCCTGAAATCTGAACCGAACCAAATCTGAACCTGACAAAAATATTCCAATGAAGTATAACCTGATACGAACAAGGCAAAATAATTTCCATGGAAGTAAATCCCGACCCGAACCTAAAATATCCAGTTGGAAAAAACCCGATATCTGAATTGAACCAAATCTGAACCTGACAAAAATATTCCAAAGAACCATAATCGGATCCAAACAAGAAAATAATTTCCATGGAGATGAACCTAATACGAATGTAAAAAATTTCTTTGAAAAATTCTCGAAGTCTGAACTGATCCAAACCTGAACCTGACAAAAATATCCCAATGTAACACATCTTTATTCGAACAAGACAGAATAATTTCCATGGACACAATCCGACCCGAACCTAAAAATTCCATTTAAAAAAATCCCGAAATCTGAATTGAACCAAATCTGAACCCAACAAAAGTATTTCAAAGAACCATAACCGGATCTGAGCAAGGCAAAATAATTTCTGTAGACCTGAATCCGACCGAATCTTATAAATCAATTTGAAAAAAAAATACCTGAAATCTGAATCAAACCAAATCTGAACCCGACGGAAGAACCTAAACAAGATTCGAACAAAAGAAAAAAATTTCCATTACTATGAAAAAAATTCAAACCTAAACAAATTGTTAAAAAAACCCGAAATCTGAATCGAACCAAATCTGAGCCTGAGAAAAATATGCCAGTGAAATATATCCTTAATTCGAACAAGGCAAAATAATTTCCGTGGAAACACAACCCAACCCGAACCTAAAAATGCTATTTGAAAAACAAAACCCGAAATCTGAACTGAACCAAATTTGAATCGGACAAAAATATTCCAAAGAACCATAACCGGATCCGAACAAGACAAAATAATTTCCAAGGAATGAATCCAATCCGAACCTAAAAAAATGTTTGAAAAAACCTGAAATATGACACAGGCAAAATCTGAAACCGACAAAAATATGCCAAAGAACAATGACCAGACCCAAACAAGACAAAATAATTTCCAAGAAGATAAACACAGCCCAAACCTAAAAAAAATCCAAGCGAAATCTGAAATTAACAAAAATACGCCAAAGAACCATAACCAGATCCGAACAGGACAAAATAATTTCCGTGGACATGAACCCGGAATTTTTTTTCTTTTAACTGATTTTTTTCGCAGTTAGCGGCCACAAATTTCAGACAATGCATTTCTGCATGCTTCGAGTTAATGATAAAATCATACAAATTTCAAGTTCGTTTAATATTATTATTAGGGACCCGGGCAAAGCCGGACGGGTCAGCTATTATTATGATATACTTCTATCAATAACGGCAATAGCTATTTTTTCTTGTACAAATAAGCTAAATTTAACAATTATAAAATTCAACATGTAAAATAAAATTTATCTAAAATAATGTACAAAAACTGATCTCTTACATGAAAAATTAATTTGTTATTTGCATTTACGAAGCACTGAAACAATACAAATTATATGTATACGCATATACGACAAGAAATTTGACAAGATATAATTTGACAAGAAATTAGATAAAATTTTAGAATTAAGTTAATTCCAGGCAAAATTCAGGGCCCCTTGTGTTCTCAAGTTTGGGCCCCTTCAAAACATTCTAAGGGAAGCATGTACTTCTCGTGCCTATTCGGTAATCAGAGAATCGGAACTCCCTAGGAGACCCCAATTAGCGCGGGCAGTGCCTTAACTGTCGCATCGTTTGTCCGATAATTGAGTAGGTCTAGCTGCCAATATCAGATAGACCTGTTGTAGTCCACAGGCTCTTTGGCCTGAAGGCATGGATATGGCAATCTGTGGTCAAAGAAAGGTCCTTTCTGAATTTCTTAGGAAAACAGGAAGTGCCTGGCTGTTTGTAAAAATAATGATGAATGAAGTGACAGATTTAGATTAGTACTCAGCTCAGTACAAAACAAGAAGAGATAACATTTGTCTTGTTCTATGTTCTATGCAGGGATTCTTTTACCAATGGTTCTTATGCAGGGATTCTTTTACCAATGGTTCTGTGTCTTGGGTGAAAATGTTCTCACAACAATTCTGGGAAACATTTTTCCAGTTAACTTATAATTAATAATTTAAAAAAAATGTGTGCAAGTTCAGATTTGTAAAATTATGTAATCTCTATAGTTGTTTAATACGGTGCTGGCCCCATCTTGTTCCCAGTGCCTTTGCCCCTGGGCAGTTTCCTACTGTGCCCCCCCCCCCTCTAACCGGCCCTGCGGCCATTTAAAACTAAAAAATAAAAATGAGGTACAAAAAATGAAAAAAATAAGCGTTTTTTATGTATTTGAATTTTATAAAAAAAAGGGTCGGAGCATTTTTTGTTTCGTCCATATCTTTAAAAATGGCTGAGGTGTAGCAGTTTGAATTTCTAGTGTGCACGGCCAGTAACAGGTTTCACGGGCCCCTGGGCAGACTAAACATACGCCCCCCCCCCCCCCCTACAATTAAACATATGGAAATTTGCCGCTTATTTGAATCTCTGTACTATTGAATAAGTCTTTTTTTAATTAAAACAACAACGTTTGTCATTTGTTTAATCAGCACCACCTTCTTTAATCGAATCAAATTATGCTTTACAATGTGTTAATATAATAGGTAAACTTTTTACAAGCTTGACAACCCTAATACTTTTTATACATTTGTAAACGAAAATTTCGGCTAATTTTAGTCAAATTTAAGGAATTAAGAAGTATGTCCCTATAAACATAATGTATCTTTGATTTTGATTATAATCAATTGCTAGTTGATGAGCAATCTCTATTAAGTCCTTAAAATTGTTTTAAGCACAAAGATTGGCTGCAATCATAGTTAAATATTTTTTTCGGTTATTAATATCAAAGCTCATATTTAAAATAAAAATGTTGCTAAAATGTATAAAAATTGCAATATTTTTAGGATGATTAGTACTAATGTTAAAAAATATTCAGGGTGCAAAATAACGTTATATATTTATAATTTTAAAAAATTTTGAGCGAGTGGATTCCAATTTCATATCCAAAACTAAAATTTGCTCAAGACTAAAAATTTAAAGTAAAACCATGTTTTAGCTTGGAATATTTACGATTCTTTTACTACGTCAATATAGAAATATTTCACTCAAACTAATAAAATTTTAAGGAAGCATTTTCCAATTACATTACTATTTTTATTTTCCTCAATAAAAATGTATGCGTGGAAGATTCTTTTTTTTCCCTTTAACTAAGACATCCAATGCTTAACAACATATAAATAGTAGGTGTCTTACCTAGCTTTCGTCGATATCAAAATATTAGCTTTAAAAACACATGAAATAAAACCGTTCATTAATTTGAACAACTTTATATTTTTAAACGGAAATCTAGTATAAAAAGCTTGCAGAAGCATTCTTCTGTTTTTCTTTTTTATCGACTACCAATAACTACATTTAAATTATTTAAAAAGATATTTGTTATTGTCTAAACGTTTTAAAAATTTTATGAAATACAAATGTGGTGATTTCAAACTTCGTGTTTAATTTTCATGCAAAAAGGCTGATATTTAGTGGTAAAAGTGCTGCACATCAAGAGCAATACTGACATGCGTAATTTACGATTTAAGCAAATAACTAGAAAAAGCCCCTATCACCTCAGAATATAGCCGTAAGGTATATTTGAAAGTTAATTACTAATTTCACAAACAATAAGTAAATCAAGATTAGAAATAAACGCATTTTCATCAAGCCGCTTTTGATGAGTTTTTAATTCAATTTTCTGTAAGCGCCTTTTTAATCAGAATTATGTTACTGTGACTTCTTTCTTCTCTAAACTCCTCTCCCTTTATGATTCTTTTTTTGTTAGACTTGGTCCCATGAAAAACTTGCCAATATAAAAGTTGTAGATAATATTAAGAAGATTTATAATAAATTTAATTGCATTTAATATCTTGTGAATCGACGAAGATATGATTTTTTTTTGTTTAATTTTAATCCTTTTAAGGACGTCTTTTGCAGTCTGGAGATGCTTAATCTGAAGGTTCAAACTGACAAACGGTAGCAGTAAATTTTTACTGCAATTTTGATCGTATAATATGCATGGCGAAAAGCTTTCGATTATTTTTAAATCAGTTTGTTCAAAAATCGCAGTTTGAATTAATTACACTGATAAACAAATTTTAACGAATTTTCTGTTTCTCTATATTAGTTGGGTGTTTCTTATAGATTTCAAGCTGCTGAAAAAGAATATGTTTGTAAAAATTTTCTATCACCCTCCAATTTTGAGAAATTCATTTATACATTTTGGAGTATGTATCATATGGCATCATGTAGGCACTATAATTATAATATATTATTCTCTTTCATGTATTTGATTCACACAAACATTCCTTTTTCTTATTACAAAGATAGAAGATACAGCAAGAGAGTAGAAACAGATGTCCCCGTAGTAAATTTTATGTTAGCGACCTTGAACAGACAGCTCTAGCCACCCCCACAGTATTTGACTTTAACGCAAATCCATGACAGTTTAAACTTTCAGGGCGAGTATACTACTATTTCTTTGTTCTGTAAGACTTTTTAATTAAATTTTGATTATAATTATGCTATTTTCCTCTATAATATGTAAAACATGTCTAGAAGATAAGTTAATGAACCCAATTCTTTTTGCTATGTGTGCGGGGAGCTAATTTTGAAAAAGCATCGATGCGCTTTCATGCCATTAATAAAGACTGCCTATCATATATACTTTGGATATAAAGTAGGTGAACAAGATAAGAAATGGGCACCTCATTCTTGTTGTACACGATGTGCTACAAATCTCCGAGAGTGGATGAAAGGTACTAAAAAGTGTATGTCCTTTGCTATACCTATGATATGGCGCATGCTGAAGGATCGTATAACTGACTGCTACAAATGTATTACAAAAATTAAAGGATTCTCTGCAAGAAATAAACATAAAATTAAGTACCCGAACTTAGATTTAGCAATGTGACCAGCATTACATAATGATGATTTACAAATAATGAAACCTCCAGAGAATTTTACATATGACGATGCCGCAGTAGAAATGGTAATTGATGAAACTGAAACTTCTTCTACATCTGATATGAACTATTCTCCTGGCATAAATGAAGAACTACACCTAATTACTCAAAAAGAATTAAATGATTTTGAGAGAGACTTAAATTTATCAAAGAAAAACTCAGAATTACTTGGATCAAGATTACAAGGTTGGAATCTCCTGAAAAACAATACAAAGATATCTATTTATCGAGATTAACGTAAGAAATATTGGACATTTTTTTCAAGAAAAAACAATTTATGCTATTGTAATGATATAAGTGGCTTAATGTCTGCTTTGAATTGTCAATATAACTTGGAACAATGGCCTATAAGAGAGCAGCCACAGATAGGATAAGTTACCGCTACATAAAGTATGAAATTTCTTATTAATATCATTTCTTTTTACAAAAAATCTTCCATATTTTTCTGAAACTTTATAAACAATGCATACTTTTAGTGTTTTAATATTAATTTTAAGCTTTATATATATTTATTTAAAAGTTTGAAGCTACTAAAATACCAAATAAGAAATTTCATAAGGTATATCTGTTGAATAAATACTACAAAATTCAGATTTTTCAAGATTTTGAACTTTTTAAAAATCTGTGGGTGATGGAAACTTTTTAATGGCATATTCTTTCACAGAACCACCTAAAATATAAAAGTCACCACATACTTAGTTAGAAACAGAAACCTTGTTTATCAGTGTTATTTGAGCAGTTTGGGAGCAGAAAAACATTGCCCCTGAAAGGGTTAAAACATTATTTTTTGCACAATTTGAGCCCATTTTTAATGTTGTCAAAAATCTGTCATAGATAAATTTTTAGAACGTTTCTTAGAAGTAATAATAACGGTAATTGATTTTATGTACATCACAATTGTGAAATTATGGGTTTTTTCTGTTTTCACAAACCCCTTCCCCATTTCCACCTCCTTGGTCTGATTTCGGCCATTAACGAACATGACCGAGATTTTCTTCTTCTTGATTTTATGTATGAGGTTGCAAGAGATTTATGCAAAATTTTAGAAAATACGTGGATATATACAGGAGTGCAAAAATCTAGGCGCCAGCGGCTCTCATCGCTAAAAGAAAAAAGCTTTCCTTATTGATACTTCAATAGCACTTATTTTGAAAAGTGATATGCAATCGAAGATAAAATAATAATAATAATAATAATAAGATAGTAATAACAATAATAACTTTTTTCTGCGTTTCTAATCAGAGTTTTTTAAGTGTAATATTTTGAAAAAGCATATTTATGTAAAAACGCAGAAGTTTAAATTATTTTGAAACCTATTCCCATCAATTCGATATTTAAAAAGAAAAAAAATGTTTGGAAAATCTATTTAAGCCCTATTTACCAGAGTAAAAAGTTTCTTAGACTGCTAATGTACAAAACTTCTTTGTATTGTAGGACTTTTAGAAGAGGCGTCTACAAACATTCTCACGTTGAACTCTTTTTAAAAGGGGTATTCAAATGCTGAAATTTAATTTCCTGCGTTGAGGAGCATTGTATTAGTTCCTGAGATGGAGTTGTTGCAAAAATCATGAAAATCATAGCAGCTCCACCTATTGAGCGATTTACCCAAAAACTAATCAGCGTCAATATATATGAATGACTACCTGAAGTAAACTTTTATTAAATTCCGTGCACTAAGGGTGTATTCGAATACATATGTTCCCACTCTCAACAGCTCGAAATGTTCTGATACATTTTCAGACACATTTTTAAAAGTAGAAACATGAAATTTGCTAAGATGATTTTTGAAGATGCCGTGTGATTTAATTTTCCCCTCAATTCATTAGAATTGGATTTATAAACAATTATTTTCTCACTCTGATCTTTTATTTTTATTTTATTTTTATTTTATTTTGTTTTGTTTTGTTTTGTTTTTTGTTTTAGATTTTCTGCTGCAAAAACTTAAAACGTCATCTTTGACAGCCTTTTTTTTTTTTTTTTTTTTTTTTTTTTTTTTTTTTTTTCAGTACTTTCTCCATTTATCAAAAACTCAATAAGCACGGCACATTATGTACACTCTAAAAAATAAATGTGTAAATTGGCCAATTTTACCCATGGATATGTGTAAATTTGTAAATTTACACACCTGTCGTAAAATTTACACATTTTTTCTCGGAAATTTACCTATTTTTATGTGTATTTATCTTTTGAAAGTAAGTGTGTAATTTGTTATCACTTGAAAAACTCAGAGAAGTGTGTAAATGTTGAAAAATGCCATTATTTACACGAATTTGTGATTTATTCTAATTTAAACATAATTATATGTACACAGATAAGTGTGTAATTTTTTTAAAATGCATACTTGACTTAAAAATTACACATTTTGAGGAAAAAATTACCTGTTTTTATGTGCACCTAACTTGAGAAATCAAATGTGCAATATGTTATCGCTTTATAAACTCAAACAAATGTGTAAATGTTGAAAAATGCCTGAAATTACACAAATGGTGTGTTAGATATAATCACAAGCAGAGAATATTCGAAAAATCCGTTTTTTTTTTGTTTTCGGCCCAAAATCTGAGTTCTGCCGAAAATTCGATTTCGTTTTCAGCTCAAAATCTGAATTTCACCGAAAATTCGGTTTCGGTTTCATTTTTGGCCCAAAATTTGAGTTTCTCCGAAAACTCATTATCGGCAGAAATGCTGTTAGAAATTCGGCTGGACCGAAACTATTCTGAATTCTAGAAATCTTCTTTCTTCCGTTGGAAATTTTTGACATGGCTTGTTCATTGAGCTGTTTCCGCTCAGATGAGAAACTCTTTATTTAATGTTATGAATAAAGTTTATTGTTTATAATTATCGACCATAGCTGATTCATGACGTGAAATCAAATTAAACAAACATCCTTCTACATACGACGCTCTTCACCTGCTCCTGCTGCACGCTTAATAGTAATAGAAAATTTTTAGTTTAAAACCGCAGATGTTTCGATTGCTATTCCTAAAAGTTCTAACATTCTATGTTGTTGATGAATTAATTACATTTTATTTTACATGCAAATAAAAAGTTTTGTTCAAAGTAGAGATGTGCACGCATCCGGGCTTGGCTGACGATATGAATCAGAATTTTCAAATGGGCCGGTAAACAAAATAAACGGGTTTGGGCCGATAAAAAAAAATATTTAGCGGTCCTACCGGCCGACATAAAAATTTAAACCAAGCCGATAAAATATTAGCTACTTTCAAAGAATTTGTTTTTTATCAGAATAAATATAAACATGCGTCACGAGCTGATGCTTGATAAATAACATTAATGAAGAAATGTAACATGTCCACCGAAGAGACTGGCATCGGACATGGTGTCTGTTTAGATTTTTTCAGCACACTTGTGCGGTATTGAGATCAGATTTGCATTTTTTTATTACATAGTGGAGCTGGGCCGGAACTGAACGTAGCTGTTCCCAGGATGTGTGGGGCAAGCAATATGTTTTGTAAAAATATTAGTAGTGATAATGAACTTCTGTTTACGGAATCTTTGGAAATGTACTTTAAAATGTTTTTTAAGGGTGTATTCGAAAAACGGTTTTCCATCTTCAACAGCTGGAAATTTTCCGATACAATTTCAGACACATTTTTAAAAGTAGAAACATGAAACTTTCTGAGGGGGTTCTTGAAGGGACGTACGAGATGCCGTATGATGTTATTTTGTTCTCAATCCATTAGAATTTGAGTTATAAACAATTACCTTCTCAGTATGACCCTTTATTTCGTTCGCAGACCTCCCGCTTCAGAAAAATCGGTTCGAAATGCCGTTTTTTATTGCTTTTTTTGCAATATTCTCTGCATTTATCAGAGAATCGACGATTACGGCACCTTGTGTACTTTCTAAATAAGAGAATTGGAAAGTTTGGTGCATTTGAGAGCAAAAATGAATTAAAAAATAAATCGGAAAATAAGCAGTTTGAAACGAAATACACCCGTAATTCCCTGCTCAACGTGAAACTTTGATACATATTCCGACTAATATTATTTAACAGTAAAGACTTAAAATTGACAAGCTTGACTATTAAAGGAATTTGGAATCGATAGCGTTTTCTATTTTTGATAGATAAATTATTTTTCGACAAATAAGAGTTTCTTATCGTGGCTTCAGGTTTTTCTCCTTTTCATGATGTTGCTTTCGGAAATTCAATTCAAACGTTATCTTTTGCACGATTTTTTAAAAAGCTACATTGCCTTTATCAAAAAATGGATAACGCTATTCGATTACATTATTTATTTATGAAAACACCTGTCTTATGGGTTCCAAAAAAATATGAGTTCATAAATGATTCAGAAAGTAGCTCTTTGGGTTTTAAAAATAGCCTTAGTAAAAGAAAGATAAATATTTTCCCAAATCTTCTATTTATAAAAAGTTTTAAAAATTATGTTTTAGCATTCATTTTTTTCTTTTATTCAAAGCAATATTAATTTTTTATGAATTTTTATTTGAATGTTGAAACGTCCAAGAAATCTAAGTAATCGTTACTGTTGTATTGTGTATTTTCCATCGTAATTTTAAAATATACGTTAAATTTATCCCATATATATGCAGTATTCTTTAAAAGAATCTTAATTGTATGTAAGAAAAATCTGAATTTTTTGTAGAAATTGAGTTGGGCCATTAACTGTGAAAATCTGAATGGGCCGGGCCGGGTTCGGGTCGAACTTATATAATTTTTACACCGTATTGAGCTAGACCCAGGGCCTGAAAATTCCGGCCCTTGCAAACTTTTAGGTTAAAGACACAGAGATTCCGCCAACTTGGGCACAAAAGCTAGATTTTTCAAACAAGGACGCTATTTCAAAGCATTCGTAAAGAGGCGAGGGAGTGGCAAAGTTTTTTCGGGGGGAAGTAGCACTTATTTATTTAAGCATACGGCTTATCTATATTTAAATCTCCATTAAACTAATAATAATTATAAATTATCAAATGGTTATTTTTTAAAATAACAACTTACTTATAGTTAGTTTTCTAAAAAAACTTTTAAGCAATTTATTTTAATTACTTTTAATGAGAAATATTAAATAACTGAAAAAATGTGTATATTCAAAAATTAAATATTCACTATTGGTTTGTTCTTCATTATTAATTGCATTATTAATTAATTATTAACTAGTATTAAAAAATGCTCTGACGAGCACCAAAAAATGTTAATATGTTTTTAAGTATGAAAAAGTGTCTAACAAGAGCTTCTAATTGAAAAAGAGAAAGGACAAGTGGTCCCTTCTTGGCTGCAATTCACTGTCAATGCCAAATTTGAAAAAATCATATTTGCGCTTTTTCCAAATAAAAGAAATCAGTCATTGTTACGGTAAAATTGTATAGTGTAAAGGCATAATTAGAAAAGACGAAGGGTGATTAAACATGAATGTAAAGCAAAACAGGGCCAAAAACCATAGTTCCAGCAGCGAGTGCTGAATTCAGACACTTTTCCCCGGGAGGGTCTTCTGTGGCTTTAATAGAATAGAGTTCTAAGGGGATCATACTTTTTTACCAATAAAAACACAAAATATCAAATTTTATTGGGAGGGGGGGAGGCATTTGATACCTTCGGGAGGGAATGTCCCCCCGGCCCACCTCCTGCATTCAACACTGCCTGCAACGTATCACATTCACGTAGTCCCACTATAAACTGTCGTAGTGTAAAACAGCACAGAAAACTGATTTGTAGTGCAGTTGATGCAGAGTCAACAATGCAGTTAACATGTAAAGCACGATTGAAAGTTTTACGAAGATTTCTTTTATATGGAAAAAGCGCAAATATAATTTTTTCAAATTTGGCATTGACAGTGAATTGCAGCCAAGAAGGGACCACTTGTCCTTTCTCTTTTTCAATTAGAAGCTCTTGTTAAACACTTTTTCATACTTAAAAACATATTAACATTTTTTGGTGCTCGTCAGAGCATTTTTTAATACTAGTCATTTAAATTTTTTGATAATTATATATTGAATATAAGAAAACCTCATTTGCTTTTAAATATTACCAGTACTTTTTCTTATTTCGCTCAATATTAAACTATTTAATCAATGGACAAAAAACGTGAAAAAACGAAATTAATTTTAATTTATTCGTACAGAAATTGACAGATTCAATTAATTTTAGATAATACATATTTTGTAGAAAAATAATGCGAATAGAAATTTTTATTCTTTTCGCATAGGATTTGTGGCATTCTTATTTACTTGTTTTAAAAATAAAATGTTATAAATATGAAATATTTCCGTCATTAGCGCGATTTTTGTGATCATGACACCCAAAGGTCGCTAAACATAACTTTATAGTCAATGCACATAAAAACGAGTTTTCCCATTTAAATTAAAAAAAAAATTAAGTAAAATATTTTTATTTCTCCTTCCTGATATCTATTGGAATAGCTTATTCCAATTATTGAATAATATTCTAGGACATTTTCAGGGGAATTATAGGTTAAGTTATCCTCCTTGGAGAAAGTCGCTCGAAATACAGCCTTAATAGATTTACGTCAAACCAAGGATGAAAATATACTGAAAATTCATTTCTAGTATTATTTGTAAAATTGACATTGAAATCACCAGCTGTAATTAAATTTTTATATAATATACAGTGGAACCTCAGTTCACGATACCATTCTTGTATCTGAATTTCTGTATGTGATATAAATTTTTTGGGTGCTCTATCTCAAGAACTAATGCATGGGATTAAAAAAACTTATATTCAGGCAACGCCGACTATATAGTACCGGCCAAGCCATTTCGCGAAAATCCGCCGAAAAAGTGAAGCTGGATTCCGCTTCAAACCTTGAACCACTTCATTGAACCACGTGTAAGTCCACGTGACGCAAACTTTGCCCAAATTAGCATCGAATAAGCTGCTTACTGTTCTGTGCACATGTTTGCACACGTGTCATTGTTTTGGTTCAGGGTTTACATGATTGGTCGCAATAACTTAGGCAAAGTATCAGAGTCCTCTGGCGGGAGACTTCCTACATTAATCTCAAATAGACAGGCCTTTAGTTCTAGTGGACCATGATTCAGGTAATCCCTCATATAAATTGATGCTGTTTATAATTGGATTTAAATCGTTCAACAGATGGCTTAATCGTGTTGCATTTTTCATTATTTTCGCAGTAGTTCTATCTCGAGAATTAACACACGGATTTTCATCAAACATCAATTTCAGTTAATCGTTATATGAATTGGCTTTGTTTACATTTTGGTTTCAATAACCAAACACATGGCACTGCTATGCTGAATTGTTCCGATTACCACAATATTTCTATCGCAGGAATTAATACACAAATTTTCATCAAACTTGAGACTTATGCACACTTTGATTTATATTATTGCTCATTGCGTGTTTTGGGTAAATCTCCCAACAAGTGTCGCATATATGCTGTATTTTTCCCGATATCCTCAACAGTCCTATTTCAAAAATTAATGTTCGGAATTTCATGTCTTTAGAATCCTCAAGGTGAGCATATGACTGTCATTTGATTTTGGCACTATAATAATGAATTTTGACGCATTAAATGCATGAGATAGAAAATAGTTTTGGGGTTACCAGATCCGAGTAGTTCTTTATCATCAGAGTAATCGACGGTACATCTACACCGTATTGTTTAGCTATTTTGATAACACTATCATCGCTCTTAAGTTTTGTCACTACTTCTTTTCATAATTGATCAGTAATTCGATTAAGCTTCTTACTACTGCTATCACTAAACGCTTTTTCATTCTTAGAAGTCATAATAAAAGATAAAATTTTCGCGAAACTGATTAAAATTAAAACAATAAGTTAAATTTTTTACTGTAATGAAGGTCACAAAGCACTCTGATACGCGCACTTTACTCCAAACTTGACCTATAACAGGAGTTATGCGAGGGTTGCCAACTGAACTATTCGACAGCTTTGGTCGCGAATCGAATTATCCTACGCCGAAAGAGTAAAATTTTGATCACTGAAGTTGGTCATAAACCGAACTTGTCAAAAACAGAGGGGGCCGTAAACCAAGGTTCCACTGTTTTTTGACCGATAAGTTTGGAAATATGGCATTATTTATATATATTTAGTGGCGATGATCATTATGCAATTTGGCGATTTAGCCGATTAAATTTGCGATTTAAAAGTAGCGTTTGTTAATAACGGAAAATTGAGAATTTCTATTAGAAAAATTAGGATAATTACTATAATTTTTATGCACGGTTTTAAGTAAACTCTGATTTTTTTTTTTCATAATTTGAAATTTAGTACATTTGGAAATGGAAGGGAGAGGGGATGTATATCTTTGCAATGATTTTTCGACACTATCTCAAACAAAAATACTTTTAAATGCCAATAATTGCTGATCGTAAATGTTACATTCACTTCACACCATCACAAAAGTTTTTTACATGACCATGTGTTTTTTTTCATTTGATGCTTTCCTGGCACAGATGCCATATATGCACGACATTGTGCGATATTCTTCTAACGCCAATTTCGCAAAAACTTAGTTTTGAAATTTCAGTTACATACATATATATTAAGGTACTACTTAGTTATCCCGTCGATCAATTTCGCCAAACTATACTAATTGCCAAACTCATAGCAAAATTACACATATAGACATAATTTTCATTTTAAATAACACAAAAAATAATTTGTAGAGTCTTAATAAAAAATACAAATAAAAAGTCCAAATAAAATTCCCTTAATGGCGTTTTAAACACGTGCATCCTATTTAATGTCATTGGATTCGACATTCACGATCATCCATTATTGACATATAATATTATAGTTTGGCGATGGTTTTTTGGTCGACGGGATAAGTAGTACCTCTATTAACTATTTTCTATTATTTTGAAAGAAAATAATAATGAATAAAAACCGGTGATGATTGATTATCCCTTCGACCAAAAAATTATCGCCAAATTATAAAATTAAATGCCAATAACGAATTATCATAAAGGTTACATTCAGTTTACATTAGATTACCCATGTTTGTTATGCCATAATATGATTTTGAATTCAATTTTTTATTTGTACTTTTATTGATGTTTTACTAATTTATTTCTTCTTTCGTTATTTAAAATAAAAATTATGTCAATATGAATTACATGGTGAATAAATTGATGATTTGTAAAATTTGGCGAAATTGGTCGACGGGATAATCAAGTAGTATTGAAAAGTTTAATTAATAACTACAGAATGAAACGATTTATAAAATTTAACAAAATTAAATAAAGGTAAATATATATATTTTTTTAATAAACATTAGCCCGGTTATCTTATCAGACAAAATAACAAAATTTTCGTGCCAACTAAGTACCCTAATGCATATTTGACATTACATCGCTATTTAAAATCAATTGAATGCTATTGAAGATATGGACAGAATGTGAAGTTTTTGTTTTATTCTATATCTTTTCCTTGTGTAAATTAGGACGTTATATGATCATAATTAAAAAATCTTACATTTAGTTCCTGAGGAGAAATTTTGGTTTTCCCAGATACTTTTTTCAGATGTACTTCTTTTTTCCCCATTCTTTCTACTAGTAAAATGTTACTTCTCTATTATCCCGTCGACCAATTTCGCTAAATTATATAAATTGCCAAACTAGCCAAATTATACACATTGACATAATTTTTTATTTTAAATAACGGAAAAAGAAATAATTAGTAAAATATTAATAAAAATACAAACAAAAAGCCGAAATAAAAATCGCTTAATGACATTCTAAACACGTGAATCGTATTTAATGTCATGGAATGTGACATTCATGATCATCCATTATTGACATTTAATCTTAAAATTTGGCGATAATTTTTTCATCGACGGGATAACCTAGAAGTACCCTAAAATTCAAAATGTTAGGACATTCGAGAAAATAATCCCATGGTCATATAAATTCATGTTATTTGAAAAAATAATTATGTATTCGACCAAAAAAATATTAACATTGCGTTCACAACTTTATTATTTAAAGAACTGAAACTAAAAGCTTCGCAATAAAAACAAATAACTATGTTTTTCACATGATTTGTTTAATTTGAATGAATTATGATACATGCATGACATTTTTTATATTAAACTTGGTGGCAATGAATAAAAAAAAACTACAATCGCAACAAAAAAAGACAATATTCAACTGGAGGTTTAAGACATAAATTCGATTTTCTCAGAAACCGTCAAACATACAAAGATGAAAAAAAACTGTTCTAAGTTTTATGAAGACGATAAAAATAAACCAAAAACGAAGTTAATCCATCCATAATAACGTTAACTACTGCTTGTTGAACTTTTCGTCTTTATTTTCTCCTTAAAAGTTAAATAAAAAACTACAGTAAACTGCGATAATTTTTTGAATGCTATCATTTTATTCGTCTCGTCGAGTTCTATCTTTTGAAACTAAAATCACTGTCGTACGTCAACTGGTTCGCTAGAAATTTCGAAAAGACATTAGCATTTTCTATTTCTTAAACATATTATACCAAACGCTACCGCGTTTGCTATGATAAATATATATGAGTTAGAGGTCTGCACGGGCTGGAATTTCCAGGCCTGGTCCGTAGGAAAGTTATTTCGGCCCGGCCTGGCCCGGCCCGTTTAAATTTTTATATTTTAGGCCCGGCCCGGCCCGTACAAAAATCAGCGAAAACAGGCCCGGCCCGTTTTGGTCCGTTACAATTTCTAAGATTTCTAAAAAATTCAGATTTTTATCATATAACTAAGATTCCTTTAAAGAATACTGCATACATATCTATGGAGTGATTTTACAGTATATTTAACAGCAAATACACATTAACAACATTAATGATTACTTAGATTCTTAGGCTTTCAACATTCGAATAAAGATTTATTAAAAAATTAATATGGCTTAGAATAAAAGAAAAAAGAAAGAAAGCTAAAAACATCGTTAATTTTGAAGCTGTTTAATAAAAGAAGATTTATAAATATATTTCTATATCATTTTATTAAAGATTTCAAATCCAAATTCATTCTTAAATTCAAAGAAACTCCTTTCTGGTACATTTCTAAAGTCATTTTTTTTTCCTCAGAAACGCATAAGATTAGCAGATATCTTTATTCAGAAACTAACGAATGGCGTTATCCATTTTTTGATACAAGCAATTTAAGAATACTGCAAACAAATAAAATACTGTCATAATTAGCGTTTTGAATAGAATTTCCTGAAGCAATAGCAAGGGAAGGGAGAAAAACCTACAATCATTTGAGAAACTATTATATCTCAACAAGGTTATACAAGTATTTTATTTACCAAAAATGAAAAACGCCATTCGATTCCAAATACCTTCAATAGTTAGGCTTATCACTTTTATACTTATACAATTTAAAATTAATCAGAAAATGTGTCAAACTTTCGCATTATTGAGAAATTAATTTAAAAATCATCAAGAAGTATATATCCGAAGACTAAGCTAACATAAGTTCTTTATCGCTGTTAATAATTTTACAAATCATGTTTTCTGCCAATAATTAATCTGCCGGTCCGGTCAGTCTATATGTAGAAAAATAATGCATGCGTGATCTCGGACCAGCATGAGTCAGCTAAAAAAATATTAAAACGGGTTACACATAATGTAATTCTCCGATGCCGATACACTGTGCATTTTTATATTGATGCTGTCAAACTAGTATGGCCACATTTGTACTTATTCTCGTTAAAACCATTTTCGTTGAAAATAGCTCATATTTTATCTTTTCTGCCTAAGAACGGGCCGGCAGGCCCCAAAATTTTTTTATCGGCCCGGCCCGTCTGGCCCGTTCAATTTTTTTGCCTGCCCGGCCCGGCCCGACCCGTTAGGAAATTCGAAACGATTCCACCGGCCAGAACATTTTCGTTTTCGACCGAAAATTGAAAGATTACCGAGATTTGATTTCGGTTTCATTTTCGGTCTTACAGACCTGTTTCGGTCGATCCTTTTTATAAGTATATAAATCTGAAAAAAAAAAAAAAAACTGAAACGAAATAAACCGAACACGAAACGAAACATTTTTTTTCACTTCAAGCAACAAACATAATTTAGTGTTTGTTGGCTAATATTCCACAATGAAATAATAAAAAAAAAACTTCAGTAAAAACACGTACCTATATAAAACAAAAATTTAATAGACATGTAATTGAACTAAGCGCATAAATTACTAAAATATTAGAATTAAAAAAATTTGCAGCCAGCAAAATCTATGATTTCTCAACTATTGCCTCTTGGTATGATTCCTAGCTTATTTTTAGGAACAAATTTTGCATTTGCGATGGAAGATACAAAGCGTACTTTTCTAATTTAGAAATATTTTGCATTATTGTCTATTAAAATCATTTTTAACTATTCTAAATTTAAACATTGTTTAATTTGGTATGCTATCTATATCAGTACAGTTATCGTTACAATTGACAAAAAGCTTAAACTTTTTTTAAATAAATCGAAAAAAGGCATAAAAAATGTCTTAATATAAGAAATTTTAAATTAAAAGGTCTTCACCACATAAAGAAACAAAAATAATTCACCACATAAAGAAACAAAAATAATTCACCACATAAAGAACAGAAGAAAACATCTGCCATGTGCCTAGATAAAGAACTCGAAAACTGCAGACGATTATCAAATATAAATAAATGAATAAAAAACAACACCGTTTATTTAGTCTTTGGAATACGCAGAGAACGTTTGCAGAGAACAAAAATAGCCATTTTATGCGCGTATAGCCTCAGTCTGGATTTAAAAATCTTACCAAAAAATTCGTTGGAGTCATTCCATGCGTACTTTTGATGAAATATGTATCCGAGAAATGTACAATTGCTCTGGGCATGGTTAAAAATATTTATGCTAGTGTTATTGTACTTATTATCGGAACATTTATTAGATCTACAAACATCAAGGATTACATCAGTAAAGGAAAAACGAAGTCGTTGAAAAATAGGTATGAAGAAATATTTTCCCTGTTTTCTTTTCTTTGAATTATAACTATTTTATTAAAATAAATAACTGTCTTTCGACAACTAAAATCAGATGATAAAAATCAATTATTTAAATTACTTCTTTTAAAAATAAGATTTGTTTACCTGTAGACTATCAATCGTTAAAATCGCATATTTTCTGAAATTTTAAAATTATGTGGAAAAATATTGTAACCACGGTTTATCATAATTAGCAAATATTTAAAGGTATTTAAATTACTGAATAAAAAAATTTCTTTTAAAATAAAATTGTTTGCAAATTTAATTTTGACATGAAAATGCTTTTATAAGGGAAAGTTGGTATTATTTCCAGTTTTAAATTTGTAAATTTATAATATTGATGTGAAGCATATACTTTTCTGCTTATTGTAAATATGAAAAATTATTACTATTTACTATTTATTCTTTTATTTATTAATTTTTATATATATTCTTAAAATGATGCCTTTCTAGCATCCGAATAAATATTTGAAATTTAAACATCTAATAGCATTTGAAATAATTCTTTGATTTAAAAATTGTCTGTTTCAGCATGCTTATCATAATGTTTGCTATAAAGTTAACCAGTTTTCATAGTTTTGCATGCTATAGATTTCTCAATTCTATTTCTACTGATATCAAATGAAAATTAACGGATTTTGATTCATGGTTTTTCATTTACGATTTTTAGATTGAAGCAATTAAAAATCGTTTTTAATTCATTGAAAACATTCATAAACTACAAACAAAATAAACAAAAATAAAAATGTTAATTAAATTTATTTCATTACCCTGTTTATAGTTTAAAGAATGCAAAAAATACTGTATAATACAAGAGATTAGATTTTTATGTAAAATTTATTTTGATAATGCTTTGAACATTTAAGCAGCAATGTTTCTTATATAATTTTAAACCTTAAAAAAATCTATTACAAATATTGCACCTAATTTTCACGTAGATTGATAAAAAATAATTCTTTATCAAATTTAACACAATTATTATAATTGGTAAATAAATCACACAAATTGCCATTTTTCAACATAGTCCAAAAGCGTGAATTTGAATCGGAGAGCTTTGTGAGAGCTTGCAATGTTCTGCCAATTGAGCTATCCAGGATAAATCTGGAAGACACAATTCAGCCAAAGAACTAGAGATATATAATAAATAATACTAGACTGGCAGCTTACTCCAAAGGTCCCTAGTTCCTGTCCTGCTTTAGGCAATGCTTTTTCACCTATTTGGTAAAATTACATTATAATTCTTTTTGAACGTTATTATTTAGAACTAGTAGTTATCTTTAGAGCTTCTTAGAGCTTCTGGTGATAAATTTGGATGCCAAATTGAACAAAAGATTGGGTATGTAATATGTGACTATAACATTGCTAACAAAGCGTAGAACCAACATAGTGAAAATTATCCAAGTCGGGGATCGAACCCGTAATCTTTGAAATAGCTCTCCAAGTGCTCTACCATTTAAGCTACGAGGAAGATGGCCAGCTTGTCAATTATCACTCACATTTTGTTGGTAAGGCTGCAACTGCAGCACAAGATAATAACGTCTACATGAGCACACAAACTTGTGGCATAACATGAGACACAGATCAGCCCAGCATCAGTGAATACATATTTAATTATAATAATTTTTTAATTATTTATCAGCAGTGAAATTACGCTTGAAATTATTGAATATTTAATATGTGATTGCCACATTACTAACAAAGCGAAGAACCAAAATAGTGAAAAATGTCAAACCTGGGATCAAACCCGGAACCTCTGGAATAGCGCTCCAAGTGCTCTCAGCTCCAAGAGCACTTGAAGCCCTATTCGGAGCTTTCTCCCTTTTAATATTTATGATATTATCAGAGTTATAATGGACCTGGCAATACACATCTAACCAGCCACATACATCCTTGATACAGGAAAGCAAAAAATCATGCGTCAAAATAGATTATAAAGCACTTTCCAATCCATACAGAATAATGCAACAAAACTACACTTAAGAAAAATAAATAAAATATTATGTCTAGGTCCACCATATGGAAGTGTATAATTCATTTTAAAATAGAATTGCAGCTGTTCCTATTCACCATGGAAAAATTATCCGAATTTTTTAGCAGCCCTCTATATGATATAGAGATTTATATCTATTAATAACATGCATTTCAAAATTTAGTTCATTAAAGAGATACATATATTTGGGTGATTCTCAAAATAGGAGACGTTTTCAAAATTTAAATTTAAAAAAAAATTACTGTTAGCAAAATTTCTGAAAAAAATAGGTGTTGTTAAAATAGTATTAGGTATACTTTACATGTAGTCAGCAGAGCTAAATATTTAAAAATTAACTTAAAAAAATTAATTAGTATTTTTTTAACCATGCTAATGACAAAACAAATTGCATGGAATAAATATATTAAGAAATTTATTTTCTTCCTGTTTAAATATTTTTTTGTATATTTATTAGCCTTCCTTTTCAGCAAATGGTTTCCATTTTTACATATATACATACAAGGAGAATAAAAACATTACCAAAGAGCAAACTTTGTTTACATGAGCAACATTCTGACACTAACAACGTAAGAAGCTGTCTTATTGATTTTCTGACAGATTTAATGCATATTTTAGGGATAATAAATGTAATACGTAAATTTATATGTAAAATTAAACTTTATAAAGGATACAATGTAAGCACTGGTTACATTTATGCACATAGAAGTATTTAGCATGGACAGAAAAACCATGCTAATGACACTGATATTTGTCCATGCTAATGACAAATTTTAATTTAAATAAGAATATGAGCCATAATATAATCACAATGCAATAGTTCTTTCTGGGGCTTTTTAAAACACTAAAGTCCTATGTAAATAAGTAAAATAAAAATTTTAATTATAAAATAAACATGAAAATTATTATCCATTCTAATGACATGAAATTGATGGACACCCCTAATATTCAACTTCTATTCTTAAAATACAATACATACTTCTATTTTCAGGCTGGGATAAAATGGATATTTCTTGCCATGGGGAAATTTTATTTTTTCAAACTATTGTCATATGTGAAAATGAAATTTTGATTAATAACCAGCTGTTATAGTATGACCTTGTTTTGAAAATAGAATATGGATTAATTCTTTTTTTATATACTATAATCTTATTTTTAAAAAGAAATTTATTGGATAAATCCTCTCCTTGATTAATTAAAAGAAAGAATAACATTTGTTTTATAAACATGATATTAACTCTTGAAAAATGCTAGAATACACTAAGCACAGCTGCTGTGGACATCCATGCTAATGACATTTTGAACATTTATTCTGTTATTTTAAGGTGTTTTTAACTAAAAAGTGAATAATTCTTGAGTGCAAAATATGAATAATATTAAGACAAACATATCTAAATATAAAAACACAAGACAGAAAACCTCTCAATTTTTTTGTATGCCGAAAGACATAAATTGTCCCCTATTTTGAGAATCACCCATTTCAGAAAATTCTCCTTCAGCAATTTTTTAATAATAAGGAGAATGGTAGGCGAATACTTTTTGTGCAGCCCTAATTATGAAGTATAATATATATATATATATATGTATATATATACGGAGTAATATGCAAAAAACTAATTAAATTTAAAGGTGCATACTGAATTTT
Organism: Maratus speculifer; assembly: GCA_964019185.1. Lineage (NCBI taxonomy): Eukaryota > Metazoa > Arthropoda > Arachnida > Araneae > Salticidae > Maratus > Maratus speculifer. Next base: position 57,880,772 of record OZ025293.1, read on the forward strand.
AAAACGTACTCTCTAGCATTTATTAAGCAAAGATAACTGTAATCTATACAATAATGCAAAATACTGTAATCAATTCTTTTTTTTGTCCCTCTAAATTAGTGAAAAATGCTATGAATACTCTGTTTTAACGTGATCTGAGTTTTATCAGCTTCAGTATATTTGAAATAGCAAAATGTCATTAAAATACTCTCAAAACGATTTCCCACATGTACTATAATTTAATCGAATTCTTCCGAGTGTCCCTGTAAATGAAATATTAATCATACATACTTAATATGCAATACGAAACATGCTTTCGTGACCTTAAATAAGCTTTATCAATTGCGTGAAAATTATAGGAGTTAGAGCATCGACAGACGGACTGGCAAACCGAATGCATAAGCACTTTTCAACATTTTTGGAGAGTGCTAAAAAAGAACATAAAAATATCACATTATAGGGAAACTAGAGTAGATGCGGTGCTGTGTAATATATACAATTAATGATCAATTTTTTTTCTTTTAAATTGGATATTAAGGTATATTATTGGTTTAAATGTATAATGTTCAAATTTATTGCTTTGAATGTGTAATTTCATAAATATTTATGTAATTTTTGCAACCTGTTATTAAACTTATTTTTTTAATAATAATAAAAATGTTTTTAAGTATTATTTTACTACTTGTAAATTCTGACGTAAAGTGAATTTATCCAAATGACACATTTTAAAAGTTTTTATTCGTGTTTTTTTGTGATTTTTATTAGGGAGATAATTAAAAATTACATTTTAATACATTGAAGACTTTTTTTTATGCGTTTTCAAAAACTATTGATAGCAAAAACAAAAAAAAAAAAAATTTTAAATGTGTAATTTGATATCCGTAGAAATAGTACAATACACGAGTAGACAGAAAAAGTCAAAAGTTTCAAAATATCAAATTACAGAAATAGAAAGATTTGCTAGTTTCCATTTTTTATTTTATTTTAATAGTATAAAAAATTATTGTACATTTTAGAATCGAAATAGTTTGAATTTTTTTAGATGCATTGCATTATAATCGTATATTTCATTCATAGTAATTAGTATCATATAATTAATGTAGATAAAATATAATTACTTAATATCGGTTTTACTTTTTATCTTTTGATATTTTTTATAGCTGTTGTGTAATAAATGATAACTAGTGACTTAAGGTTCAAAATGCACATTAAATTGCTAAATTAATTTCATTTTTGTCAATAGTAAATTAATAATCTTTAAATTCAAGCAATTAATAATCTTTATTATTTAAATAATACAAAAAGTATTATGTATAATTCAGTGGATTATATTTTTATATAAATTTTACTTTGATAATACTTTTCACATTTAAGCAGAAATATTTCTTTAGTAATTTTAACTCTTAAAAAATACTGTTACAAATATTGCTCTTAAAAATTACGTAGTTTGATTTAATATATATATTACTTTTAACACAGTTATTATAATTGATAAGTAAATCACACGCCTTGCGAATTTTTCCAGCAGAATTAAAAAATGTATAGGTGTGGGTTCGAACCGGGAGACTTTTGTGAGAATTGCCGATGCTCTACCAGTTGAGCTACTATCCTGGATAAATCTGGCAGACACAAATCAGCCAAAGAACTAGAGTTACATACTAAGTATAGCTAACTAATACCAGACTGACAACATGAATTAAAGATCTGTGATTCGAATCCTGCCCTGGATGCTTTTTCACCCATTTGGTAAAATTACATTAAAGAAAAATTTTTCTTGAACGTTATTGGTTAGAAGTAGTAACTATCTGTAGTGCTTTACATGTGTGCTGATAACTTTGGAAGTTAAAGTGAGCAAAAGTTTTCAAAGAGAATACAAAAATACATTTAACACACACAAAAAATTGTAATAATTTATTAAAAAAGAAATAAATTGTGTAGTTTTATTTTACATGGCAACAAGTGAAAAGAAAAAAATAGTATTTCGTCCGTTATAAATACAATTAAATTTATGCCATTTTAAGAATATGGAGAAAAAATGTACATGTATTTCTAAAAGAGAAAGTTATGAATTTATTAAACACAACACAAGTTGTTAAAATTGTAAGGTTGTGTGAAGAAATTTTAATTTTTAACTTAATTTAGAAGACAGTCTCTACGCTGTCTATATTCAAATTATACATCACTGTTCCTAAATTACAATTCGGATTACAAAACATTTCTAACATAAAGGTATTATTATTTATTATTATTAAAGGTATATTATAATTTGAGCCGATCCTGTTTCTTGTAAATTAAGTGTATAATGATTTGCGGTCTTGCTATAAGTCTATAAATCTGGTAGAAAGAAAAGACATGTCAAGCATAAGTTTGGATTTAATGCAATTGTATTTTGCGATCATAAAAGCATTTTTTTTTCAATTCACACATCAAAGCATAACATAATATAAAGCTATGTACACAAAACTTTGTGTATTTTAAACATTACACAAAAATACGTGTTTTGCATGTTGCGCATACATATGTGTAAAAGCAGAATATTACATACAAATCTGTGTATTCTGTATATAACACAAACATATGTGTAATTTGCATATGACACAGCATTATGTGTATTTTCTTATTACACAAAAACATATGTAAAAACAGAATATTCCACAGATATATGAGTAGTGGGAGAAGGAGAGTTCGATTGATGAGGTGGTGGGTGGTGGGAGGAGGAGGAGGAAGTGGAACCACCACCTCCTCACAGAGAGAGGGAGCACCACCACCACCTGAAAGAGAAGCTTATCTGATGGAGAGTGTATCATACTATAGTAGGATGATGGGGAGGGCTTAAAATTGAGGGGGCTTAAATTTTTAGGGTTTAAAACTTCTTAGATCATACTATAGCAGAGGGATGGATGGTTTGAGTCTGTTACAGTATGATGGGATTTTTAGAGAGAGAGGGGAGGGCTTATTTTTTAGGAGGGGCTTAAAATTGAGGGGGGCTTAATTTTTTTGGGGGGAGTTTAAATTAAAGTAGAGATTGAAATCAACTTAGAGTAGGAAAGAATACGAAATGGAAAATGCAGTGGCGTCCTCTATCGGTGGGAATTGGAACGGTGGGTTTTCTGAAAATGTGTTCTTTATCTGAAATAATTTAAAAAGACATATATTTTTGCATTCTCTATGGGTCCCCCAACATATATTAAAAAATTAATATATGTTGTATTAGTTGTTCAGAGACAGTGGTATCATGAACACCACTTTACTCACTGTGGCCCACAATCTGCAAAAATATACTTTTGGATTAGCTTGACATTTAAAATCTTCATGCATATAAAAGGAATTTCAAAAATATTGTTTCGGTGTTCATGAGGTTTGGAAAAAATTTTTATACTTATTTTTACGAATCTTCTGAACTGTATTTTGAAATGTCCTTATGACCATATGCTAAACTGGTAATGCCATCCGACAGTAAAAATCTTTTATCGTCAAATGGAGAAAGACATTTCTTGTTTTGTTTTACTGTAAACAACTGATGTTTTTCTTGCAGAAATTTCGTATGAATTTCATAGTTACTTTTTTTATACAAAATGCAATTTACGTAATCTTGATGGGTTAGGCGATTTTGTACGATATATGTAGATACACCTTTTGCTCGCTTTTTGTCGTCATCACTCGATTTGATCGAGTACATTTTTCATTTGATTCCTGCAAACTCGAAAGCTGGTTTTGAGCATAGTTCATCTTTAAATTTTCCGAGAGTTTTCTTATTTTTAGTCGAGTACAATTTATGAGTTTGAGGATAATCAGAAAAATTGTATAAATCACTTTGCTGACTCATATCATCATATATGTTAGGTGTTGTTATATGATAGGTCAAACTGTCAGTATCTGTGAATAACAAGACAGCGTTTTCCTGATATGTGGCTTTTATATGATGGTTGTGAAAGGTATACATTAGTACTTTGGAGAGCTCTAAAATCGAAAATCCGACATAGATAGGTCGATCCATTAAGATGGTAGGTTTTTTTCGTTCCACAGCCACCAAATCGTTATTGAATTGTCTGAAATTTTTATAATTTGGTGAAGCCACCAATTTCTGTGCCCTAATTTCACTTGTACATAATTCGATGCTTCTTCTTTTTCGAAGATTTTCCATCGTTTTTCCGAAAACGGAATTATTTAATAATTTGAAAAAGTCCTTTTCGAAGGATGAGGTTGCTTGCTTCCTTTTTTCCGTATTCAAATTAATATATTTCTGGAGCCAAGGAGCTTGTCTAAATTTTATGGCCCGATGAATTTTCTTAAGTTTTAGTCCTAGTTGAAGATATAATTTTAAGTTTCGATAGTGGGTTACGTACTTATATTTGTCGTTGAGATTCGGAATCAGTTTCCGTGTGCCCACATATTTCTGATTTCCTAATAATTTCTTCGCATAGGGTGATAGCCTTGCTTCCGTGACTGTTACTCTTTCGGGGACCAGCGGGTATTCATTGTGTAATGAATGTAGATTTGAGGGGTATTCTAAATCCACCTCGAAGATGAATCCTTCTGGTGAATCATCTTTCAGGCTTTGTATGAAAGTTTCATCCAGTTTGCTGGCATCCACCCACTCGAAACCTGCAAATGGTAAAAATTGGGACATAGCCCAGCCGTACAAATTATTAGCATCCCAGTACATTATAAAGCTGGATGCTTCATTTTCTCTGTAATCGGGAGTTCCGGGAATGTTTGCTGTAGCGAATCTATGGGATATTTGAGAGACCCCACCTCTGACTCCTTCTTCTAAAAACATGAGCATGACGATGCCCGTCAGAAGTTCTAATGTTATGTCACACATTTTGAGGCATGCGTTCCACGAGAGCCCAGGGGACGTAAAAACATGGCAGGCGTCTATTTCATAATACCTCTGACATAGATAGCGGAAATTCTGAAAAACGTCAGATAGTAATAAAACATCCTTCTTGACATACAGATCGTGATATTCTCCTAGATTTTGTATGTTGAAAGTCTTCCATACATTCAGCGCATGCTCGTAGTCTTCGTTACTCACGTCTTCTTCTGTCAGGTTGTTGAAGAAAGCTTTAAGTGGTGGGAGCTGTTTGTCATTGAATTTTTGAAAAGATGTTATGTAATTATAAGGGAAGACCCCCTTTCTTTTGAGTAAATTTAAGTGACTGTTCGATGGGAAATGGTGTTGTAAAATTGGGAATTGATTAGCTTGAAGATTAGCAACAAGCTTTTCTAATGAAGTTGGAAGGAACTGGAATGAGTCTAAAAAAACCAACTGGATAGGAGAATCATGTTTTTTTAGTCTAAACGTGATATATTTTTCGTACGTGATTTTGTAACGTGATATATTTTTCTAAACTCGTTGCTATTACAGAGATTTCATGATCCTTGAACTTCCCCAATTCACTCATTAACAGAGCCTATCATATTTTTTAAGATTATGGAAAACGACAGGAATGGATTTAGGCTGTCTGTATTTTAAGTTGCAGTCTGCATGGGCAGCCCCTCGATATGCACCCGAAAGGTGATCATGTTCACGAATTCGATGAGCACCGAGAGTTTTTTTACAAATGCAACACTGCGTAGCTTGCTTAAATTCTGTTTCCTGTTCACACGACAATTTTAGAGGTTTTATCTGCATTAAAATTTTCCCCAAACTTCTTTCTTCCTGTATCATTCGCTGTAAAAAGACTTCCACGGCATCTTCCCCTCGATACACTTCCACCGGTTTTACACACTTTCCGTCTGGTCCTATGATTACATAAGCGAAACCACATGCAGTATGCTTGGATATTTTTTGTGTATACGGGTCTTGTGAATTCGGTGCTGAAGAATCTATGGGCTGTAAAATACTGTCAAAATCGGCATATATCGTGTAACCGATAGGATGCTGCATATGTATGTTCTTAAATTTCAGAAAATTTTCACCAATCATAGGCATTTCGATAATTTGTGCAGCATGTTTTTTGCAGTATTTTGTATGCTTATCTAACAAATCTTTCCCGGAAAATGCATGAAGGCAGCGAAAGCAATAATGTTGTTTTCCGTTATGCTTTGTACGATCACCTAACAGTCGTGAAAAATCAGTAATTAATGTATAGTGTTCATTATCTTCGGTGGCGATTAATAGCAAATTGATTACATCTTCATCCTCCCTCTCTGAAATGTATAAAAGCGTTATTTTATTCTCTTCGAAGCCGAAGATGTTAATTCTGATATTATTTTGATCTTCTATCAATTTCGCTTGCTGGTAAGGCATAGGAAAAGAAATCTTTTTTAAGTTGAGGGTATTTTCGAAGCTGGTGTAATGATTTACATCATCGGGAATGCTTCAGAAGGAATGCTAAGCTGAGAAGCTAATATGCACCAAACAATACATTTATTATCATCATAATTCTTCATATTTAACACTGCATTTTTTTGCTTGATTCTTTTCGGTAGTGGGATAAAGCTACTACCGCGTAGTGGGTTGTATTTCGCCATTTTGAGTTCTAAATAACTAATATCTGAGTCGCCATCCAGAACCGCCTTCTAAATATCGATCAAAGCATTTTAAAATTTTAGCAAAACCTTGTTGAATTTGGATTTCAACCAAATCATTTGTTAACTGGATATAGGTATCGCTATGTAAAAAAGGTTCCGCAGTTATAATCTCTCCATCACTTGTAATTCTTTCTAGTACGATCTTCAAAATCATATGAAATTTGATGGCTTCTTTTTGTTCTACCTCCTGCTGAAGGATTTCACATAACTGCTGTAAGATGCTATCAAAAAATATCTTAATGTCATATTGATTGCCCTCATCTGGTTCCAAACGAATCATTTTAAAGACGTTGAGGGATTCACTGACAGGTCTCGATGTGGGTGGATTTGCACTTGTTTTTCTACGTTTTACGCTTATGTAAGTTGTGCTGCTGTTACTGATGCATTGCTGTGATTTGATATGGCGCTGTAAATTTTGTTTCGTAGGAAATTTTTCGAGACAGTTCGGACATGAATATTGGGGGTTTTCGTAAATTTTTATATGTCGATTAAAAATGTCTTTTCGGTTAAATTCTTCACCGCATGCATTACATATAAAAATTCGTCTGTTTTTTTCATGCGTAATTTTATGACGATTTAATGCATCGAGCCTTACAAAAGTTTTTGTGCATACATTACAAGGATGAGTAGCCTAAAAGAGAATTAAAACCAACTTTAATTTTTTTAACACTACTTAATTTAACAATCTTTTAAAAAATTTTAAAATCTGTTTAAAATGCGAGTTAAATTTGGGAGAGCCGAAAAATTTCCACTTAATTTAACAGTTTTTTTAGATAACTTTATCTCTTTATAAAAATTTAACATACATTAAAATTCGCGACAATCTGAAAAAATTAATATAATAAAATGTACATACCTGATTTGAAGTTTCTCCCTGCTGATGGGTCCTTTCGTGTCTTTTTAAGGCATCCTTTCTAGAAAATTCCTTCTGGCATACGTTGCATGTCAGTTCCTAAAAAAAAAAAAAAAAAAAAAAAAAAAGTATACATTTTATTTTCTCTCCTAACCCTCTCAAAACATAACCCAATCATTGATTTTTTTTACCTTCGTATTATTCATCGGGGCATCATCATCATTTTCAGAAAGATCCCATTCTGGTTCTGAATTGTTCATTTCGTTGATGAGATCCTGGTCAATCTAACAATAAAAGGAATTTTTGTACTTTTCTAATTTAATTAAAAAAACTTTTTGAAAAAAAATTACGCAAAATTGATTGTCACCTACCATTATGTCTGCAGATTGATGTTGTTTTAAAAGGTGCACATTTCGGATATGTCTCCTTAAGTTATCAATGCGAGAAAATACTTTCTCGCATTCAGCACAAGTCAGTCGCTAAAACAGATATTCTGAAATTTATTTTCTAAAAATGCTTTCATTAAAAAACTACCTTAATTTATTTTTGATAAAATATTTCCTGTTATTTTAAAAATTCAGAAAGTAAATAATAAGACATAGGTTTGTAAAATATTTCCGTTAGTTTATCAATTTAAAAAGTTGATAATAATACATAGGATTTAAAAATAAGTTATTTCAAAAATTCTCCAATAAAAACGAATAAGTTAAAAATAAAAGAAAGTTTGCGGGAAAAAAAGTTCTTAAATAAAAATGAATAAGTTTGCATAAAAAAGTTTGCGGAAAAAAAAACATTTCATAAGTTTACAAATTAAAAAAAGTATTTCACAAATTAAAATATATATATATATATATATATTTCATAAGTTTACAAAGAAAAAAAAATCATAAGTTGAACAAATTTCAAAAGTTCTCTAATAAAAATAAATTAGTTAAAAATTAAAAAAGTTTTCACAAAAAATAAAAATAAAAAATATTATCAACAGAAATTTAAAATTTATTTTTCAAAAGTTAAAATGAGTTTACCGATTTATATATTATCTTACTGTCGCATTGCAATTCATTCATAGTTAAACACATTAGGTTATGTATAAAAGCAATAGATTTATAAAAATTCAAAAGTTTAATAAGTATTCAAAATATTTTGTAAATTTAAAGAATGAATTTCCTCCAACTTATATTTGTTATATAAAAACATTGATTTATGAAAATTATCAAACTTTTTTCATAAAGATTAAAAAATGTGTTTCATAAGTTAAGTATTTCACAAATTAAAAAAAAGTATTTCACAAATTAAAAAATATATATATATTTCATAAGTTTACAAAAAAAAGAAAAGAAATCATAAGTTGAATAAATTTCAAAAGTTCTAAAATAAAAATGAGCAAATTTCACTTACTAAATTTCTTTCCATGCTCGGAAGGCCTCCAATCCTTTTGTAATGTTGCACAAAATTTGAAGTAATGATAGTTGTGAGTCGATGCCTCTTTATTTATACTTTTCTTAATCGCAAAATATTACATCATCCTTAATGTCTTTCCCCTTCATTTAGTAAAAACGAATGTTCTCGAAAAATTCAGTAAAATCTGGAAAATTTAGTTAGTCAGATGTTGATTATTTAAAATAAGTTACTTTCTTAATCAGGATGATTATTCGATGTATAAACAATACACTGAATAACTATTAGTTCTTTACCATACTCTGATGAAAAGAGGCATTATCTCAAAATGTTTAACAAAACATGATATCACAATCAGCATTTGCTTAAAACCAGAGAATTTTCGTATCTTGTTTTTTTAAGATTGAATCAACTTCCTTGTTTTACTATGACATCAATACAGCAGGGTAAAGATGTCTTAAAATGACTTGTTATCTTAAAACAAATATGTTGTTTGCTCCTTGTGATTTCATTCAAGTCTTCGAAAGTAATTTCCTTTTCAGATATTAAAATACTTAATGCAGAAATCAAATTGAATATATCATACTGATTAAAAAATAAAAAATAAGAGTTTTTTATTTTATTTTATTTTATTTTATTTTCAGTTAAGATACTTTTTATTTCAATTGTAGTTTTTAATAAGAGATTGCTTTTTCCCCAAAATAAAAAGAATTGTAATTAAATAGATTTAAAAATAATTAGACACAGTATATGTAAAGGAAAAAAATATACATCAATTAAAAAAAATAAACAGTTTATTCAACATTAAAAATATGTACAACACAAGTTTTTCTTTAGATTTGATAAAAATATGTACAACACAAGTTTTTCTTTAGATTTGATATAACGATTCACAAAATTCTACAAAAAACTGAGAGTCCATTTTTTGAAAAAATTCTTTCGTATAAAAGCATGTGCATGATTCACACACATTCTTTGCCAATTTAAAAGTGTTCAAATGAAATAAGGCAGACTGTTTATATAACTCGAACTTTTCTTTCATTGGTACGTTTAAACATTCATGACGAAAACTAGAATTTAATTCGAAGCGGCACCGCTGCAAATATAAAATTTATTTACAGCAGAGGTTAATTCTTGTTCGAGACAACGTAAAAAATGATCCTTAGCAGAGTCTTGATTAAAATGCGAAGTACATTTGGAGGGTCTATTCATTATTACACTACCAATAACCTGTGTTAAAACCAAATCACTCAAAGACTCATTAATTCGAGGGATTAATTCAATTAATTTACAAATTTGATCTTTTGACATACGAATACCAGATTTTTTTAAGTAAAATCCCGAATTCCCAAGATTAAATAACTGCTGCAAATAGCAATAGTTCCAGGTAAGCAATCCAGGTAAGCAACTAACAGTTGATTATTTGCGACGAATGTTTCATCGTTTGAATAAAAATGAAAATTATATAATTTTTCACTCAATTTTTCCCATGATTCTAAATTAAAAATTACTCCTTCTTTCGTGGGGTATTTTTGTTGTGTATTCGATTCTTTAAAATTTCTGATATGTAATCGCAAGTAAATCTGATTTTCTAATCTAACTTGAAAAAAAGTCTCCCAGTTTAAATTAAATTCCAATAACACTGGGTCAGGGGCATTTAAATTTCGAAAATGGGTTTCAAACCAATCATTTTCCGGTATTTCCGAATCACATGTTTGCTTGGGGGCTGATTGTTCAGTGGAAATCACATCTAAATTCATTTTTTGTTTTTTCAAGGGGGGGCTGTTTGTAATATGACGAAATGTTAAACTAATTCTCATGTTTTTTATGCTCGAGTCAGGTGGGATTCCATGCGTGAACAACTGATTTGTTGGGGCGTGCATTAGGTAAAGGGAAACATGTTCCAAATTTAAACACGTCCTCGGTGATTTATTGCTTTTAAATTCGATTTTTCGCGTAGCTCCGAAACTTAAAACCGAAATTGGGCAAGCACTATCTAATTCACGTTCATCGTCTTTATGATGCGATATGTAACTGCTACCATCGGGATATAAGTTCAAAAGTACATAGTTATACATACAGCCAGACTGTTTTTCCACCAGATCTCGCAGCTGAAGGATAGGTGGTGTCCACGGGTTAGCACTAATGGTGGTTCCGCTGAAACTGTAACTCACATCTGGATCGCCGTAGGCCACGGCTTGTCTTTTAGGCTTGATATTTCTTCCTCGGATTCGCAGCGTCGGTGTGAAAAAGGGTAAAATTTTAAGTTGTTCGAAGAACAGATTAGCCAAATCTTTTTGTAGAAATTCTGAAATGTATTGCACGTTCAGTCCGTTTTCGGTGAATTTAACAGCAGACATCGTTTAGGGTTAGTCAGTCGAAGCGAGATGGGTCAGTAAGTCACGAGAAGATGAGTCACAAAGGTCAGCAAGGCACGTGAAGGTTACTCAGTCAAAGCAAGACGAGTCAGCAAACGAATGTTCCAGATCAGGCTCCAAGGGACTGTCAGATAGCAAGCATCAAGATACAGCTAGGCAGCAAGCAAAGTGTTAGCAATGAAGCAGATTTGTGGTTCTTATATAGTGAATGCTTATCACATATCAGATAAACGATATCACAATCTGATTACTGCTAGCGCCCTCTACGTTGAGCCGTCATTTTTTCTTCAGTTCCCGGTGTACTCTTGTTGGAAGCAGATGTGGGTAAGTAGTACTCTTTTATTTGAATGTAAGTGTGAAGTGCAGTTAAAAAAATAGACATAAAATTTTTTCAAATATAACATTTTATTTATAAATTTTCCCATTGCATTACATGCGGATCCACTTTTATTTTTTTAGTGGGCATTAGTGATACATGTTTCTTGTTAGAAGATAAATGCCGATTTTTTATAAAACTTTCAGGTACATACATTTCACGAAGAGTTTTTAATAGTTCATTTTGAGCCTTTATTGGAGTTTTTTTATTCACAGAAAACAAAAGATGAAATAAATCAGCTATATTCGATTCTGGGATAGGTTTTCCTTCGAAACTAATTGTTAAATTTTTATCCCATTCGAATTTTCTTGGATGATTTTTTAAAAAGTCCAACAAGGATCGAGCTTGTCTTTTCATAGAAGGTGGTACCGAGGATAAAATCAGGGTCAGTTCATCAGGTTCACTTTTCGGCTCCTCTTTCGCTTCAGAAGTCTCTTTTTCCGTGGGTTCAGGTGGTTTAGACATCCAGGGTGTGTTAAATTCTTGCAAGTCCATTTTACGTTTCAGCAATTCAAAATACTGAATCACTTTTTCATGATCGGGAAGAGTGCTGTTTAATATTTTCGACATGGCAGTATCGAATTCGGACATTTGCTGTTTTGTTGGTACATGCTTGGAAAGATTCTCTTCCGGCACCAACGCATATTTTTAGCGAGCTCCATTAATGAGTCCGGTTAATACACTCAAGGCGGCTGGGATTAGAATATTTAAAACCCCACCTCGTTGAATAATAAGTTTTTTCTTATGAAAAAGAGAACCCTTTTTCGGTCCGATTTTTCGTAAAGTAGTCTTATATTTACTTAAAGACTTTTTCTGTTTTAAAGATACAGGGATATTTCCTTTTAACAGATTGAAACTGCATTCACAGATGGCTTTTATAGAGCGGGGTGGTAATTTTTTTAAAAGTTGATTACGTAATGCCGTAGGACACGTTTTAATCAATTCTAAATCACGAAGTTGTTTCTTCGTCAACGTCATAGCGGCAACTGAATTAAAAACCAAATGTCTTTCTTTTTAAACCTTGTTTCGGGACATAAACGAACTGTGTTTGGCCCGGTAAAATCTGCGTCTTTAAACGTAAACGTTCTTCAGTTTCGTTTCTTAAATCCACCAGTAAATAGGAGAAAGGTTTTTGGGTTGCATCTTCATACACTTCTTGAAAAAATTTACTTTTAGTCGGATACAATTGCCGCCCCAAATGAATAATTTGACTCATATCACGACGACTTTTAAACAAGATCAAATATTGACTGTTCAGGGAAACACCTCTCATTTCTTTACCTTTATGAAATAAATTTTGCGTGATAAAAATCACACTAATGTTTAAATGGTAGCTACCTACTGTAAAAAGATAAGTCAAGAGTTCATCACTTCCACATTGAATCATGAGATCGTCTAAAATAACGAGTGAATTCGTTCCTAAGTATTCAGTATAATCCGAAGGAAATCCCTCAACAAAGGTCACATCCGTCATTTCGTCATACAGCTTTTGGTAAATACCATAAAACCAAACCACTTTGTCAGGGGAGGATTAAACATTTGGTTTCTGTCCTTCAGCAAATCTCGTAAAAACCAACTTTTACCCACTCTTGTGGGACCTGCGAGAAGCATTGTACAAGGATGTTGAAAGCAAGGAAACTCCATTTTGTAGGAGCAAACACAAGGAAAGTTACAATCGAAATAAACACAAACACCAAGAAATACAGTTTAAATATCGATTTATTGATAAAAATTCAGAGACACACGAAATCGTTTAGCTACAAAATTATAGACTCGTTGGTCGTTACAGATATTTTCAGTTACAAAATGTGATGAAATATGTTTCAAAGTTTTGCCACGGCATCGTGAATACAAGTAAAATATACAATATTGCCCACATACGGCCGTCTTATTACTCTCTAAGGTGAGGGGGTTAAACACCACTCGAGAAAAATGAGATGAAAAGTTCGCAATAGATCCTTGAAAAAAGGCAGGCCCGTTTCCATATGAATCAAAGAATTCCACTTCATCAGGTGAGGGTAAAAAGAATGCCAGCCAGTGATTTCCGGGTTCCGTTGACTTGTCCACATTGCATACAAAACAGGCAGGACAGTGTAGGATTCTCCACGGTAGTTTATCGCTGGGAAAAACATCTAAAAAATATTTTCGAGTTCTTGGATCTCCTGATAAAATCTTCTTGATTTGTAAAGAATCCATCTAGTTGGCAAAGTCACACAAAACGTGTCTTGATTTACTAATTTCCACAATATTTTCAAATTCGGCATATACCAAAACTGAAATTGTGGTTTTTTAAATCTTCAGCAAATTTAATCTCAATTCGTAAATTTCCCTGTTGTTGTAAATTTAGATGGGGGCCGTCACACAAATCTGGACTCAGGTCGAAAGCGTATAAGGTGTGTCCCTCTGCATATTCCTCACGTGTCAAATAAATACCAGTGTCATGATTAAATCCCGAAAAGAAACGATGATAAGCAGTTATGAAATTATTGTCTTCAAAATTCAATTCTAACCCTTTTGAAGGCATAGGTTGGCCATTCGCATAAACACTTAAAAAGTTGACTTTGTGATGATGAAAGTGAAAAGGGTTCAAATTATATTGTCCATTGATGGAAGCATTTTCTAATAATCCAATAATAATTCGTTTCGGTAAAGGTCCTAAAAATACATTGTCTTGCATAAAAGAACGACTTCCGGTAGATATCGAATAGGTCTTGCACAATACACGATCGATGGGATATTTCGCAGAAGTTTTTTCTAAAGCCTTCGCATGACCAAGCAACACACCTGGACTGACTTTCACTTTACGAACAAACAAGAAAGCATGTTCTAAAATCACTTTAAAATCCGGATCAGGTTTTGAAGTATCTGAAGGTTTTGCTGCAATTAAGCAAAAGTTGGGTTTACTGCGAACCATTTTAATTTTCAAATCGACCATGTTTAACAACAGTCTATTTTGTTGAAAAATGTCACAATGTAAAGGACCTGTCATGTCCAAGGTTTTACTATTTTTCGTCAGTTCATAACGTTTTTTCAATCCGGGGTTTTCATCAGATGTTGGGTCTGTGCAAGTTAATTTCTTATCTTTATAGAAACATTCGCATTGCAGTAAACTTTTCTTGGCATCTTCTCCAAAATTCAAAAGTGTTTCGATGTAAGCTCGATAGGTATAGGTGTTACTGGAAGAGGAAATGACTCTTTCATTCAGGCTCACATCAACTTGGGAAAACAAGGCTTGCAAAAAAAAATTCACGGGTGCTACGTGATCATCATTCGTTAAAGCAGATCCATCTGATTTAGTGATTTTCACTTTCGTATACAAATACGACGAGGATAAATCAATATAGTCTTCACCATTACCCGAAATATTAAATTCCACAGGTACCCCATCATGAATATTAGCAAGGGGGTGATATTCTACAAAATATCCTTTTTCGATGGCGGTTTGAGTTGGGGGAATTAAAAAGAGATCCAATTCCGTTTTAGCGCAAGCGGCAGAATCTTTATGAATTAGTCCGGACATCCTTAAGCGAAAATATCACTTGTTTTCACTTTCTTGACTTTACGACGACTGACGGTTTTTTTTGGAAGCTTTCTCTTTTTATGTCTGCGACCCGATCCAATCATGGACTTTACCTTGGTGGCTGCTTTATCCGTTAAAATCTGACCGGCTTCTTTCAACCTCCGCTTGGCGGCTACTTTGACATTCTCACCACGTGACACGTCATTCAACAAATCGAGTCCAGAAGAAAACAGTTGCTTGCCTACGGTTTTGGCTCCCGATTTAAAAAGAGGTACCGGAGCACGAAACAAAGAGCGAAACACTCCACCAAACCCATATCCTTTTTGTAAAGTAGTACCGTGATAATAGTTCAAACCACTACCTGACTGGTGGGTATAATAATCCTTGAAGGATTTTGCAGAACACTGGTAAGGCACAAACATTATGAGAGATACTTTTGACGAAAATGAAGTTTCACGATCAACTTCCCACGCTCGAATGACATTAATCGACCTGTGTGGGTTCCTATAACTGTTTCAATTGTCTGAAAATTCTTTCCAGTCACAGGAATATAGTGCGGCCTGTCAAACACTTCGTGAATCATCTCCCCATCTTGTCCTTTCACGGGGATCACTCTAAGCAACGGTGCAACAGTATCCCGTACGATCTGCGGTTCAACGAGGTCACTATAGATATACATCAATTTAAAATCAGCATGGGGGTCGGCTGCGAAGGGACTATCAAAATACATTGAAGAACCTGCGAAAGGTTCACCTACATTACCAGGTGGAAACCCTAAACTTTCTGCTAATCCTGGATCAAACTTGATTCTCGCATTTTTTCTCAAAGTCACATTCATTTTCTTTGAGTTTTTATTAAAGTTAAAAGAAATTTTATCATGAAATTTTTGATAGTTGAGTATTTTAATAATATCGTTGGGGGATTCAGAAAATCCGGGAGGGATTCTTGCCTTTTTCACTTCAAATGCTCCTATTTCAAATTCGCTTTCATTTCTAGGTCTTCCGTTCGTCCATTCGATATTTTCTCCCAAAACATATTCATATCCGTTAGTAAATTCGGTTATATTATTCCACAAGTGTGGGTAAATGAGTTCTGTCAAACCCACTTCCCACTCTCCTTTCAAGTCTAAGGCGGAAGGTAATCTTGACACAAAATGAGAAATTTTATTCTCTGGAAAATAATTCAGCGAAATGTCTGAAGGTAGCGTCACGTAGAAAGACATGTTTCACAATGAGGATGCAGGGTCAAAAACATAGGGTTTTATAACGAAAATAAATTAGATGAAGGTATCCACTGATTAAATTTATCGGGGTAACCATTAAATTTCACTTTATATTCCACATGACCTTTTCGTGTACGTTTTTCTAAAATCTTTTCGATAGTGTAATCCTCTTTCGGTTGAACTCTTTGAAGTTCTTGCGGGTAAAAGGTTCCTTGAATGGGTTCGTCCATCAAATCTTTAATTCGATACACAGGGGGATCTCTCGCGACACATTCCGTTATCACAAACAATTCTTCGGTCCAGTTCGTTTCATAACCTTTTTCAAAAGTTAATTTTTGTTTCGAAACACGCACGATTTCACCAACTTTAAATACGCACGGTTTTCTTTCCACATTTTGCATTTTTCCATACAAAGTAAACCACACATCGCTTTCGTTCTCAGGTGTTACTTCCACGGGGGCTCTCTTAATGCTGGAATGATGCGTATGATTGTAACTCTGCAGCAAGGAATCTAACACATCGATAAAATTATAGGTGTGATTATGCGTGAAATATTTCCACATTTTAGTTTTCAAGGTACGATTAAAACGTTCTACCACAGAAGCTTTCGTGTTATTATACGTAGTGAAAAATCGCACACCTTGTTGTTTTAAAAACTTTTGAAAAACTCGGTTCTTGAATTCTTTACCAGCGTCAGACTGAATAAACTTGGGCTTACGCGTTGCAAAAATGCTTTGAAAGGCTTTCACAATATCCTCACCACGTTTCGTTTTTAACGGAATCGCCCACGCATATTTAGAAAGAATGTCTATACAGGTAAGAATGTAGCGATATCCTCGATTGTGCTTTTGCAGACTGATCAGATCCACTAGATCGGTTTATCATTGCTGATCGATCGAATACACGATCACACGATTGGTCGGAAACTTTCTTCGCACAGGTTTGTGCAGTGTGTACGAGTCGACTCCGCTTAACCATTTCTGAATCGTCTTCTTGGAAACTTTTCCTTTCGCAGCAGAATATAAAACATTTATACCACCGAAACTTCCCGCGTGACTCGGATTCTGATAAATCTCCTTCATTGCAGCATGAAATTTTATTACGTGAAATATTAATATTCAGCCGCATCATATCGAAAAAGATAAATTTTCCGGTTTCATTTAAATTCAGTATAAAATCAATCTTAAACTTTTCCCCACAAACACATGACTTACGGCCGACAGGCGATTTCATTGCGGCCAGAAGGAGTTAAGGCCATTTGTAACAAAACAATGCGGTACCGCAAATAAGGTGCCGCTAGTTGCGGCAGCTATCGCCGAGCCAGTAACGGATCGGCGATGACACTTTAGTTACTTTACGGCGAGTTACATTTACTTTGCCGGCCAACTCCTAAGGGTCAATTTCTGGCAATAGTGTAATGGCGTTTCATACTTTAGAAAGCAGAGGGCCATTATAATCTAACCAGCATTTTTATTTAAAAGAGAAAGATTATTATTGGTCTTCATTTCTTTGAAAAACTACTTCAAATCTGAGTTTTGCTAAATATATAAATATGTTGTAAGGTTTATATTTAAGACAGTTAAACACATGACATAATTTTATTTAATTTAAAAATATTTTTTATAAATAATAAATATTGTTCCCAAAATGTATACATATTCCAAATAATTTCTTCAGGTGCCCTTTTGCATTCATTATTTATAAAAAAAATAACTAAAAGAATATAAATAAATATTTAAAATACATTAAAATAATTTAAAATAAATATTAAAATAGAAAAAGCCTTTAGATTGTGCCTAAATCGTCTCTGTCTTCCCCCCCCCACATCTATCTGTAAAGCAAAAGGAAAGCTTTATTTTTTTTTTTAAACTCAAAAATGGAAAAATTGTTTTTTTAAAAAAGGGGGAATTTTGATTTTTTTGCCTGTGCTAGCGGGTTGGAAGGCAGAGGTTATGGGGCTGATAATTTTCTCTTAAAATGAATAATGTTTCAGTAGAACAATACATTTTTTTTTATTCTTTTGTTTATTTTGTATCAAAAGTGTTTTACTTTTTTCCTGCGTAAAAACATGCTTTTGATACATTTTGTTACATAAATTACTTTCTTATGCATTTAAATATTTTTGTACAGAAATGAATGAAAATTGTTTTTGCAATCAAACAACTTTTTTCATTTCTTTATAAATGTGTATATCTGAAATGGTATCCACACTTCCATACATTTTTGTTCAACGGCGCCTTTTTACACTCATCATTAAAAAACAATAGAAAGAAAAGGGAAAAATATTTAAAATAGATTAAAATAATTTAAAATAAATATTAAAATAGAAAAACGTCCTTTGAGAAACGTCTCGTTAAAAAAGGGTTGTAAAAAGATTTCCCATCTTCCTCCCTCTCTCACGGTTTTCAAGGGCACGCCAGTGACCTCGTATTTTTCGCTGATTCATCCCCCCACCCTTCTGACTACCCAGATGTTGTCAAGTATCTATTTGTTATTTGGACTTCATTCCTGCCGTTCGCATCACTAGCTCGCAGGTGCTAGCTTGTGGTCGCTTTATCTCTGAAAGTAAGAGGTATTTACACGGAAAATATTGTAAGTCTTAATTTTTTGTCGATTCATTAAAGATTTTTAACTCTGAAATATTTTTTGCATCATTTTATTGTATTTGTTTTTGTATTAGAACGGCATAAAAAAAGTAAAGCATTATTAGCTTTTATGATTTTAGAGGACGCAAAGTAGCTTTTGTCTGCTACTTTTTGATTTTTAAACATATTTTGGTTTACGAAAAGGTAGAATAACATTTATTTAATATTTATTAATTGTAGTTTTCTCCAAAATAATCCAAAATTTTATTTAGTTTGTAGCAGTATATTGATTTTTTTTGTTTCAATAAATGTTTTGTAGTGGGGATTATATAAATCGATTTTAAACATTGTGAATTTTTGATACTACTTTATTAATAATTTAGTTTAATTAAAATTGTTTCCATATGATTTTTCTTTCTTTTTTATTCAACTTTCAAAGAAAAGTCCCCCCCCCCCCTCTAAGTCCGGATAATAATTTATCGGTGGTGAAAATGCCATTAAAAGCAACAACTAAATAATTTTAATGCAAAAAAGAAATTGAGTAAAGAAAAAAGTCAATATTAATTGCTCGAAATACTTTCGAAATACGAAACATGATTTTATCTATAAATATATGTATACAAAAAAAAAAAGTTTCATGACTTATGTAAACATCAAACTATATATTTTATTTATTTTTAAATAGCTGTGTTATTTTTTCTTTTCTTTTTTTTCTTTTTCTTTTCTTTTCTTTCTTTTTTTTCTTTTTTTTTGAAAATGATGCAAAAATTATTGTGATTTCATGTACTTTAATGAATGGACAGACTTAACAATAAGCTAAACAAAACACCACATACATACATAAAATAGATCTATTTTAATATAAAGTACATAATAAATCATATTAAGAATATATGTTATTTAGGCGTAAGTTCAAAATGTGTTGAATAAAAAATAATTGTTGAATAATTGCTTGAATAACAAATGTTTTTTCATGAAAAATAAATATAGTAATAATGATTTCGGTTCATTTTTCAAAAATGTATAAATTTATTTATCTTGGGCTTATTGAAAATACAATGTTTGGCATACTAATTTTATTTTTCAAATTGTATATGAAATGCAACTGTTTATAAATTGCATTATTTATATATATATATATTTAATGCATAATAGAATAAATAAACAAATTATTAAATTCAATATGCGAAGTATTTTATTTTGGAAAATTTTCGAAAATTCAAGAAAAGTAAATTTATATATGCATATATTTTATTGTACCTAAATTATTCTTAATATATTTATTTTTCATGCAAAAACATTTAATCATTCAAGCAGTTCTTTAATAGATATTTTTTATTGAATAGATTTTGAATTTATGCTTAAATAATTTTTATGGCATGGTAGTGGCAGGCTTTTGGATAGAATAAATCATAAAGGGCTGTTTTGTGGGCAGCTTTTGGCTAAACTTAATTCTTACAAAACACAAATGGCATGGCTAGGGCACACTTATGACTAGCTCTGATTGTTAATGGCCTTTAAAAGAATAACTGTGGCAAGTTTTAGGCTGTCTGATATTTTGATAAAAAGTTTATGGCACATTTGTGGGCCTCTTCTTGTGTCCGAGTTCTGGCCGGCGTGACAGTTTTTTGACGGAGCCGTTACGGCAAAGGATGGCGGGCCGTCACCAAACACTTTGGGCCAACGTTAACGACACCTATAATGGCCCACAAGTTATGCGTTTATTGGGTTCATTTCCGGTAAATACATATATCAACGAAAATATAATACACACCCTTACGTACAGACACACCACACTCAACACTTCCTCTCTCGAAGTCATTCTTAAAAATGACACATCTCACACGTCACTACTCTCTTTAAACATTTAAAATCTTGACATACAGACATAGTTTCTTGGCTCGATTAGTTAAGACCTCAACATATCATCGAGCCAAGAGACTATTTTACAAGTTCGAACCTCCTTCAAAACTTTAAAAAAAAAAAAAAAAAAAAAAAAAAAAAAAAATTACTATTTTCGAAAATATTATTCTAATCGTTCCAATTCCCACCGATAGAGGGCGCCACTGCATTTTCCATTTCATATTCAACTATCTTTCCTACTCTAAGTTGATTTCAAACTCTACTTTAATTTAAACTCCCCAAAAAAATTAAGCCCCCCCTCAATTTTAAGCCCCTCCTAAAAAATAAGCCCTCCCCTCTCTCTCTAAAAATCCCATCATACTGTAACAGACTCAAACCATCCATCCCTCTGCTATAGTATGATCTAAGAAGTTTTAAACCCTAAAACTTTAAGCCCCCTCAATTTTAAGCCCTCCCCATCATCCTACTATAGTATGATACACTCTCCATCAGATAAGCTTCTCTTTCAGGTGGTGGTGGTGCTCCCTCTCTCTGTGAGGAGGTGGTGGTTCCACTTCCTCCTCCTCCTCCCACCACCCACCACCTCATCAATCGAACTCTCCTTCTCCCACTACTTATATGTGTAAAAATAGTACTCATAAATGCGTGTATTTTAGTGCAATTCACCCATTAAAGTGTGTAGTTTAAGAGTTATCAGATAACTTTTACACATTTGGACTTATCAAATTACTCATTAAAATGTGTATTTTCAAATTTACACATTAGGCGTGTATTTTCTCAATTTACACACAAATTTACACATGTAGACATGTCGTTTTTGTATCATCGATTTACACATTTTTGTGTGTAAATTTACACATTTTTTTTTAGCGTGTACTTTCTTAATAATAGAATTTGCCAGTTTGATGCACTTGAGAGCAAAAATGAATTTAACAATAAATCGGAAAATAAGAAATTTGGTTTGGAATACACCCTTAATTCTTGAGACAGAACGATAGCAAAAATTGTGAAAGATACAGCATAGCAGCGCCACTTCTTGAAGCATTTACACTAAAATATCAAAACTTAAACAAACATCACTTAAACAAACATCAGTTCATATCAAGGACTAACTGAATCGGAAGTTGATGGAAATATGCGTATTAGTTATCAACATATAGCTGTTGAGTAAATCGTAAGAAATGCAACATAGCAGCGTAACTTATTGATCGATTTACACCAAAAACTAATTACCACCAATGTATTTCAGGGACTACCTGAATATAAAGTTTTATGAAATTCTGTTTATAAATTTTTGAGATAGAGTGTCCACAAAATTTATGTCACAGAGAGACATTTCGTAAACACGTGTTTTTTGGAATCTCTGACCCCCTAAAACGTTTAAATCCGACGAAGACCGAAATTCAAAAAATTTTATGAATCCATCCTTTTTTTCAGGTAGAGGTAGAATAAAGAAAAAATATGAATATTGCATAGATCCTGATAAGAGAATAGGTTTTCGTTTAAAAGTATAAATTCTGACAAAATTTGGTAACATGTATCTACAAATATGATGTTTATTAACCCCTTGAAGGGCAGTGGCTCATTTTTCATCACTTAATTCACTTAACCGCCCTAAATTAGATAAATCGGTTTTTATGCAGAATTATCCGAAGTGTGTCAAATTTTGGATATAGGTTCTTTCTGATAAGGTTTATATATAGTATATAATACCTGAAGAGATTTGGGAATTTAATGGTTTAGCATCGAGGGAGAACGGGGGAATCTCTCTTAAATTAAATTAATAGGTTTTTTCGCAGAATTATCCGATTTGTGTGGAATTTTCGACATAAGTTAATTATGATAAGAAGTATCTATGATTAGTTATGTGATTTTTTTGCTTATTAATAAAGGGGGAGGGGCGGGCAATTATCTCGCCTCAAATTAGATAAATCGTTTTTTATGCAGAAATACCCGATGTATTTCTTTTAAATGTAGGTACTTTCTAAAAAGGTGAATACCTGAATAGTTTAAGGAGTTTAATGGCTATGTATAGAAGGTGAATCGAATACAACCCCCACTCCCTTAAATTAAATAAATGGCTTTTTACGCAGAATTATCGGATTTGCTTCAAATTTTGGATTATAGATTCATTATGATAAGGTGTATCCCTGATTAGATATGGGATTATTTTGCTAATTAAAAAGGGACGAGTGGTTATAAAATCCCCTTTAATTAGTTAAATTGTTTTTATGCACTCTTATCAGATGTATTTCATATTTTGGATATAAGTTCTTTCTCATAAAATGAATCCCGGAAAAGGGTTTAGGGTTTAATGGCTAAATATAAAGGGGGAGACGGTGGATAACCCCCTTTAAATTAAAAAAATGGCTTTTTTTAGCAGAATTATCCGAATTTCTTCAAATTTTTGATGTAGGTTCATTCTGACAAAGGACATATCTGATTAGCTATAGGGTTATTTTGCTAATTAAAAAGGAGGGCTAATTAAAACTATTTTGCTAATTAAAATTATCCTCCCCTTAAATAAGATTATACATATTTTTATGCACACTTATCCGATGTATTTCAAATTTTGAATATACGTTCTTGCCAATAAAGAGAATCCCTGAATAGTTTAAACAGTTTAATGGGTAAGTATAGAGGGGTGAACGGAAGATACCCCCCCCTTAAATAAAATAAATGGCTTTTTCCGCAGAATTATCCGATTTGCTTCAAAATTTAGATGTAGGTTCATTATGATAAGGCGAATTCCTGATTCGTTGTAGGTTTTCCCCCGTTTTCCCCTCTATACTTAGCCATTTAACCCTTAAAACAATTCAGGGCTTCACTTTATCAGAAAGAACCTAGAACCAAAATTTGAAATATGTTGGACAGTTGTGCTAAAAATTTATCTTATTTAAAGAGGGGGATAATCCCTTCTCCCCTTTTTTAATTAGCAAAAGAACACCATAACTAATGAGGGAAATACTTTATGATAATGAATCTACACCCAAAATTTGAAGCAAATCAGATAATTCTGCGTAAAAAGCAAACTATTTTAATTTAAGGGGGGTTATCCCCTGTTTCCCCCTCTATACTTAACCATTAAACACTTAAACTATTCCGGGTTTCACTTTATGAGAAAGAACTTATATTCAAAATATGAAATACATTGGATAAGTGTGCATAAAAAAACTGATTTAAGGGGGAAGGTAATAATCAACTGTCCCGCTTTTCTAATTAGCAAAAGAACACCATATCTAATCAGGGATACGCCTTATCATAATGAACCTATAATCCTAAATTTGAAGCAAATCCGATAATTCTGCGTAAAAAGCCATTTATTTAATTTAAGACGGGTTACCCCCCGTCCCCACTTTATACTTAGCCATTAAACCCTTAAAACTATTCGGGGATCACCTTTATAAGAAAGAACCTGCATTTAAAATTTGAAATACATCGGATAATTCTGCATAAAAAACGATTTATCTAATTTGAAGCGAGATAATTGCCCGTCCTCCCCTTTTTTATAAGTAAAAGAGTCCCATATTTAATTAGATATAGTCTTATTACAATGAACTTACGTCCAAAATTCCAAGCAAGTCGGATAATTTTGCGTAAAAAGCTATTAATTTAATTTGAGAGGTTTTTCCTCCGTCTCCTTCTATGTTTAACCATTAAACTACCAAATCAATTCAGGCATTATGTACCATACATAAGCGTTATCATAAAAAAACCTGTATCCAAAATTTGATAATCGTTGGATAATTCTGCATAAAAGCCCATTTATCTAATTTCGGACGGATGGGGGGAGGTAATCGTTCCTTCCCAAAAGTAATTAGGCAAGCGTCTTTTCAGTATGAACGCATATCCAAAAATTTAACCAAAACAGTTAAGTCAGCATAAACCATTTACGTAATAAAAAGTTAATTAAATCCAATTGACTTTTTAAGTCATCAGATTTTAAAACATTCACCTTTTATATAAACATTTTAATAAAAATTTTAGTTTTACTTAAGAAAGGTGTTATAATAAAACTAAAATACATTGACATGTTTCGGAATCGTCAAATAAGTTCCATAGTCATAATGTAAAAAAATAATAAAAATTAATTCTTTTTTCGATATTATGACTATGGAACTTATTTGACGGTTACGAAACATGTCAATGTATTTTATTTTTATTATAACACTATTTACGTAAATTATGAGCCTCCCCCCGATCCACCTTTTATACTTAACCAATGAATCCCGAAAATCAATAACAAATCCCTAAAATATATTCCTTGTCACTTTTTTACGATAACTTATTTCTGTGTCACCTTTTTTTCCGTGTCACATTTTTCGCTTTTGTAGTTTATGTTATTTTTTCCGATAACTTTTTCCCGGTCACTTTTTTCCGTTTACCTTCTGTCCCATTCAACATTTTAATGGTTCATATGTTAATCAGCAGACTTCAGTTATCTATTGCATAAAAGATATTGATATAAAAACAGAACGTAAATGAACCGATAATTAAAACATATAATGCTAATCATTAGTAATGGGTAAATCAATACAAAGAAAAATTAGTTGGATGTGTCAATCCCAAAACTTTCTTCTATCTCATAAGTACATTTTAATATTTAAAAAAAAAACGTGGTGACCCCAAAGATACCCACTATCGAATTTCCTCGAACATTTGACCTAGCCTAATGAGATTCTGGTATCCGAAAAGCCTAAAACGCAAAATTTAATTAATATTCTGAGAAAATGAGCTTAGTAGTGCCTTATGTTGGGTAATTTATACTAAAGCCTAATAAGCATCCATTTATGTCAAGACCTAACAGAATCTGAAATTTGATGGAATTTCGTCCATTAGTTCTTGAGATATAATTATAAAAAAAAATTTGCAAAACGTAGCACGGCAACACCATATCTTCTACAATTTATGCCAAAACGTAAAAAAGCGTCTAATTATGTTATGGTGTAAAAGAGTCTGAAGTTTGGTGAAATTCTGTGCATTAGTTCTTGAGATATAGCTAGTTTAAAAAAAACCGTGTAAAATATAGCACAGCAGCTCAATCAATTGAAGGATTTATAACAAAACGTAATCATCGTGTAATTATGTTATATGTCATTTTGTAACAAAATCTGAAGTTTGCTGAGATTCTGTGCGTTGGTTGTTGAGATATAGCTATCGGAAAAATCGTGCAAAATGCAGCATAGCTGACCACCTGTTGCAAGGTTAATACCAAAATGTAATCAGCGTCTAATTATGTTATATATTCTAGTGTAACAGAATCTAAAAATTGATGAAGTTCTCTGCATTAGTTCTTGAGATATAGCTATCGCAAAAATCGTGCAAAAATCGTAGCATAGCAGCGCCACCTATAGGGCAGTTCACACCAAAACCTTATCAGCGGCTATGTATCTCAAGGTATCGCGGAATCTGAAGTTTGGTGAAATTCTGTGCATTAGTTATGCATTAGATAGCTATCATGAAAATCATGAAAAACGTGGCATAGCAGCGCCACCTGCTGGCCAATTTACATCAAAACTTAATCACCGTCTATGTTTATCAAGGGGTCACAAAATCTGAAGTTTGGTGAAATTCTGTGCATTAGTTCTTGAGATATAGTAATCTTGAAAATCATAAAAAACGTAGTATAGCAGCGCCACCTCCAGGCCAATTTTCACCAAAAACCAATAGGCGCTAACTCATATCAAGGTCTAACTGAATATAAAATTTTATTAAATTTCGAGCATTAGTTCTTGAGATAGAGCGCCCACATTTTTTTGTCACATACAGACAGACAGACAGACGGACAGACTCACACACAGACATTTTCTAAAAATAGTCAAAACGTGTTCAGGACCTTCTAAAACGTATAAATCCGTCAAAAACCTGAAGTCGAAAATTTTCATGAATCCAATACTTTCTTCTTGTAAAGATAGAAGAAAGTAAAAAAGAATAAAAAAAAGAACACAGCATCCATATTCTAATATCAAAGGCCCTTTTTCGGTTTTGATTGCAGAATTTTCATGAGGATACTTTCACTTTCGAAACAGGTTCGAAAGTGAAAATATTGTACTTAAATATATCTGTAAACAAAATCAAACAAATCCAAAATTGCACGTCAATGAATGACGTGCGATATAATGAAGTTTCACAAATAATCAGACCATGGTGTAGTATGCAGCACATCGGATACAGTATATTCGTAATCTTTTATATGAGTCACTACTTTTGTGCGTCCCTGTAAACACTATAACTGCTTTCTATTATACAGGATGTAACTTATCGTAAACCTCCGCAACGTATATGAATTTCATAATATGTATAATGGGTTAATAAAATTAAAACGTGTCTTCAATAATACTTCTCTCTATACCATTACGTAATGGATTAATTTTTAGTGGCCCTGTAAATTAAAAACAAATATTCTTTGCACCCCACAGATTATACAGAACGTATATTTTAGTATATACTTCATAGATACATACCAATTTTTTATGATCGAAATACTGCAACTTCATTAAAATGCACTTGAAAAAAATTTTTTTTTCATTAACCTTAATGCAACGGAATACTTTAATTGACCTTTATTTGAACTGTACAACCTATTTTCATAAAATTTGAAATGACTCGACACAGTTATACAGCAATTTTATATTTGAAATTTCAAACGATACGATTGGGTAGTTTTTGATTTGTTGTATGAGGGCGGACAGACTGGACGATCACTATAGGTGCTACGTATTTACATAACTACAAACGCACCTAAAAGGGAAAAATGTCTTTCGTACATTTCTACCTCAGTAATAAAATGAAAAAAAATCATATAAAAATATTGATGTACATTTCTGCCTCAGCAATAAAATAAAAAAAAAATCATGTAAAAATATTGATATGCAAACGAAATATCTCCATAAAGTTTTTCTAGAGGATTAGAATTAGCAAACGTGTAGTTTCACTTGACTGAAGCGGAGACCGGCTTACTGCCCCTGTGGCGACCCTTCCCTACCTTCCCCTGTATGAACAGCGCTCGGCGTCTCTGGAACCGGATATTTTTGCCACCCCCGTCCCTTGTACTTATGAGCACGAAGTTACAGATTTTTTTTCTTTTTTTGTTAGAAAGACTCATTTCTGTTGGCATAAATTTTCTAAATTGGGTTCTTTATGGATAATTTCGGCTATAAATAAAGTTATTTTTTTTCAATTCACAAAAATTCTGTACACATATACTTTATGTATGTATATATATGTATTTTCTGTAAAACCATATTGCTTTTTATCATTGCTTTTAAATCATTGCTTTTAACATAAAATGGACAAGTCATTCAATTAGTTTCTGAATAAACACCTAATTTTCGAGTGCTTTCGACCAAAAATGAATTCTGAAAAGTACTAGGAAATAGCTTCTTTAAATTTGAAAGCAGCATTAACACTGTTTTCAAATCTAAATTGGTTACTTTTCAGGATTCATATTTGTTTGTACTTGTGTGAGAACGAAAGATACTGTTATTTAGAGCCTATAAAATCGAACGGAGTTTCCAATTTTCATAAGAGACAATCTTTAATAAATTGCTGTTAAAAGCACTTAGCATTTGAATTGAATTTCCTGAAGCGCTCTAAATTGATTTTTAAGATATGATAGAGTTATAAATTTGTCATCATACAACAATCGCTTAAAATTCAATATGTAATTCAGTTATCTAAAATTGAAATATTAGTAAATTTTAAATCAATTCAATAATCACGTCTGTAAGTAACATTGTTTGACATTTAAAAATGGGTTTGTAAGTTAGGAAAATTTCGAGAAAATCTCTTACAATACCCTTAAATCTAACACACACGCACACACACACACACACACACGCACGCACACACACGCACACACACACACACACACACACGCACACACACACACACACACACATATATATATATATACAGGGTGATTCCGAATTTTTTTTACAATAAAAGAGGGGTGATAGTACACATCAAGACAAACAATATTAAATAGGAGACCAGGGGTCCAAAACGTTTTCCTAAGGAAATAGCCGCCATTAAAGTTTAAGGACCAAAATTTCAAATAAACATAAAAAACGGAAAAATCGGTCGATTGATTTGCGGTTTTCACTAAAATTATTCTTTATGTCGGCATTTTCATGAAATTAAATTATAAAGATAAATTTCAAAAAATGCCGAGAGAGGGCGCTTTAGACTTTGGAGTAACGAACAACTATTTTTTGGCGGTATTTTTTGCATCTAATTAAATGTTTTCGTAAGCTTAGACTCAAACTTAAATTTTGAGCTCAAAATCTGTAGCTGGGAGTGGTTAAGTAACACAAACTGAGCTGTGTTCAGAGGGTTCAAATTTCAAATGATTATAAAAAACGGAAAAATTGGTCGATTGATTTGCGGTTTTCACTAAAACTATTCTTTATTTAGGTATTTTCGTGAAAATAAATTATAAAGATAAATTTCAAAAAATGCCAATAGAGGGCGCTTTAGACTTTGGAGTAACGATACACTCTTTTTTGGAGTTATTTTTTGCATCTTTTTAAATGCTTTCGTAAGCTTAGACTTGAACTTAAATTTTGAGCTCAAAATCTGTATAGCTGGGAGTGGTTAAGTAGACAAACTTAGCTGTGTTTAGAGGGTTCAAATTTAAAATAATTGTAAAAAACGGAAAAATTGGTCGATTCGTTTGCGGTTTTTGCTAAAACTAATTTTTAAATCAGCAGTTTTTTTGATCAATCAGTGTTTTCTTGGAAATAATTTTTAAAGATAAATTTCACAAAATGCCGATAGAGGGCGCCTTAGACTTTGGAGTAGCATACAACTATTTTTAACTGTTATTTTTTTAATCTCATTAAATGCTTTCAAAGGCATAGACTTAAATTTTGGGCTGAAATTCTGAATCGTTGAGAGTGTTTAAGTAGCGAAAAATTGAATTGTGCTCGAGGAGGAAAGAGGGTTAAATTTTAACTCCTGAACACACTTCAGTTTGCACTTCTTAACTCCTCATAACGATTCAGGATTTGAGCTCAAAATTTAAGTTTAATTCTAAGCTTCCGAGAACATTTAAAATGCTTTTGAAAGCATTTAATTAGAACCAAAAAATAATGGTTAAAATGAATTGTTGGTTACTCTGAAGTTTAAGGCTCCCTCTGACGGAATTTTTTGAGATTTACTTTTAAAAATTATTTTCAAGAAGATACTGACTTAAAAAATAGTTTTATTTTAAACCGCAAACGAATCGACCAATTTTTCCATTTTACATAATTACTTTAAATTTGAACCTCCCCCTCCCCCTTGAACACAGTTCAGTTTGTGCTACTTAACCACTCCCTACTATTCAGATTTTCAGCTCAAAATTTAAGTTTAAGTCTAACCTTCCTAAATCATTTAAAGAGATGCAAAAAATAACGGCAGAAAATAGTTGTGCGTTACTCCAAAGTCTAAAGCGCCCTCTATCGGCATTTTTTGAAATTTATCTTTATAATTTAATTTCATGAAAATACCTAAATAAAGAATAGTTTTAGTGAAAACTGCAAATTAATCGACCAATTTTCCGTTTTTTTTAATCATTTGAAATTTGAACCCTCTGATCACAGCTTAGTTTGTGTTACTTAGCCACTCCCAACTACAGATTTTGAGCTCGAAATTTAAGTTTGAGTGTAAACTTACGAAAACATTTAATGAGATGCAAAACATACCGGCAAAAAATAGTTGTTCGTTACTCCAAAGTCTAAAGCGCCCTCTATCGGCATTTTTTGAAATTTATCTGTATAATTTAATTTCAAGAAAATGCCGACATAAAGAATAATTTTAGTGAAAACCGCAAATGAATCGACCGATTTTTCCGTTTTTTATATTTATTTGAAATTTTGGTCCCTAAACTTTAATGGCGGCTATCTCCTTAGAAAAGCGTTTTGGACCCTTGGTCTCCTATTTAATATTGTTTGTCTTGATGTGTACTATCACCCCTCTTTTATTGTAAAAAAAATTTGGAATCACCCTGTATATATATTTAACTACAAAAGATTGAGATTTTCTAATTTCGTATTAAATCAACACACCTGCTCCAAATATAGTTTTAACGTTTTATTTATCTATAAATATAAATTTCCTTTTACTAACACATGAACTCCTATAAAAGAAAAATATACTTAATAGGTTATAATTGACTTTATGATTTTCATCCTCAAAATATTTTTAATTATTTTTTAAATATATTTTTTGAATAGAAATCCAAATTTTTAAGTAGAAATGATGGATTAGTTATTTGGTATCTGAGAAAGAATATCAAATACATGAATGGTTGAAAATTATGTTGTGAAAGAAAAATTTAACATATAAGGAGGTCTGCACGGGTCGGTATTTAAAGACCCGAACCTGGCCCAGTGTAAAACTCAGTTTGTCCGGCCCGACCCGTCTATATTTTTATATTTTTAGGCCCTGCTCGTACGGAAACTAGTGAAAACAGGCCCGGCCCGATCTAGCCCGATGCAATTTCGAAAAAATTCAAATTTTATCATATGATTAATATTTCTTTAGAAAATACTACATACACATTTATGTGATGATTTTACAGCAAATTTTACAGAAATAGATTTTTTAAGTGTATTTTTTTTTATTATCTTGATTTAGAATATAACAAAAAGAGAAATATAAAAAAAAGACATAGGTTTAGGTAAAAATATAGCTTCGAATAATAAAGTTATATCCAATAATATCAAAGCTCTAAATGGAACCTTTTACAATATATCACTACAAACACTATTTGCGAGTATATGAGTCAAATATTACGATTAAAAATTATTGATTGATATCTTAATATGAAAATGCGTTCAATTGCCAATGCAGGATAAAATATCCTATGAACTTAGCGAAGAATTTATATTTATTGACCAATTACACTTTTTTAATATTATTTATTATTTATAAAGTGAATTAAATGCTTATGCTTATGTGTATTACAGTGTCCCCTAGCGACGAAATTTGCATTTTTAATTTTCGTATTTTTTTTTTTTTTTTTTTTTTTTTTTTTTTTTTTTGTGTGTGTGTGTGTGTGTGTGTCAAGTGCATTACTTGAATTATCTGTAATTCAAATTAAAACTCATTTGGACCAATAAAACGCATTCTAGAGCCTTCTAAAATGTGCAATTTTTTTTGGACCAATTTGTAAAATATAGAGACCTGCAAACATTTTACAAAATTTTATGTTTTTTTCCTCATCGATGATATTCCAAGATTTCATTAAGTGGGTTTCCTCATTCATCGCCTCATTCCCTTCACTGATGTTAAAATATGGGACTAAATAACACATAGATAGTAATGAAATTAATGATAAGTATCAAAATTCAAATTTTAGCAGACGATAGAGAATATGCAATCAATTTTAAACGTTTATTGAGTCTCAGTTCCTTAAATACATTTGTATATTTAAAAAATCACCCCAGGAAATGAATATTATATGTTTTTTGGTTGCCAAAATATTTTCCAAAATATATTTTTAATTTAATATTTTATGACTGACAAAAATATTTGACTTTGAAAAACTGACAATCTGTGAGTAACATTTAAAGATAAATTCTCAATCACATAAGGAACTGAGACTCAATAAACGTTTAAAATTGATTGCATATTCTCTATCGTCTGCTAAAATTTGAATTTTGATACTTATCATTAATTTCATTACTATTTATGTGTTTATATTTTGATTCTTTTTAATGTGTCAATTAAATAGCTCTCGTTAGAACTTTTTCCCTTTTGTTAAGGGCAAAACAATTTGTTAAGAATGTTTTTTTTTTTTTTTTTTTTTTTTTTTTTTTTTTTTTTTTTTAACAATGTTAATTTAAAGCGAAAACCAAAAGCTAAATTTCGGAAACTTTAAGTTTACAAAATGTAACGAATATTGTTAAATGTTAAATGTTTTGTTTTATTCGCTCTTTATTTTGTTTTTTTAGATTTTTTGTTTTTTTTTAGAATTTTCCTTTTTTTTCAAATAAATGAGAATTTATTTTATATAATGCGTCGATTAAATTTAATTTTTTAACATCAATAAAACAGTGAAAGCTGTTGATTTAAAACATCAATAAGAAAAAAAAAAATTTTAGTGTAAATTTTGCTTTAAATTACTGAATATAGTTTCATTTACAACTATATAAAAAAGGAGGGGGATTTCAGATTATAAAATGAATTACATACTATATATATGTATCTTTTAGGTAGCTTTCATTACAAAAAGTAAAAAGCTACCTATTGCAGCCGTCCGGAGGTATATTTTCACCGATCATGACCCCCAGACTCCAAAACCACTCTCGGTTCAAATGTTGGCATATGCAGGGTGATTCAAAAAAGATAGGAAAATTTTTAAGGGGTAATAGTATACATCAAGACAAACAATATTAAATAGAAACCAAGGATCCCAAGCGTTTTCCAAAGGAGATAGCCGCCATTAAAGTTTAGGGACCAATATTTCAAATAAACATAAAAAACGGAAAAATCGGTCGATTGATTTGCGGTTTTCACTAAAATTATTCTTTATATTGGTATTTTCTTGGAAATAAATTATAAAAATAATTTCCGAAAAATGTCGATAGAGGGCGCTTTAGACTTTGGAGTAGCGAACAACTGTTTTTGGCGTTATTTTTTGCATTGCATTAATAGTTTCGCAAGCTTAAACTTAAATTTTGAGCTCAAAATCTGAATAGTTGGGATTGGTAAAGTAGCTCAAGCTGAACAGTGTTCAGAGGGTTTAAATTTCAAATTATTATAAAAAACGGAAAAATCGGTCGATTGATTTGCGGTTTTCACTAAAGCTATTCTTTATGTCGATATTTCATTGAAAATAATTTATAAAACTAAATTTTAAAAAAATGGCGATAGAGGGTGCTTTAGACTTTGAAGTTCCGAAAAACTATTTTTTACCGTTATTATTTGCAACTCGTTAAATTTTTTTCGAAGCTTAGACATAAACTTAAATTTTGCGCAGAAAATCTGAATCAATGGGAGTGGTTAAGTAGCGCAAGCTGAACTGTGTTCAATGGGGGTGGGGAGTTTCAAATTTCAAATGATTATAAAAAACGGAAAAACTGGTCGGTTTGTTTCCGGTTTTCACTAAAACTATTCTTTATGTCACGGTTTCCTTAAAAATAAATTTTAAAGATAAATTTTTAAAAATTTCGTTTGGAGGCAGCCCTTAACTTTAGAGTAACCAACAACTATTTTTAAACGCTATTTTTTGCATCTAATTAAATGCTTTCAAAAGCTTAGACTTAAATTTTGAGCTCAAATGTGAATCGTTGGGAGGGGTTAAGAAGCGCAAACTGAGCTGTGTTCAGGAGTTGAAATGTTACCCTCACCAACCCTCGAACACAGCTCAATTTTGCGCTACATAATTACTCAGAATGATTCAGATTCTCAGCTCAAAAGTTAACTGTAAACTTTTACAAGCATTTATTAGATACAAAAAATACCAGTTAAAAATAGTTGTTGTTTACACTAAAGTTTTAGGCGCCCTCTAACGGACTTTTTTAAAATTTATCTTTAAAATTTCTTTTCAAGGAAATACTGGTATAAAGAATAGTTTTGGAGAAAACCGTAAACGAATCTACCATTTTTTTCCGTTTTTTATGATAACTTGAAATTTGAACCTCCCCACCCCCATTGAACATTGTTCAGTTTGTTCTACTTAACCACTCCCAACGACTAAAATTTTTTGCGCAAAAATTAAGTTTATGTCTAAACTTCTAAAAAATTAACGAGATGCAAATAATAAAGGTAAAAAATAGTTTTTCCTTACTCCAAAGTCTAAAGCGACCTCTATCGTCATTTTTTGAAATTTAGCTTTATAATTTATTTTTAATAAAATACCGACATAAAGAATAGATTTAGTGAAAACCGCAAATCAATCGCCCAATTTTTCCTTTTTTTATAATCATTTGAAATTTAACCTCTGAACACAGTTTAGTTTGTGCTACTTAACCACTCCCAACTATTCAGATTTTGAGTTCAAAATTTAAGTTTAAGTTTAAGCCTGCGAAACCATTTAATGCAATGCAAAAAATAACGTCAAAAACAGTTGTTCGTTACTCCAAAGTCTAAAGCGCCCTCTATCGACATTTTTCGGAATTTATTTTTATAATTTATTTTCAAGAAAATACCAACATAAAAAATAATTTTAGTGAAAACCGCAAATCAATCGACCGATTTTTCCGTTTTTTATGTTTATTTGAAATTTTGGTCCCTAAACTTTAATGGCAGCTATCTCCTTTGGAAAACGCTTGGGACCCTTGGTTTCTATTTAATATTGTTTGTCTTGATGTATACTATTACCCCTTAAAATTTTTCCCATCTTTTTCGAATCACCTTGTATATACACTATATTGCCATTGATTATGGGACACTTGCGATTTTAGACATTTTACTAAATATCTAGAAAAATACATGAGGAATCATCTCGAAACTCTTAGTGTATAAATATAATAGTATACGTCATACATCTCCGTGAAGATTTTTTACCGAAACGCCATAGGGGACCGTCAACAAATTAAAAAAGAATGAATATCTTTTGAATAACCCTGTCAAAACTAATGTAGCAAAAGCGCTCAAACTCTAGATTATGATTGAATACCTTATTGTAATACACTGTGTTCATTTTTATGCAAATAGCTTGCACACTCGCAGAGTAATTAAGGTTTTTATAAAAATGGTCCCAAATTTGTCAAAGTTTTTCCATTATAATTTTCAGAGTTCTTAATATAAAATAATATTTTTTTCAGACAATATGACAAACAAAATTGCACATAGTACCCTGTAATCAGAATTAAAAAATAATAAACATTGTATGAAAAATGAGTAGGTTTACTATATAATTTTTTACTGCGCATGCGTCAAAGATATCAAAATTTCATTTGCATATTATGTTAGCTAAATGTATAGAGCAACTTTTGTAAAAGTCTCAAAATCATAGCTTGAAAATTCTGAAAGTAATCGTCTATAGAAAAAGGACAAAATCCGTTGTTTCCAAAATTTAGCAGAAAAAGAGGGATTTTATCCAAATGCAGTAGTACATCCCATATTGTGTATTCTATATTGACACTAATGAATGAATATATGGAATATATGGATACAACCCCTCTTGTTTTTGCTTCATTTTGAGAATAACGGATTTTCGACTTATTCAATTGACGATTATTGTCAGAATTTTCAAGTTATGATTTTGCGACTTTCACAAAAGTTGCTCTATACATTTAGCTAACATAATATGCAAATGAAATTTTGATATCGTTGACGCATGCGCAGTAAAAAATTATTTAGTAAACCTACTCATTTTGTATAAAATTTTCATTATTTTTTAATTCTGATTACAAGGTACTGTGTGCAATGTTGTTTGTCATATTTTCTGAAAAAAAATAATATTTTATATTAAGAACTCTGAATGTTATAAGGAAAAAACTTGGAAAAATTTGGGATCATTTTTATAAAAACCTTAATTACTCTGCGAGTATGCATGCTATTTGCACAAAAATAAACAAGGCTTATTACAATAAGGCATTCAATCACAATCTAGAGTTTGAGCGCTTTTGCTACGTTAGTTTTGACAGGGTTATTCAAAAGATATTCATTCTTTTTTAATTTTTTGACGGTCCCCTTTGGAGTTTCGGGAAAAAATCTTCACGGAGATGTATGACTTATACTATTATATTTATACACTAAGAGTTTCGAGATGATTCCTCATGTATTTTTCTAGATATTTAGTAAAATGTCTAAAATCGCAAGTGTCCCATAATCAATGGCAATATAGTGTATATAATATATATATATATATATATTTATTACATATATATATATATATCTGATTTTGTCATGCGATAACTATCGTATTTATGAACCGATATGAATGAAACTTGGTATGTACATAGTACATACAAATGTCTTGACCGAGTTCGTTAGACAGCATCATCCGCCATCTTGTTTCAAAATGGCGGCTATTTAAAAATTTTTTAAAAATTTAAAATTTAAAATTAAATGCAAAGAAATTAAAAGTTGAAAAATGTTTTTCTTTTATGTGTTAGAATTTACAACAACGATTCCAAAACACTTTTTATTTTGTTTATATCTTAAAAAATGTTTGAGTTATAGCGCTTTGAATTTTTTTTATGGCTGACATTTTGAAACAATCTGATTTTTGTCATGCTGTAACTAACGTATTTATTAACCGATTTGAATGAAACTTGGTATGTACATAGTACATACAAGTGCCTCGACCGAGTTCGTTAGCCAGCATCATCCGCCATCTTGTTTCAAAATGGTGACCATTTAAAATTTAAAGAAAAATTAAAATATAAAATTAAAAGCGAAGCAATTAAAAGTTGAAAAATATTTTTCCTTTATGTATTAGAACTTAAAACAACGATTCCAGAACACCTTTTATTTTGTCTATATCTTAAAAAATGATTGAGTAATAGCACTTTGAATTTTTCTTATGGCTGACAATTTGAAACGATCTGATTTTTGTCATGCTGTAACTAACGTATTTATGAATCGATTTGAATGAAACTTGTTATGTACATAACATATGAACATAGTACATACAAATGTCTCGACCGAGTTCGTTAGCCAGCATCATCAGCCACTTTGTTTCAAAATGGCGGCCATTTAATTCTTTTTAATTTGAAATTTGAAATTAGGTACAAAAAGGTGAGAAATCGAAAAAGATTTTTCTTTTGTGTATTTGACCTCGATACAAAGATTCCAGGGCATTTTTTTGTTTCATTTATATCTTGAAAAATGGCTGAGTTATAGCACTTTTAATTTCCAGTGTGGTTGACATTTTCAAACGGTCTGAAATTTGTCACGCGATAATACGCATATGTATAAACTGATTTGGCTATAACTTCGTGTACATAGTACATATCAATGTCTCGACCGAGTTCACTAGCCAACTTCATCCGCCATTTTGTTTCAAAATGGCGGCTATTTAAGTTTGCCAAAAATCTTTTAAATGTATAATAATGTACAAATAAAAAATTAGAAATTGAAAAAGATTCTTTCGAATGTATTTATCTTACTAATGAATTCCGGAGTATTTTTTTTTTTGCTTTTATCTTAAAAAACGCCTGAGATACAGCAGTTTGAATTTCTAATGTGGGTGACATTTAAAAAAAATCAATTTGCCCGCGACAGCACTCGTATATATTAATCGATTTCGATATGAGAGTGCATGTCCACATGAATTAAGATTTCGACCAAGCTCATTGTTTTTTTTTTTTTTTTATCCATCATGTTGCTTTAAAATGGCATACACTTCATGATATCGCGGAATTTGACGACTCTCTAAATCACTGAAAATAAAACCATGTTGAATAAAGCATGACTAATTTCTAAAAATTCCTATTAATAATAAGTATTGACAAAAACTAGCATTTAATCTTATAAAATGGAGTTTCACTAATTTGAGCTTCATATGTTTGAATAATAGTATAACTTAATTTAAAATAATATATAAATAAATATATGAAAGCTACCTCTTCCTCCCGGCGTTGCCGAAAGGATTTTTTATAACTCAAGGGGGTAGAAACAGCTATAACCTTTCACATGAATTTTCACTTCACATAAATCATTAAAAATTTTAATAATTAAAAAAAAAATCAATAGTGAAGATACATACCCTATTAGTATATTTTATCATAATAGGAAAGTTCTACTATAGTTCAGAACTATTATACAGAATATATAGAACTATTATATCGAACTAATATATAGAATATATAGAACTATTATATCGAACTATTATATAGAATAGTTCAGAACTATTATATAGAACATTCAGTTATCACTTCATTTTGTTAATGGTTGAAAGCGTTATTGTTGTATATGCAAATTTACAAAACAAGGAAAATCCAAAAGTAAATAGTATAATATAGAAATCTTAACAAACATATGCAAATTCAAATAACAATACTACTAATAATAATTCGCTCCAAAAATTGCTAAAATTACTTTTCTTTAAGTTTCAGATATTTTGAACCTTTTACGTACAATCGTAGAAGAAAAAGGTAACCACTCCCTATCAACTGTGCAATAAATTATTTTAGTAGAAAGTTGCTGTTAGCAAAATATTATAAATAATGTCTACTTTTAAATGATGTATATAAAATCGCTTAGGGAGGCATTTTCATATAAAAACAAATCCAAATTTTGTTCCTTAATTCAATACCAACAAATAATTTTGCCGCCATAAATAGATTTTACACCCTTAAATTAGCCTAAATTCAAATTTTCATAAATTTCTTATTGTACAATTAGTTTCCAAGAAATTAATTATTTTAAAACAAGCATATTTTAGAGGCTGCATCTAAATTGAAGTTATGTACTCGATTATTGGAATGCTACAGAATTATTATGTCTCTTCTATTAATGTATATTATTTTATACCAATAAGACCATTTCAGTCGCTTAATATCTTTCGGCTATTGCCATCCCAAATGTTTCGTTAAAATGGGTAATACATGTATATATATATATATATATATATATATATATATATATATTATATATATATATTAGGCATAATTTAAACCAAAAATTTGAAATATCTTATTAAAATTGGGTATTGCCATTGAAAAAAAAAGTTTCGGTTTGTTTTAATATGTACATGTCACCTCCCCGCCCACTAAGCACATTTTATATGCATCATTTGAAAGTAAACTTAATTTCCAATCCTTTGGTACCAACAGCTTTCTTCTACAATAATTTGTTGAGGCGTTAGTAAAGTGTTTTTTTTATTTTTATTTCCATGACTGTATTCTATTCTTTTCACTCAAAACGTGAAATTTTTAGCTTATGAAGTTTTTCACTGTATACACGTTCTTCTTTAACTTATTTTTGTATTTTATATTTTTTAATTAATTTAATTGTAAAGTACTTCTTTATGTGAAATTATATTCAATCTAAAGTTAACAAAATACTATTTCTATAAAACTCAGTTACAGATATTATTAAAATTAAATTTTATTCTACATTTAAAAAATAAAAAATAAATAAAAATAAAGATCTTTTATTATAATAAAGTAATTAAGGTTTTAATGCTTCTATTCCAATATGAAAAAAAGCAGAATTGATTGCACTTTTACTCAAACGCAGAATATTTTCCCCAAACCTAAACCTGACGTCATTTTCACCGTAACGAAATTTAAATATACACCTTTCACATCTGTATTCACTCTTAAAAAAATCGATAATTTAATTTGATCATTTTGATTTAAAACTTGAAGTCTCGATAGCTATTAACTGAAACAGATACTAAACTATCCATATATTTTATAAAAGTGTAAATGAAATTTTATAAAAGAAAGAAACATTCACTGGGTTTTATAACAGACTATATTCTTGACACAACGTAGTTTAATTTTTTTTTCACTTTTAATAAAAAAATGCAACATACAAATTCAGTAAGCTATTTTTTTTTCGGCTTTTTTCCCTTTGCTTTAAATAAACATGGATACTTCTGTTGCCACGTTTAGAAAAACGGTATTACAAATTACAAAAAAATTAATGTTTCAAAAATAAATTAAGATACAGTATTCAAATCAATTGCATTTAAAAGTACATTTTTTCCCGATGGTGTAAAAATTAAAAAAGTGCGATGGTGTAAAAATTAAAAAAATGCGCTGTTAAGAAATACAAAAATTTGCAGTAGAAAAAATTGCAAATCCGGAAAAGCATTTCAAACTTTAAAGTGTTGCCATTCTTAAAATGACGTATGCGTTACGCACATATACTTTTGGTTTTTATAATATAGATATTGAAACCACATTTTTAATTATTAAATAAGTTGGAAAAAAGCGGATATTTTTATTATTATCATTTCGAGTATTTAAAACTTAGAAGTAAATTTTTTATTTGATTTAATAAACATTAAATAAAATTCTGTTCTTTGGTACTGTGTATTAGGTTTAGAATTTAATATAAAGAGTAATATGCAAAAAAAAACTAATCAAACTTAAAAGCGTATACCGAATTTTAAAACGCACACTCCAGCAATTATTATGCAAAGACAGTACCGATTTCTTTTATGTGTCCCTGTAAATTAATAAAAAATGTTAAGAATGTTCTATTTTAACGTGATCGTAAAGGAGTTCAAGAATTTATGCCAGTTTCAAAAGATTTGGAATAGCGTAATGTCATTAAAATACTCTTCAATTCTTTTGAGTGTCCCTAAATTTGAAACATTAACAGTACATACTTCATATGCAATAACAAACATGTTTTGATAAACCTAAATAAGTTTTACCAATTGCATAAAAATCCCAGTGTATTTACGGGAGTCAGTGCATAGACAGACGGACAAACAAACAAAATGCAAAAGCACTTTTAAACTTTGTTGAAAAATGCTAAAAATCAACAAAAGTATTAAAAATCTTGCATGTATATAAGAGGGCGTGAGGTTCAAATTTTGACTTTTCCAGAAAGTAAAATTTTTGCGATTTAAATAAATATCATAAAAACTATTAGTTTTCATTGTAAACACCAAGATTTTACAATGCCAAAACGCACGTTAAAACTTTCTTTCTTTTCTTTTTTTTTCATTTTTTTTCTAAATTTATAGATTTTTTTCTTTTACGCAGATTTATTAATAGAATAAGTTCATACAGAAAATTCATTTTGAAAAATGTCGATGAAGTGCGTTTTGAAGTTTACGTCCTCATATATATTATATAATTTTTGAGTTACATTTTAAGTATCATCTACAAATTTCTAGATAAATAAACCGTATGATTATTAACGGAAACAATAAAAACTAATCGCAGAAAGGATACATATCCAGGATTTACTGCTCTCGACGAACCTAAAAAATATTCTAGCACTCTATGTATGTCCCCACTATTGTGATATCAAAATGACGTACGGGGGCAGATATACTGGGGGTAG
Organism: Maratus speculifer; assembly: GCA_964019185.1. Lineage (NCBI taxonomy): Eukaryota > Metazoa > Arthropoda > Arachnida > Araneae > Salticidae > Maratus > Maratus speculifer. The sequence continues at coordinate 57,922,396 of OZ025293.1, forward strand.
ATATCAGGCTCTCGTAGAAAGTGAAATGCTGCAGCACTGGATATCTGCCCCCATCTAATGCAGAGGTCAAAATGGCGGATGGGGGCAGATATACTGGGGGTAGATATCAGGCTCTCCTAGAAAGTGAAATGCTGCAGCACTGGATATCTACCCCCATCTAATGCAGAGTTCAAAATGGCGGACGGGGGCAGATATACTGGGGGTAGATATCAGGCTCTCGTAGAAAGTGAAATGCTGCAGCACTGGATATCTACCCCCTTCTAATGCAGACCTCAAAATGGCGGACGGGGGCAGATATACTGGGGGTACATATCCAGCTCTCGACGAAGACAAAATGTTCTGTATTGGATATCAGCCCCTTTCTGATATGGGGGTATATATACTGGGGGCAGATATCATGCCCTACTAGAAAGTGAAATGCTGCGGCACTGGATATCTACCCCCTTCTAATGTAGAGATCAAAATGGCGGGCGGGGGCAGATATACTGATGGCAGATTTCATACATCCCAATAAAAGTAATTGAATAAAAAATAATCAAATTTAGAAAATAATAATAAAATTTTGAATAAAATTTAGAAAAAGTATTAAAATATTGGTGACATTTAAAATTATTATTTAAAAAAAAAAAACTCTTGGGTATTTAGGAAAAGTTAAAATAATTTATATATACATTTTTTATCTTCGACTGATAAGCTGTGCCCCGAAACTTCATATATTAAAAAATGATTTTAACTGGGATTCCCATTTAACTATTTTCTAAGTTAAATAGAATTTTAATGTATTAGAATATCGGTGAATCACGCAATATAAAATAAGTATTATCTTACATTTGCCAAAATGAAAGCGTTTAAAAATTTCTTACAAAATAAAATCAATATGCATAAAAAAGGCATTATAATAAAATAACTAAATGATTCTTTAATGAATAAGCATAAATTACTGGTAAAAGACTTCCAAATAAATGTACAAAAAAAAATAAACAAAAAAAAAATAAACAAAAGTATATCATGAACACATTTTAAATTATAACATACATTATATATATTTGATCATATTAAGATAATATGCATTATTTGAGCAAAAATTCAAAATTTATTCTAAAGTACTTGTTGGAAACTTATTAAATAGACAAAGTGTTTTTGCATGAAAAAAAAAATGTTTATTTACATGTACTTTTTAGGAAAAATTTAAATTCATTTAACTTAAACTTTTTCAAAAACACAAAAACTGATATAGATAATTAAAAAATTAGTTTTTTTTCAATAGTATACGTTTAAAATTTGCATGATAAGCAAATATTTAAAATGACATTGCATTTATATGAATTTTAAAAATGTATAATTTAATAAATAATTAATTTATTATGTCAGATATTATGTTTTGGACATATTTATAAAGTTCATAATGAGTGGATTTATAGATTTTATTTTATTTGATTATTTTAAGTGTACCTGAGTAAACATTTTTTTTTCCACACAAAAACATTTTATCATATAATTAACCTTCTAAAAGTTATTTTCTTTTATAGAATAAATTTCGATTTATGCCTAAATAATCTTTAGGGCATGTCAGTGGCTAGCTTTATTCTGGTTTACTTCATTAAATAACCTTAAAAAGCATTTTTATGGGCAGTTTTGAGCTAAATTTAATGCTTGGCAAACACGAATGGCAGGGAGACGGCGAGCTTCCGTCGGGCTTTTATTATTTAATGGCCTTTAAAAGAGTGAATGTGGACAGTTTGAGGCTATACAACATTTCTGGTAAAACGTTTGTGGCGTGATTGTGGGCATCTTCATTTACTTCTGTCCAATTAGTATGTGGTCTTAATGCGGCCGGCGTGACACATTTTTTACGAAGCCGTTACGGCGAATGATAGTGGGCCCCAAAGAGACACCGTGACGGCCGAGATCAGGCATGCATTTTTTTTCTTCATAAACGAGCCGGGACGAAACTGGACTTAATTGCTCTCAACATGTGTGGTCAGATATGTTTTGCAAAAGCCATAATAGCGATAATGAACTTATCTTAATGTAATCTTTGGAAATATACACGTTGGTGATTCTTATAGGTGGTTCTTATACTCACTAATTAACAAAGCGAACTATGACAACATTTTCTGGCTAATTTTTAATTGTAAAAGTATAAAACTAACAAGCCTTTAAAATGAAGAGATTTTATAGTCAAATAAAGTTTTCCTGGTAATTTCGGACTGTCCAGTCCTTTAATCAGTATATTCTTAGAGAAAATCTTTGAGTAATAAGGTAGAGTATCACAATTTTGATCTATATTTATTTTACTAAAAAAAAAAAATGCTGGTATATCACCTGGAAAATAACGACACCCTTATGAATCATGATTATAAGAAAGCTATTGATTTCTTAAATATATTTTTGTTATGAGATAGAAAAAGTTCCTTTTTTTGTCTTTCATATTTTTCTCTTTCTTAAATCTATTAGGAATACATGTCCATCTCAAATTTCTTTAATAATTAACTTAAAAGATATGACTTCAATTCTTTTAATAATTGAATTTTCATTATAATAAAAAATGCTTTGTTTTTACTTGCAGTTATTTAATTATTTTAATTATTTAAATGCTTTTTTGTAAAGCAAAATGGTAATCCATTATAAAGTAAAACCCTTAGAAGTATCACATTGTGTATTTCTCTGCATTTTTAAAGACAAACTAGTTTTTTATGCAAGTTAAAACTCTCAAGTGATTACACGTATTTAGTTTTTTTTTTCCCTTGAAATTAAAAAAGAAGGATTAAACTTTTTTTCCGATTAAAAAAATCCACATTTTTAACATAAGGATGCTTTGAGCAATGCGTGTGTTTTTCATACATACAAAAAATATTTAGTATAAATTCGTAGACGTTAAAAAAAGCATATGTTTTTTATAATCTCTTAACGTAAGTGAAAGCTTATAAAATAACTTTAAAAAGTAATTCCATTAAGATGATTATTTTCAAACATCCTTTAAAACTTTGTTAATAAAAATATCTGTTCTCTAGACGAGAATGAGAAAGAATAAAATTATCGGTTAACTTTATAAAGAACTCTATAGAGTTTACTTTAATTCCATTTTAGGAAATCTCATATCAAAAATTTATAAAAACTTAAATTGTTTCATCTTTTTAATTAATAAAAATAGAAAAAATCAATTTCCTTCAAAGAACATTAAGATACAATACGTTTTTCGTTTTTAATGCTATTTGGTTTACATTTAAAATTTTTATGAAAATTTGGATAGAATGAAATTTATTACTCATAGTATAAATTATCTATGTTGGTAATTTTGATCTAAAGTATCGATTAATCTTGAAAAATGCGTATTAGCCCGTATAGAAAAGAATTTTGAGTTATTATCGTTATCTAACCCCTTCAGGAGTAAAGTATTTCTGTTGGTAAAATGTTAAATTGATTAATTTTCACAGGGTTTTACGAAGAAATTCATATGGAAGCAAGTAAACGAGGTTCATCGTACAACTTTTAAAAAGCAAAATTTAATTCTAAAATACTTGTGCCAATTTGGCTTTTAGGAATTAAAATTACCGCAGTTTCTCGCGTATTTGCCACAGCTCAGATAACTCGATTTCCTACTAAAATTTGTTTTAAGTAAAATATGTGACTTCCTTTTGCTTGGTATTTACTTGGCTTATCTATTTATGTATTAGAATTTCGCCAAAATTGTTGGGCGTAATATATGTTTTAAAAAATTCTCATTCCAAAGAAGTATATGATTTTTTTAACACTAGAACCACGGAACCGGGTCAATTTGACCCGGAAAATATGAATAAATGTCGATTTGAACCAGAAAATTCCTGGTAAAATAAGTTATATATAATAATAATTTAAACAAATAAGCTATTATTTTAAAATGAAAATTCTGATATGAAATATTTTTTGGAATATCGATTAAAAAGTTTCGCGGTTCTAGTGTTAAATTACAGAATTTTCCTTACATGTAATTTTTAAATGTATGTCGAAATCATAATTATTCGAAGAAGTATATTATTTTTTCTGTTTTCACGTTGCTCACTGAAAAAAACGAATTGCATTAGAAAAAAAATAGTTTATTTATCAATTAAATTTTTGGCTGGATTTTGTTATTACTACTTCTGTACTTAAATTTTGTACTTATTGCTGGTTAGTTTCATGAGTACTCGTAATGAAAGTCACGTGCTATGATTTCCTGCTACCATTATTTTAGAATGAGCATGTGGCTCATTTTATCGGACATATCTCATGAATTAAATAAAGTGAAGGACATTTTTTGAAAATAACGGTCGCAAAGAAGCATAGCATTTAACGGCTGTGTGATTTATAGTAATTTCACGGGTATTTGCCGCATCTCAGATAACTAGATTTCGTATCAGAATTTATTTTAAACAAAATGTGAGTTACTTCTGCTTAGCACTCATTTGACTGCTTTTTTAATGAAATTTCTGATATGAAAAAGACTCAACAAAGCATCGGCGTAAACGCGGGAAGTTAAGACAAGTATTTATATCATGTAATGAAACCCTTTAAGGGAAAAAGAATTATGCTGTCCAACTGCATATTTTAAAGTAATTTAACTCTAAGATTACTGATTGGGATATTGGTAGGCACTGAGTTGCAGTTTGGCCTCCACTTTTAATTTAAAAACTTTGAATTTACATCAGAAATAACGAAAAATTTTTTTAAGTTAGGTAATCACGAAATGCCTGTCATTAAATAAGAGTCATTAAAGAATACAGAATTTTTGATTTAAATGTAAAATTTCCAATTAAAAAAGGAGACTAAGCCTGAGAACTCAGAGTAGGAACCTAAAAATTTCGTTTGCAAGCAAAAATTGAAAAGCAAAAATTGCATGTTTGCTTTTGCCATTATGTATGACTGAAATTTTCCACTAAAATAATCAAAATGTTTTTATTGAAATTTACGGGTGGAAATTTTCTTCGGCAGTAACCAACCCCTCCGAACACGGTTACAGTTTATGCTTAAGTATATTAAGGATATATCAATTCCTTTTGGTCATTAAGTCATTGTAATAAAGTACCATAGATGCTAAAAATAGCCTTAGCGCAATTCCATGAACTTGAGGTCAGTTTTACAATTTCGGTTGAAATCAATACACTATGATCAATATCGTCAATGGTGTGCCTTTAACCCATTAACGCCCAGCGTCCTCTTTTGAGGACGGTTACAAAAACAGCAAGAAAGCGGTTTTCCCACCAGTAAAGAGGAAGAGAAATATACACCTTCTTTTGCGAGACAGAATCCTCGATAAATTTAGATAAAAGTTAATTTGATTTTTAAAATGGTGGGAAATACAAAATTTAAATTTTAGCGAAGAAAATAATTCGGGCGTTAATGGGTTAAAGGAAACGATTATACCTAGTTAAGAAATGCTCAAAATGTGCTTCAGTAGCTGTGATTTGGACTTCACATCGGCGTTGCATGCACTTGTGAACAAGTTCCAGTTGGTCATATGTCTGCCGGGCATGTGCCGATGCTACAGCGATCTGTGCCATAATGATCATAGTCGATGAAACGGGTGGTTCACTCACTAGAGATTTAAAATATCACGAGATATGGAAATTCAGAGGTTTCGGTCCAGAGATCGCGGTGGCTAAGGTACAAGGCCGATTGTAAGGTCTTCGCGATTCCATGCTGCGCTGAACTTAAAGCATGCAACAGTGGTAATGGGGTACATTTTGAATGTTTGTTAAGAATTATAGCGTTTCCATTTTTATTTTCTACTTCAATTAATTTTTTTGTAAAATGAAGGTATTTTTATGCTTTTTGTTATATTTTTTTTGTCAAGATCACGTTTCCGACCTCCCCCCCCCCTCAGTTCCTACGCGACCCACTCATGCCATTTGGACATGACGAGGAACTGAGAACATTTTGAACCATCCTGTATGGTTCATCTTGTACCAATTATTTCATTGCCACCACATTATTAAAGTATAAATATTCCACTTATTTCAAAATGGATTAAAAAAAGCGAAAAGAAGACAAATTTTAGTATTAAAAAATTGTAGCAATCAAGCAACCCAAATCAAAAAAGCAGCCAACTAACCACACGGAATCTGTCTGTTTTCTTTCTCCTCCAGATGTTTTAAATGTGGAAAATTAAACCTCTTCCAAAGTTTTATCCTATCTCTTCCTGTTTAGATTACCTCGTGCGTTTGCCTTCAAAATACACGCAGCTTTTTACTCAGTTCATGAAGGAGCAAATTTATAAGAACGGCGTAGGTTCACTCACTGGTTTTATGATGCCCATCTTTTGCATTCTATCAAGCTCTTCTTTAATTTTTTTCTCTAATGGAGTGAGGCACTTTTCTGGCAGGAATATTCAAACCTTAGGGTTATCAATTAAATCTATTCCACATGTAAAGTTTTTCAAATAGCCTATTTCATCTTCATTAGCACTGGTATTTAAAAACATTTCAGTTAACCCAAAACAGTTCAGGCGTTTAACTAAGCCCATTTTTCCACAGGAAACTTTTCCCAATATAGGTTGCAACATTTCTTCTATTTTTACAAATTTAGTAGCATTATTTTTCTTTTGAACATTTATGTTGGCGACAGCTTCACTTACTACTTTCATTTTATGATTAGAAAATGATACCAATAATTGCACGTTAGAACATTTAATGCTTAAATTTGCTTTTTTCGCAAAAAAATATGATAGGACATTGCACTGAGCACCTGTATCCAATTTAACTTTTACTCTATACTTGTTTTCATATTCAACCGTTTCATACGAATCTACTGATTCTATATTATTGGCTATACTAATTATAACTATACCTTTTGAATCTTTATTATTTTTGCTACCTTCTCCAAATGAGCTATTTATTGTAGCTACGTATTTTTTTTCTTTAAACAACAACAAATACTATAATGATTTTCTTTACCACAAGCAAAGCACTGTTTTTTACAAGCCAAACATTAAATTTTTTTGTGAGAACTATTACATCGCGTGCATTATTTACCATTAAAACTATGCTTTTCTTTAGTATATTTATTTTTCTTACTTGTAACATTTTTCTTTACGCTTTCAATATTTATTGGCTTATCTTTAAGAGAAATCATTTGTAATCGAGCTTGTTTGCTAGTTTTACAAATTTTTGACACTTTATCCATGTTAAATCATCTTCAGCCAATAATTTTTCACGATCGAAATCACTATAAATACCAATCACATTTTTGTCAGTAACTAAACTATCATGTAGATCACCAAACTGACACGATTTACTTTTGCTTAGCAATTCCGTTAAAATATCATCAAATTTCTGATTTTCATTTAAATACCTTATTAAATAAAAATCTTTCATAGGTGATATTTACTTTTGACATGAAGTATTTTTTAAAAGCTTCAATTAGAACATTCATATTAGTTTTCTTATCATTAGTAAAAGTATTATAAATGCTTACCGCTTAAGGACCAATAGCTGACATGAACAAAGCTATCTGGATATTTTCTGGCTTTTTCTCCAATTCGATGACCGTAGAGTACCATTCAGATTGCTGATACCAGTCTTACCATGATTTCGTAACGTTATTGGTCATTAGGCTTAGAGGCGGAGGAGGTCGAATATATTGCTATTTCCCGAGTTTCGGCACTATGTAATATTCACGTTTCATACGAACATTACAAAACTATTAATTAATAACAATCTACAATAAGTTAATAGACGACGTGCTTATACACGATAACATAATATATTAGGAACACAGATGAAGGTAACACGAAATCATATAAAGTCTACACAGTTATGGTTACAAATAATGACAGCCACGTTACATTATCATGACATATAGATTATGAAAAACTCTGAAACACTTTCAGAAATCTTTAACAGAACATCGTTATTTAGGGAAATAAAGTGTTACTATCTATAGCCTAATATATATTCTAATGCTTTTGAACAGCCCTATGTTTTATTTATCGGTTGATATGTATATTACATAATGGAGAAATAAGTTAGTGGGGAATAGTTTAGCAAGATAATTCGTAGCAGTTTGAAATTTCTCTTTCAGCAGTTCACACTAATAGATGGAAACATACTTCTAAACTTTTGTTCAGCCCCATAATTTACTCAGTACCTTTATTATGCGCCAGTATTAAGCTAAAATTTAGTTCAAACTAAAACACTCTTTTAAGACTACTGAAATTATATTTCCAAAAAATATCATCTGTAGGCGATCATGTATCTAATTTTTTGCGTGGCCCTGGGCTCCCAGTTTACCTCTACTTTCAATTCACAAATTTGAATTCACATCAGAAATTCTGAAATAAAAATTTTTACTTTAGGAAATCACGAAACGTTTATGATTAAGTAACGAAAAAAAAAAACCATACATAATTCCTGGTGTGAACATAAAATATCAGATTTAAAAGATTTAAAAAAGAGGACAAAACTGGCAACGCAGGCGCGATCCTGTATATCATTTTATCTATGTTCCACAAACATTTCTTAGTAAGCTGAATGCAGTTCAGCATAAAAACACATAACTTACTTTAAAAAACAATAAGTAAATTACGCTCGTATTCCTATTCGTAACCTTTATGAGCTTCTTTGTGTAGCTCTGTATATCAACTATTGCATTTATACATATCATATAATATGTATAAATTTAGTGGAACTTAAAAGCGCACATCATAAATAAAAAGGCAAAAAATATAAAAATTAATAAATGTGTTTTTCAAATCTTTATTTTCTGGATTTATGAGATTTATGAACTCTAGGGGGATTTCATTATTTTTTCCGTATTTCAGCACACAATCTGAAGTCATGCGTCAATTGGTTTTTCATTAAAAATATTCCAGTAGTATTTTACAATGCCAGAAATACAGAACAAAACGTGTTTCTTTGTAGACTGCTGTGTTTTCTCGGTACACGTTTACCTACAGAATGTCATGATAGAGAAACAGGATTTTTCAAATTTTGGATAAGGCGAGTTTTGAAATTAACGTCCTCATTGCCTGCTGTTTGTTCTTAAAAACTTATACCACGACTTATGATCAAAACTTTTAATAATGGATAATTAATTGTTAATCAGATTTTATTGCACTATTTTTATATATTAATATTAAGATTATTGATGAATTCAAATTAATCTAGTTTGTTTCTCAGAGAATCTACCCCTCATCTTCGTTAAGACAGTTTGTTGCTGTTGTTGTTTTGTTTTGTTTCCTTGTAAAATTTGTTATCTGGATAAGGCGATTTTTAAAACTCCCACAATGAATTTAAAATGTAACAGGAAATATGTAAATATTACACTGTTAAAATGTGTATCTCATTTCAATTACGACAAATTAAGAATAACCTGAATATAAAAATTAGTATTATAAATTTACTTTAAATAAATTATGATAATATAGCACTCACATGTAAACCTCTATACATTACCAGCAAGCCTTAATTTTTTCCATGACTAAATACAAGGTGATCCAAAAAGTATAAAATAGATAAAAATTCAAGAATTTGAAAGGAAAAGATAGAAGCATAACATTGTTTGAAAAACAAGTACAAAGAGGAATGAGAATTGTTTGTATCGCGTTTTTTTTCCTGGCACAATTACATTTGGGTCATTCCATGTCAACTGGCCTAGAGGCTCCCACTCGACCCCCTTCGATTTTTATGAAATTGATACAGAATATACATGTGGATATATGATGAACATTTGGAAACTGTTTAGTGCAAAAAATTGTATAGTTGGAGCACCAGGGGTCCATTTGTACCAATCACTATTTCATGGTTGTAGAAAAAACGGCCAAATCATGAAGTTTGGCATCATATTGCTCATGATATATGAAACCTTACTTATTGAAAAGAGGTGATCTAGTACAACTTTTTGTGCTAAAAAATGTAATTGCAGTATTAAAAATCACAAATCAAAACTATCGTGATTACTAGGCCTCAAAGTAGGCCGTACGGCCAATCTCGTTGAATTTTACCCTTACTTTAACATGCTGTAACTACTGCAAATATTATTTTAAAAATTTCTCGCTTTACAAACTAATTACCTATGGATATATCGTAAAGCCGCTGTAGTTGTTTTTTTGATTGCTTAAATATTTATTAAATTATTGATGTTCAAAATATAATAAAAAATTAAAATCGTCGATTTTGCCCCATATTCAAAAGCGTATATCACAAAAGGGACACTTTTGATTTAGTTACAATTAGTACCACTGGAAAGAGCATATCTTAATTTATAAAAAACACCTTATTTCATTTTGGGCCTCTTAGATATAGAAGGAAAATAATAAAATTCAAAAACCTGTTGTACGAGATAATCCAGATACATACAAGAAAGGTATAAATTACGACAGGTTCTTTCAACATATTCTGCGCCATTCTTTTTTATTACAACGATTAATGCATATAATAATTATCACTTTTCCTGGTCACAGTTACTTCCCCTTTACCATTATGAATGATTTGTAACCGCATTCCCAATGAGTTATATCCAATAACCAGGCTAGCTTCTGGTTGGGTATTGCATGTTTTAAATTTTGAATGCGGGTACCTAACGGAATCCATAGATTATTATAGACTAAATGTTTTGTTTATTCCAAGCTCCCATTATGTTGATTCCTGATCCCCAATCTATAAAAAACATTACTCATTGGTTCAGTTTGTCAAATTTCTTATTGATTGCGATTGCAACAGCTTTCGGTAAATTGTATTGCTGACTAATTTTTGTTTTTATTGGAAATGGAACAGTAATTATATGTTCTTCCGGAATACAACAGAGGTCTTGTCTAGTAGGCTAATACAATGTTTTTGAAGGTCCATGAGGGTGCATAAAATTTATTAAGACATCGTTGCTGAGATTTTCAATACCAATACTTAAATAAAATCTTCAATTGTCATCTGCTTCGTTTCTAATGGGTCATGATCTGTGTGAACCCATTGTTTAAATTCAATGGCGTCTTCTGGATCACTATCTTCGAAAATACTTTCAAAAAAAAAAATTAAATCATCTGTTCCAGGACATTCTTCGCAGCGATGAAGCATACAATCCTTAGAATTCAAGTCACAAGCTGTTTTACTTATAAGGAATTTATAATCTACGTCAGTTGGGCAGCTTGCTAGCATCAACTTCAGAGATTGATTAATTTTACACACAGATTGGGAATGTGAACCTGCTGTAACGACATTCACACACCATTTTGGTTTTAACTTGCAAAATTTGGAGAATCCGATTTCCGGTCCATTACTACTTTGATAGACTGCAAACATTTCTTTCAAATTGCTTAGTAATAGATGCTTCTGCATCTGAACTTTCCTTCCATCTATCCGAGCAGAAATGAAATCTTTTATTCCTGGACATATTGATTAAATTCTTCATCTTGAAAAAAAATTAATACTATTTCTTTTATGTTTTCTGGCAACTTCTTATCAAACTTTGCTCTAGGTAAAGCCAATATCTCGATGTCTACTTTTAATTTTCGTGCTGCTTTTACCATTCTTTTGAAACTTCAAACTCTTCCAGAACTTCTTTTATTGTCCAACTTTGAGGTGCCATTGTTAATATTTATATTTGTTCTGGATGTTTTGACAACTGTAACTTCTCCTTCAATTCTTTAATTAGCTGTTTGTAATCTAAACAGTCTAGACATTGGTTGCATGTAATAGGTTGTCTTAATTTACATGGATCTATACCAGCAACAATAGCTATTTTCTTTGAAATCACATCTTCAGCTTCACTTATTTTTCGCTTTGCATAGCTTTTAATAAATCTTGTTGATGTTCGTTGACATTTTAAAGAAAATAAATCAATAGCTGTTAGAATTTTGTTCAACGTTTCTGTTACATCTATTTCATCTTGCTCCAATTCGCTTGAAGAAGAGAACCATGTTGTTCTTGTTTCTTCGAATTCTTTTCTGCATGATCTACATATTTTTTGGTCTGGTTTGGCATTCTTCTTAGTTTCCTAGTTTCTTAGTCTGTCAAATGATTAGAACTTTCTAAATTGATGGAACGCAAAAATTTTCGTACGCAATGATTGTCTTTAGTGAAAGGATTACAGCATATTCGCTTCGCTGTAGAAACTCAAATTTATGCAAAATCAATGTTTCGTGATGAAAGCATATTTGAGAATTTTCTTCAAAATGCAATATACTTCGGTGATTAATTAACTCCTGTTCTTCAGAGGAAAATTCTTTAAAAAGCTTAAAACCTTTATGTGCACAATAAGTTGTCAAATGGCACTGAGAATTATCAGCACAGCCAATGCTGCATTGACTCTGATCTTAATCATGAGAATCCATAGAGCTAAAATCTTGATAAAGAATGTTTTAACAGTAATGTAAAGCATAAACTGAAAGAGAAAAGGAATATTTTTGTATAAATCTTGTTAAACATGCAATACCCATCCAGGAGCTAGTCTTGCCTGGTTATTGGATATAACTCATTGGCAATGAGGTTACAAATCACTCATAATGGTAAAGGGGAAGTAACTGTGACCAGGAAAAGTGATAATTATTATATGCATTAATCGTTGTAATAAAAAAGAAGGGCGCAGAATATGTTGAAAGAAACTGTCGTAATTTATACCTTTCTTGTATGTATCTGGATTATCTCGTACAACAGGTTTTTGAATTTTATTATTTTCCTTCTGTATCTAAGAGGCCCAAAATGAAATAAAGTTTTTTTTATAAATTAAGATATGCTCTTTCCAGTGGTAGTAATTGTAACCAAATCAGAAGTGTCCCTTTTGAGATATACGCTTTTGAATATGGAGCAAAATCGACGATTTTAATTTTTTATTAGATTTTGAACATCAATAATTTAATGAATATTTAAGCAATCAAAAAATAACTACAGCGGCTTTAGCATATATCCATAGGTAATTAGTTTGTAAAGCGAAAAAATTTTAAAATAATATTTGCAGTAGTTACAGCATGTTAAAGTAAGGGTAAAATTCAACCAGATTGGCCGTACGGCCTACTTTGAGGCCTAGTAATCACGATAATTTTGATTTGTGATTTTTAATACTGCAATTACATTTTTTAGCACAAAAAGTTGTACTAGATCACCTCTTTTCAATAAGTAAGGTTTCATATATCTTGAGCAATATGATGCCAAACTTCATGATTTGGCCGTTTTTTCTACAACCATAAAATAGTGATTGGTACAAATGGACCACTGGTGCTCCAACTATACAACTTTTTGCACTAAACAGTTTCCAAATGTTCATCATATACCTACATGTATATTCTGTATCAATTTCATAAAAATCGAAGGGGGTCGAGCGGGAACCATGCCAAAATTTAGGACACTTGACATGGAATGACCCATTTGTCACCAACAAGAGGCTTTTATTTCCCTCCTTACTTTTTTAAAGGAACAGCTGAGTCCAAAATGTAACTTCGATTATAAAAGTAACGTTTGATAAACGTCTTTATTGAATAAAGACGTCAGATTTTTCAAAATATACATTAGAGTATCAGAAAAGATTTCTACCTGTTGAAACCTTTGAGCTATGGGAAGTAAATTTCTTTAAAAATCCAAATATCCCATTGGCATTAGTAATTTGCAAAGAAAAAATCTATTTACGATGTAAAAACATTGTGCATGAGAAAATGCATTAAATATTTTTCAAAAAAAAAAAAATTGACCGAATATTTCGGTGTCAATGTGGTATTTCGGAATTAAAAGTAGGTGGTAGAAAATTCAAACATCAGAGCTCAAAGGGTTAAGAGTACAGTGGACTTTCAGAATCTCAAAAAATCATCAAATTGTCGAATTTTCATTTTTAGCATAATAAGATTATATGAACTTTCTGCTATTGAACACAAAAAGAATTTTTCAATTTCGACTATTTTTACTGGAGTTACAAGCATTTTTGTCCAGTCAGCTGATTTTGACACGCCCCTTTGTTTACTTTTTTTCTGATTCGCATCCGTAAAATTTAGCCTAGTTTTTAGTTTTACCTTACAAAATGTTATTATTTTGCACTGAATACTTATTAATTTTGTGATTTCGAAAACAATACTTTAACTGTAACTTTTAACTGTTTCTTTTAGCGTTTGTTTGCAATGTATTTAGAGGAATTGCTTTTTGTCCCCAATCTTTTTAGCGTAAAATAAAAAAATATATATTAATATATTTAATATATTAAAAATATTTGATACATTTAACCAAAATTTGTACAATAAGAGGTATTTATACCATGAATATTTCTAGAAAAAAAAATCATTAGAAAATACAAAAAGTTATTTTTGAGAGGATTTTTTTAAAATTCAGATACTTCACGTCCTTTGCATGAATTACTGTCGAAGCCGCATATTTTATGTGAATTTACCATAAAAACATAAAACACTTACATATAAGCTAGAAATGATATTATATCCCTTATATATAGCTGAAACTGTGTCAGTAGGAAAATAATAAGCAATTATAACCATTGCACTTACTAAAACCTGTTTTTCACAGAATGTAACGAATCATTTATGCCCAATATGCCTCTCTATGTATGTGTTAACAAATGTTGCTAAAAATAAACCTTTTTAGACGCATTTAAATTTTTAAAATATCAGTTATATGGAATTTTCAATGATTTTTTAACGAAAACAACAAAAGAGTTAAGTTAAAATCATTTTTTTAAAATGTTTTACAAGTAATATGCTAAAAATGCTTAGAGTAACATTTGTTAACACATGCATAGAGAGCATTTTAAGCAAAAAAATAAAAAAAAAATGGGCATAAAGAATTTCGCAAGGAGCATTTTGAAATATTGTCGTTTTTCGTTAATATATAAAAAGAAAAATCTATATCTCAAAAACTATTGAATATATTTAAAAAAAAAATTGTGCCTACTATGATAAAAAGCAAGCATTGCAAACAAAATTTTTTATATGGATAAAGAATATTTGAATAAAAAAATCAGTAAATTGGAAACATTTTACTGATTACAAAAATATCAACTGCTGGTGAACAAATGTATAATTATGACTATAAACTTTTAACAGAAACGCCAAGTCCCCGGCTTTTTGCACACCACTATTTTCTTAGAGTAAGTATTTTTTCTTTTAAATCGCCTAAATGTTCTTATTAAGTAAAAGAACATTTTATGTATTAAAATACTCGTATTTGAAATGCCGGAGACTTGGCAGTTTTCCTTTTAATGTTAACAAAAATACCCTTACATGTGAATTTTTGTAAAACAGTATGCAATATTGTCTATAGATTTCGATTTATTTCACCCTTACATATGTTGTATTTTTTGGTTAACTCTGCGCATCAACACCAATTATTGCATGGTCTAGATAAAATAAGATTTAAGATGTCTATTTTTATGAACATAAAATACGTGTATTTTTATAATAATTTTCTGGTACACGTAATACGAAATAATGCCCCATTCATTCCGCTCTGCTGAATTGAAACATTTTCATAGAAAGGAACTGACATTTCAAAAGTAGGAACTACTAAATCAACGTCGCTTCCTGAAAACTACCCGGCGGTTTATTTTGAATCTGACATGAAGAAGATGAATCGATTTTGAATACGGGCATTCCATTATTTCTCAGTAAAGTGTGTCGTTTATTTTAAAACAGAAGTATTTTAAATCAGCTTTATTAAATTATACGTATGTGCACTGTTAAAAATTATTGCTTTGTAGTATGACATACTCATTTTGAAAATAAATAAATATTTTATTTTATTTATTACATTTTTACCACCTGAAAGACAGGAAATTATTATTTTTCCATCTGTTATAACAAAATTCATTTAAAAAATAATCGCTGTTTAAATGTAATTTTAATCTACTAACAAGTATTGACGCTCGTACACATACACGGACACATACATATATACTTTCATATATACATATATATATATATATATATATATATATATATATATATAGTGTGTATATATCTGTGGCTTCCGGTAATAACCAGGTAAGGCAAATTTTTAATATTTTGAGTAATTTACATTTAAACTTTTCAAAAATGTCTTTTTATCATTACTTTTATAAAATATTAATCGGTAAATAATAAATAGTAAAATAGAACTTAATAATTTTCACTACATTCAATTAGGATATAAGAGCCTTTTTTTTGCCAAAATAATTATATAAAAATGGTTTTTGTTAATTGAGAACAAATTAAAAATGTAACTTTTATCTGGTTATTACCGTTTTACGTTTATTTTTAATAAATGTAAATAAAATTAAATATTTATTTGCATTTTAAACATTAATTTCACAACAATTATATACATTGTCAATTTTTTACTTTTTTTCTGTCTGAATCTTTCGCGGCGTTATTATTAGCAATTTTCAAAATAGATGACCCAACACTTTGAGTGATTATTTTGCAAATTAATCCACTAGCTCAGGGCTGCCACAGGCGATTATTTTTATATTCCGGTCGTACCAGTATTTTTCTAATATAAATTTGAAATTATATTTTTCTTGCAAATGTTGTCAAAGTGCCTGTTAAGGATTTCTGTTTCAATAAAATGATGCCAGTAAGAATTAAAAAATAGTCGCCTGTGGCAGCCCTGCTAGTTGGTTGAAATTTCCCGCCACAGATATATAATTTTTATAGTTAGTTTATTGTCGTTAATTTAGTTATTTAGAGAAATTTATAAGTTATACAAGCCATTTTTATGTTATTTTTATAATTATAGACGATTTAAAAAAATAAATAAAAATCTTATCTGGTTATTACCGTTACTTTATGCACTTACCCGATTATTAATGTTTTTTAAATGAAAATTTATAGCCCTATGACGGGAAGTATTCGATTTTCATTTTACAGTACTATGGCAGATGAAAGTACTCTTTTAAAGCTACATTTTCCCAAATTATCTCAATTTTTCAAAAATGTGCCTTACCTGGCTATTACCGGATGCCACAGATATACCTTGTGTTCTCTCACAAAAGTATTCAATGGCTAATTTGTAAACTGTTAGTCATAGACATGTAATTCAGTACGGCCGGAGGTTGGTATGTATGGATATGGGACTAATTAACTCTTTCGGGTGGAAACCATTTTCAATGCTAAAGGGTTGAAATAAATAAATAATACCGGGATTTATCATTAGATTTATTTTGAAATAAGAAAAAAGAAAGGGGCTACATTTCACATACTTATAAAAAGCAAAATATTTTTCTAAAACTGTCACTGTGGTGTTTCGAAATTAAAATTTAATGGTTTCATAAAAATGCCACCACCACTAAAAAAGTTAACACATTAGAAAATATACCTATGTTGTTCATGTAAAGGGTAGCAAATATTCATGACACTATATTTAAGTTCTTTTGCTCAAATTAACGCGGAAAATTATATTTTCTACATACTTTTACTTTATCTTCACGTAAATAGAATACGGTAAATTATGAAAGTGAAAACATCAAATTTGTGGAACACTTTATTGACACTTTTCAAAAAAAAAATCTTTCGATTGAAAATTTTTTTTTTTACACTTTTCGGCACGGCAAATTCTGTTAGTAAAATGAGAAATTACCGACTGCCACCGAAATTTACAAACGATTTACAAACTTTTTTAGAAATTAAGTAGCCCTTAATTTAAGCTTTCATTCTAAAAGCAAAATTTTATTAAAATATTATTGGTGCCGTTTGCAAATTTGGAATTAAAATTAGGTATCGCGGACTGGGCACAGTGTGCCGGAAAAGATTCAAGCGATAAAAATACAGATCCAAACATTTTCTTAATAATGAAAATTAATATTAAATTTATATTAAATGTGTATGAATCCTGATCTTTGCACTTTTTCATTAAAAAATGCATCGGCAAAATATGGCTACGTGATTTTAAAGCTATTATTAATTTTTGTGATATAGCGACAAATTTTCTTTTTAATCAATTTAAATAAGAGATCTTCAACTTTTGACCAACTTCAAAGAGAGTTACTAATATTTTAGAAAAAAAAACTTTTTTTAAAGATATCAATTTTTTGATTAATGAAAGTGAATATGCCATCTTTATATATTTTTAGTCGAAATTCCACCAATAAATTGAAATCAGGTGTTTTGGTTAATTTCAAAGCCTCATTCATGCAAAATTTCTCTCATAAATAAAGCCAAAAATAATACTCTTTTTAGGTGCGTTCGTAATTATGTAAATACGTAGCACCTATTGTTGTCGCTCAGTCCGTCCGTCTGTCCGTCTGTCTGTCCGTCGGTCTGTCCGTCTGTCCGTCTGTCTGTCCGCATATAACAACGCAAAAACTACCCAACCGAATCGTTTCAAATTTAAAATACATAATTATTACATAATTTTGTCGAGTCATTTCAAATTTTATGAAAATCGGATGGATAGATCAATTACAGGGACAATCAAAAGCATTCCGTTACATTACGGTCAATGGGGAAAAAAGTTTCAAATGCATTTTAATCGTTTGAAATTTAAAATACATAGTTATTACATAATTTTGTCGAGTTATTTCAAATTTTTTGATAATCGGGTGCATAGATCAATTACAGGGACAATCAAAAGTATTCAATTACATTATAGTCAATGGGGAAAAAGTTTCAAATGTATTTTATACGTTTGAAATTTAAAATACATAGTTATTACATAATTTTGTCGAGTTATTTCAAATTTTATGAAAATCGGATGCATAGATCAATTACAGGGACAATCAAAAGTATTCAATTACATTATAGTCAATGGGGAAAAAGTTTCAAATGTATTTTATACGTTTGAAATTTAAAATACATAGTTATTACATAATTTTGTCGAGTTATTTCAAATTTTTTGATAATCGGGTGCATAGATCAATTACAGGGGCAATCAAAAGTATTCCGTTACATTACGGTCAATGGGGAAAATGTTTCAAATGCATTTTAATGGTGTTGCACTCATTCGAACTTAATAGAATCTATATACAATGTAAAGTACACATTATAATATACATTTTACATAATTTGTGATGCAAAGAACATTTGTTATTGATTTACAAGGCCACACAAAAGTATTCCATTACATAATGGTATAGGGAGAACATTGTTTGATGAGCGTTTTAATTGTAATTCCCTATTTACAATTTTATGAGATTGATATATGAGAGTAATATTTTTAAAACTTCGTTATCGTACGAACGCACCTCGTTTGCTACGCTTCACGTGCAATTTCCAACTTGTTTTTACTGCTAGAAGTTTGCCTTGGCGTTAATAAGGTCCTGATCAAATGTAAAGAAACTACCGCCATTTTGTAAGAACTTCATACGTTACTTCACTTGTAGCTGGTAGACTAGACTATTCGTTTCTCTCTCTATTCATAGCGTCATCGGCTAAAAAGGATATTTCCTGTTATCTTATTATCCACGAAAACTATACATTTGACAGTAGAAAAAAATATACATAAAAATATTTTTTAACTAATTAGTTCATTTTATATATAGTCTTCCTGTAACACTTTCACGGTTACTCTGTTTAAGATTACCCTGTAATTTTCATGATTATGTTACAATTTAATATATTAACATTCTTGCTGGAAGGAAGACAATATATACATTAACAATATAACATAACAACTCTTTGAAGATGTAAGAGAAAAAATGAGCAGTACATAAATTTCTGTCTGTTTTTATCCATAAAGCTTATAGACATTGGAACCATCTGAAAAAAATATTCCTATTTGCAGTACGTAGCTTGTATCTAAACCTGAATTCAATCATAAAATTTAATAGTAAGAACTTTTACAAATAGGCTGTTACGCGAAACATCTTCAAACGATGACTCTTGTTTGAATCAATACGCGATTTTCTTAACTTCTTGGGAATGGACGATCGGTATTCGTACCGCATAATGTGGTCTGAATTCTTAATTATTCTCGCCAATAAACTTTATTTGAAATTTTCTTTATTTAAAGGCAAATTTAGCCGATTTAATTAGGTAAAATTTTAGCCTAGGCGCATGCACTAAAATTGCGTCGGTTGAAGGAGAGTTTTTTCAGTGTTAGAATGGAGTTCAGTTTAGCCACTGGGGTTTTCTTTGATTTCTCCTCCTTTACATAACTTTTAAAAACTTATGTGTAGAAAACTTTTAAAATTTACTGTTATTAAGACAGAATTAACCATAAAAATGCTGAAAAAAAATTCGATTAAAACAAGTGTTGCCAGTTGGCTATTTTTTTTAATTCAGACGTATTAATTGGCACTGTATGGCAAATTTTCCTTATTTTCGACAAAATTAGTATGTCATTAAATAAGGTGAGTTTCACTATTTTAAAAAATTGCACCAATCAAGATATCTGAATTTAAAAAATGTAGCTCACTCTCAACAGTGACAGTAAGACAACACAGTAGCCATTTTTATATCAGGCAGGGGTGGATCGAAAGAATTGTTCCATTTGGGTGAGGGGGACATACCCAATGACATATGATTAACACAATCATAGTTTTTATTGGTAAATCATACCTTGCAGTATTAAATGAATTTGAAATAATTAATGTGATTTAAAAATATTATATACTCCCAATTACCGACGTTCAGTTAACCGACACAATTCGTTAAACAACCCTCTTATAATACAATGTTTCTTCTCTTGAAAATATGGCTTATTATTACATATTTTTCCGAAAAATTAAAAACGTTACAATAGAATTTATATATTAAATGTCTTACTTTTATTCTTTTCATTTCACTCTTTTACTGTAGTAATTATTTATCTTATCCATTTGTTCAAAGAAAAAGCTGAATAAAAGCCCAAGTGGGTCTTAACATCCTTGAAAAATCTAAATGTGTCACTTACGTTGTTCGTATACTTCTTCATAATCTACACATTTTTTAGCCGATCGATGTTAACATTTCTCGTCGAGGTTTAGCTCTGTACACCACAGTTTCTCTGCAAGATGTAGAAAGACAGCCGAAAGGAATAAACAAAACCATGAACAATTAGTGACAGTAGAACGGTATTTTCTATTCAAATACCCTAGAGGACATTTCATGAAGTTAATACTTAAGGGACGAACTGATTTACCATGTTGGCTTTAAAGAAATTAACACACTACAGAGTGTCCCAGAAGTCATGAAACAAACTTAAAGGGGAAATAGGGGATATCAGAAGGATTGAGAATTCCATAGCAACCCGTGGTCGGAAACGTTTTCCTGGTCCAATAGTGACGCGAAAAAACACAAAAAGACAGGACTAGAGTAAGAGGAAAAAATATCTTTATTAATCTTAGTACAGCTAATAACTAATATAAAAGAACATTAAAAAGACAACGAGCGTTATTAAAGTAGGTGTTCGGAATTACGACCAAGAGCAGTGTTGCACGGAAGCTTATCTGCGGCGCATGGAAGATCTAATGTTCTCGAAAAAACCTGAATGTCCCGAACTTCATCCAAGAGCTTCCACGATTAGTGCAAAAAGGTCCTCACCACTTTTCAGCATTGTTCTGGCATTTTTGGAGTACTAAGAATAATAAACATGTTTTCAGTCCCTGTTCATCTTCTCAGTTTCTTGTGTTTTGTGTCATCACTACCACGCCAGGAAAACGTTTCTGACCATGGATTGCTATGTAATTCTGAATCATTGTGATGTCCCCTACCTCCCCTAAAAGTTTGTCCCATTACTTCTGAGACACCCTGTATATGCATTTTAGCTTTAAACTGATTAAGACATAATCCTTTTTTTTGTTCATTCTTCAAATACCCCTAGAAATTCCCCAATGTCAGTGGCAAAAACAATATATTATTTTACGCATTAGTTTTTTTCCAGAAAATACAGAAATGCTTGAAGTTTTAAAATGGCCTTTTTTTCTCATCTTTTTTTTTCTTTGGGAATTGCTACGATTCCCATTCATTTCTCAAACAAAAGAGCTTTTTTCAAAAATATCATTATACAGAAATTAAAATTGCAGCTTCTTTGAAAATATGAAAATGTTTTACACTTTAACACTACAACCGCCAATAGGAACTCCTTAGGTGTGGGTGCTTCTTTGTGGGCCAATGAATTCTCGGATCAGTTCTATTTTACAAATATATTTTATTTGCAGGACATCACTTGACGAACACGACAAAACATGAAAAGGGACACAAAATCAATAACATACAAACAATATTTTCGTTCTTGTTCCACATTAAATCCACTTACGGTCGGAGTAACCGGACCGCCCTTTATCACACCTTCTCAGGTGGTGATCGTTTCTCGTTCTCCTAGTTTTCTCTCATCTTCCAAGAGGGGGCGCTACAAGACAAGAGGGGGGGCGCTTGAGAACAAAGGTATGCGCGGGCATCACACCTCCCCCTTTCGAAGTTTTGATTTATTCCTTATGACTAATCAAAATCTGGTGCATATCTATACATATTCAGTAATACACATCATTAGTAAAAATCAAAATTAATATACTTACTTAATACAAAGATAATAAAAAAAAGAAATATCTAATATACTATGCAACATAACAACACTGTAATAATTTGAAAAACTTTAAAGTTCGAGAATGAATATCTCAAAGTTCAATTGGAAAAAAAAAATAAAAGAGTTCAAGAAATAACAAGTAAAAGTTCAGTAGGTGTCACAGGATCAGCATGGGAGCTAATTCAGTGACCTGGTGATTTCAAACAGAAAGTTTCTTGGTCTAAGTCCAGTGTGACGCATACAGTCTACTCAGAGAATCGGCGTTACCATGAAGGTTTCCACGTCGGTAGGTGATTTGGGCTTGAAATCTCGGCAATGCAAGAGCCCATCTTTGAAGACGCGCACTTTGAGAGGCACAATCAGACAAGAACTTCAAGGGATTGTGATCGCTTACGACAATCACTTGCGATCCGTAAATGTAATGTTCAAACTTTTTCATGGCGAAAATCACTGCATATGCTTCCTTCTCGATGGTGGCATATCTTTCTTGGCACTTAGACATTTTTTTGCTTAAGAAAGCGATGGGATGCTTTCTTTCAATT
Organism: Maratus speculifer; assembly: GCA_964019185.1. NCBI lineage: Eukaryota > Metazoa > Arthropoda > Arachnida > Araneae > Salticidae > Maratus > Maratus speculifer. Next base: position 57,945,293 of record OZ025293.1, read on the forward strand.
TCATCTTTTTGGGATAGGCAAGCACCTATCGCATATAAGGATGCATCTGCGTGAATAATAAAAGGTTTATCAAAGTTTGGAGAATAACATATTGGCGTTTCGCTAATGGCCTGCTTCAGACCTTTGAAGGCTTTTCCACATTGCTCGGTCCATATAACTTCATTAGGTGCACGTTTTTTGGTTAATTCAATCAAAGGACGAGCTATTTTGGAAAATGTAGGTACATAGGATCTGTAATAAGATAGAAGACCTAAAAGGCTTCTGACATCTTTCTTCGATTTCGGAATTTCTAAGTTCTGGATCGCTGCAACTTTTTCTGGATCAGGAGGATGTATGCCAGACCCTACTATATGTCCTAGGAATTTTACTTGTGGTTTAGCAAACACACATTTTTTAAAATTTACTGTAAATTTTGCTTCTTCGAGTATGGTCAATACAGCATCTAAGTGTCTAAGATGATCAGACCAATTAATGAAAAATAATTACATCGTCTATATATGTTTCGGCATAGTCTTTATGTTGGACAAGGGTACGGTTCATTGATCTATGAAAGGTCGCGCTAGCATTCCGAAGCCCAAAAGACATAACAACGAAGGAATACTGCCCTCGGTGTGTGACAAATGACGTCAAATGTTTAAAATCTTCACTTAATCGTATCTGCCAATATCCTTTCAATAAGTCTAACAGACTAATAAATTTCGCGGAAGCTACTTTGTATATCAGATCAGTTGCATTAGGCATAGGAAATGAATCAATTTCGGTTTGGGAATTCAAATATCGATAATCGACGCATAGTCTGATTGAGGAATCCTTTTTAGCTACGCAAACGATCGGGTGAGCATATTCGCTTTCTGAATGTTCGATAAGTCCTAAACTCAATAATTCCTCAATTTGCCTATCTACTTCACTTTTAAGTGCTTCTGGAATTCGGTATGGCTTTTGGCGTTTAGCTTGGCTATCTGGTTTCAATTTAATCCGATATTTGCCTACATTTGCAATTTTTGGGATACCCGATTGGAGGTTCAAATGTTTGTGTAAAACATCAATAAGTTGTTTCCGTTCTTTAGGTAGTAATTGGTCAAGGTGTAATTCTTTATCAAATTTGTTCGGATCATGTTTAGTAATTTTCGGAACATTTTCAATTTCACCAAAATCGATATCGTCATCATATATAACTCCTATATGTGTCGTTTGAGTCTTTAATTCTCTGATTTTATTAGCGTGTAAGTGCCTTATGCTATTGTCTGGTAATTGTACTAAATAACTATAAGGGGATTTCTTTTCGAGTATCGTAGCTGGTGCTGTCCATCTAGCGTAAATTTTATGGTTACTGTCTGGAATTAATACAACAACTTGATCATTAGGTTTAAATTCTTTATGTCTAGCTGTCCTGTTATGATAATAAGCATACGCTCGCTGCTTATCCTTACAAGAAATTCCGGCATGTTCGGCGGCCTTTTCTAATTTCATTTTCAAATCATTTAAATAATTGGTAACTGAGCCTAACTGAACAATTTGTAACGGCGTTTCATTAGTCCATGACGATTTTAATATGGAAAGAGGACCAGTTGGATGCCTACCGTATAACATCTGGAATGGACTAACACCTGTTGTAGCATTCGGTACCTCTCGGTAAGCTCATAAAAGGAAGGGTATATGTTTATGCCAACTCCCGGCGTTTTCCCTTATAACATGGTGTATCATTCCCTTAAGGACACCATTCCATCTTTCAACTAAGCCATTGGACTGTGCGTATCCCGGGACGGAAAAACGCGGGGAGGTCCCTAAACGTTTCATAAATTCCTTCGTGAGAGCCGAAGTAAAATTTCTATCCTGATCGCTAGCTATTAATTTGGGAATTCCAGTTCGTGAAAATATTTGTAAAAGGGCATCGCATGTAGTTTTAGCAAAAATGTTTCGTAAACAAACAGCATCCGGCCACCTCGTACACTGATCTATCGCGGTCAGTACGTATTTATATCCTCCACTGGCGGGTTCAATTGGACCAATTATGTCAATGTTCATAATTTGCATAGCCTCATCAGGACGAGTAACTGGGGTTATTGGTACATTATCGAACTTATTTGTTTTCGCTCGAAGCTAACAGGATGAACATCTTTCGCAAAAATCGGTCACATCTTTCTTAATACTAGGCCAAATAAAGGAATATTTTAACCTTTGCGTAGTTTTCTTTACCCTTAAATGACCACCCCAAGGACTTTAATGTGCTAACTCTAACAATTGCTTTCTACGTCATTCGGGTACCAGTAATTGATGCACCGTTTCTCCCATTATTTTATCTTGGTGATACAAAAGATTGTCATGAACAAAATAATTATTGCGATTATTATTAGCATCAAGCCAACACTGCTTAAGTGATGCATCGTTTCTCTGCTCACATTTAAATTTTTCCGAATCATTCAAAAAATTTTCAGTATTATTACTACGATCGGGATCAATGTTCTCGTTTGCATTTCCTATTTCAGTTGGAACCAACTCTGTGGCAGCGCCGAATACGTCTGCCGCTCTAATTTCTTTCGTACATGGCAAATTTACATTATTACAAACATTTATTGCACTGTCAGCTTCGGTACATTCACTTATATCATTCAATTCATTATATGCATTCAAGGACAACAATAAGTCATTTATTAAATTATCAACCATCGGACATGTTATTACCATTTTTGGAAACACCTTACAACGTAATTTATCAGATGCTATATTTAGGGGAACATTTATTAATGGTGCTTTCAACTCATGCCCGAAAGTAGATTTAAGTATTATTGACCCGAAAGGATTTTTAAAATATTCTGGTACGCACTCTGTCTTTATAATCGAAATTTGAGTTCCACTGTCAAGCACCCCTTGTAGTATTTTATTTTCTATTTCGATTTCTACCGTTTGAAGTGATTCAATTAATTTTCCCTTTTCCTGTGGCTGTTTTAAACCAAATAACACCTTCGAATTTACTCTTGCAATGAATGCGTCATTCGTATCACTTATTTCTTTTTTCGGTTTATCAGCCTTTCCAAGTAAATAATTACAAATTGCGGTATTGTGCGATTTGAAACAAAGCCTACATTTATTTTTCACGGTACAATTTTTAATTAAATGGCGACCCCTTAAGCACGCGTAGCACCTGCCTTCACTTTTAATTTATTTTTTCTTTCCTCAACTGAATATTTATCGCAATTCTCTGATAAATGACTAAGCGAATTACAAAAAACACAAATAATTTCATCAACTTTGACATGAGTTAGATTGGCCTTGAATTTATTGCTTTTTTGTTTCATTTCAGGTAACAAATCTGGTGGATATCTTTCCGGAAATCTTTCGTCCTTGAATCGAAAGCATTAATTAGATGATTCTGTTTTTCGCGCGCTTCCAATTCTGCTCGGATAAAAGACAATAATTTATCAATACTATACTGCGATCGTTCGGGACTTTTAATACACTCTTTTTCAAAGTTAAATGACATGTCGTAGGGTAAAATTTTTAATATTATTGGTGTTAAAACAGAGTCAAAGCTATTTGATTCAATCTCTAAGGATTTTAAGCTGCGTATTTGCGTTTGAATCGTGTCATATAGTTTCCTTAAACCGATTATATCATTTTGCTTTGTAACAGGTCATAAAGTTAAAAGAGTGTTAATGTGACTGGATACGATTAAATCTGTTCTCCCAAATTGACTTTTTAAAACATCAATTGCTTCCAAATAATTTTTATCGGATAAAGCGAAACCAGATACCGAGTTATATGCATTCCCGCCTAAATAACTTAACAGATAATTCATTTTTTCTACGTTTGACAGTTGTTCGTTATCGTGTACTGCTATTTTAAAAGAATTCCAGAAATTTTGAAAAAGGGTTACGTCGCCATAATATTTTTCAATTTTAAGCGTTAGAAGCTTGATTGTAACCGCGTCTACGGGTTTGTTCTCGTTGTTTATAATGGGGGATTCTTTTTTATTGTTTTGTTTTTCTTCTTTCAGTTTTTTGTTGATTCTGAACCTCCATAAATTAATTTTATCGTGGTATTCGGCCGACGCTTTCACATCTTTTTCTATTTCGTTTAAATCGTCTAACAAATTAAAAATTTCCTTATCATCCGATTTTAAATCGCACCCTTTTTGTTCCAGTTGGGCGAGATTCTCGTCTAATTCGTCTAAATCGGGTGGGTCTGCTATAAATATTTCTTCAATTTTCTTAATTATAGAAGTAATCGCGGATTTAGTGACCTCACGAGTTTTTTTAATTTTTGCAATTTTGTCGGCCATACTCACAATAATAATTAAAATGCCTTACCTGAACTATAAAATCGATTCTTCGAATTGTCCCAAACCCAAAAATGTACTTATATTATGATGCTGTAGATGCACACTCGAGGAAGTTAGGCCCACATATTCCAGTTTTCTGACACCAGTGTGAAACTCCTTAGGTGTGGGTGCTTCTTTGTGGGCCAATGAATTCTCGGATCAGTTCTATTTTACGAATATATTTTATTTGCAGGACATCACTTGACGAACACGACAAAACATGAACAGAGACACAAAATCAATAACATACAAACAATATTTTCGTTCTTGTTCCACATTAAATCCACTTACGGTCGGAGTAACCGGACCGCCCTTTATCACACCTTCTCAGGTGGTGATCATTTCTCGTTCTCCTAGTTTTCTCTCATCTTCCAAGAGGGGACGCTACAAGACAAGAGGAGGGGGAGCTTGAGAACAAAGGTATGCGCGGGCATCACATATTTTTTGAAGAGATTCAACAAAAGGCACACAAAGTGGCATCGTCCAAAAAAACTAAACGTGTAAAAAATAACCGAACTTTCTGGATTTTGACAGGACATCCTTTGTCGTTCATTAATGTCAAAAACGTCAGTGAGACTTAATGGAGAAGTGATACCCGAATACGTTTTCGTTTCTGTTTGTCTATCTGTTTGTTCCGCAATTTTATTGTAAAAAGCATTGGTTTAGATTGATATTTAATAGAGACTCACGGATTCAGCTATACAAGTTTTGGTTTATTTTGGCATTTTATTAGCATTGGTGGTAGATATTACCACTAATATTATAAAATGTTTGGGTTTTTTTAATAGTAGTAAATATTTGATTGCTTGTGGTATGACTATTTTCTCTTCCATTGGGTTCACGAGTTCTTTGCGTGAGCAATTCATTTCCACTAGCGTCTAGAGAAAGCAGATTCCTAACGGTAGGACTAAGAATGAAATTTGCAAATCCTGAACTTTCAGATTTGTCCCTAAAGAGGGATATTTTCCTCTTTTAAACTGTTGTATTGTACTGTCATATATTAGCAGAAAATTAAACACATTGCGCTAATAGTTTTTTAAGACTATTACTACATTGAATACTGTGACAGATAAAGCTGAAATAAATTATCAAAGGCGTTTAAGTTAATATTGTTTGTGATTCAACTGTTTCTTGAATTTATCTGATAATTGTATTTTGATATTTTTAAATCATAGCCACACTTTCATGTATCATAAGCTTATCAAAACACGCTAATTTTTTATTTCATATTTATTATATAAATCACAATTTAAATTGAAATAATTAACGTAAAAAATTTGACAAAAAAAGGTTACAACACATTTTAAGATAGTAAACAGGCAATCCCAGAAACGGTTTTCTTCGTGACTGACTAAAACTCTTACTTTATTTTTTGACATTTAAAATATTTATAGAGCTAATAATGTTCTCAATTTAAGCCATACTTGAAATTATGTGGTAATTTCATTGCGGCATTTTCATAAACATAGCTACACTTTTATGACAAGATAAACCAAACATGCAAATTTATAATTATATATTTATCATATATTAAATTGGAATAATTGGCATAAGTAGTTTGACCTACCCCCCCCCCAAAAAAAAAAAAAATAAATAAATAAATAAAATAAAAAACTCTCATTACAATTTATTTCAAGAGTATAAACATGCAAATATTCCCAGGAACTCGTAGCAATTAATAAAAGTTCTTTGAAGTTCTAATCAGTGTAAATAAATGTAAAATAATTGATTTCATTTCAAAAGCAATCTTAAGCAAAATATACTAACGAAAAGCTGGCCATCGCATTTTCAATAACCCGCTTTATTAGATCGCTAACGATAATTTCCCTGAGCATTTGAGGAAAGAGGCTAAAATATCCCTCTTTAGGGATAAATCCGAAGTTTCAAGCTAGGAGATTTTATTCTAAGTCCTACCATTAGGAATCCTGCTGTCGCTAGACGCTAGTTCCATTTCCGGCCTTGTTTCGAGGCCTAGCTCGTTCTTTTCATCTTGACATGCCACTGTGATGTTGTCTCAAAATCCCTCGCAGATAAGGTACCTGTTCGAGCAAGAAAAATATGCCTTCCCACAATTTTGATGGCATTTCTTTTTCACTTACAGGATACAAGTTTCAACAAAGCAAGGGGTTGTGCAATGGAAATAGGCCCAGGTCCAATATTTGTTCACTCCCATCCCCGCCCTTTAGCATTTTTTTCAACCTCCAGCCATTTCCGGACCTGATGATATACTCTTAAAGAATGGTGTTGTGCTATAGCTGCAGATGGTGGTAAAGCAATTATGTTCGAATTTTATCTACAGGCCAACTTGCTTTTAACTACAGGCCATCTTGCACGAAATATATCTTAGATGGTTTAACGATGGCATGTTTTTCCCACTATAATCGTCCTCGTCTTCTTTTGCTTGCTTGCATTAATACTTTCTGATAAGAACTTTTCAATCATCATAGAAATCAACCAATCTTTGTCTCTTTGGTTTAAGAAAACAATTTTCTTTGGAAATTGTTGGTATAAATGTTTCGTCAAATAATATGTCAGTTTAAGCATGTTTTCTTGATTGTGTCATACACTTAGCAGATTTTATACCCAAGGTAGCCATGAAAGACAGTTATTGCTTGTTATTGATATTTTGACTTTATATACTGAATATATTTGTCGCAGATTGAAGAAAAAGAGTGGTTTTTAGGTCAAAAACTCTATATAATATCACTCCTCAATCAATAGCACATTGAACTTTGCCGCTGAACTGCTTCTTTAAAAGGATTTGAACGCCTTGTAGGAAGTGCATGTATTTCCTTTTCTTGAGTCATTATCAAATACGGGATATAAGTAGTAAGGGAAAAGATCGCACGTCAGAAACACCTCAAGATCTTCATTTGATTGCTTTTCAACCGCAATTAGTCGGAACAAAGTTGTAGGATTAATATAAACCTATTCGTTGTCCACCTGTATTATAGTAATTAATATTGGTCATTAAAAAAAGAAGTTTTACTCTGTCAGTCCGTTTAAATTTGAAAGTTCCAAAGTCAACAACTACTCTGTTAATGTCTCTAACCCTTTCAGGGGCAACGCATTTCTGTTCCAAAAGTGTTCAAATAATTAATTCACACCGCATATGTCGAAAAAAATTATCTGATAATAATCAAAAGCTCTTTTTAACCCATATTATCAGATTGATTTTGTAATAAAAACGTACTGGTGTCATTAGGAAATTAGGGCATTAAAATTAACCGTTGGCAGTCTGCAAACGGAGCCCCTCAAGGGATACCTGATTCCCCATACTTATGGCAGTTAATTCGTCTATCAACCAAAACACCAGTGCTTATTGAAAACAGGGATGCAAACTTTGCCCCAGAAACGACCTATTCGTACCACTTAATTTTTAAAGTTTTTGTCAATACCCCACTGGAAAAATTCTATAGAAAAGCTGTAGGGAATTGGTCAAAAATTCTGTGGGAAATCCGTAGGTAATTGGCCCATTCTGCAGATATTTTAAAGAATATCTTGAAAAATTCTGCAGTTATTGTTAAGGTAAAGCTAAATCTCCGAATTGTTTTCAGATTTCTGTAAAACTTCTGCCGATAATCTTAAAATTATTTTTAGTGGGTATATTTAATAACACGCTTTCTGAGATTTAATAAAACAAAGAATTGTACTGAATTTTTGTGGTTGATATGAGTCATTTTTGGCGCAGCGCATGCATCCCTGTGAAAATAAATCAGAATTTTCAGGGTAAAAGAAATTCTACAGTAATCATTCGTAGATCTTGGTACCATCCATGTTATCCCGTACAACTGTAGAATCTTTCAGGCCGTTCTCAATAGTGAAATTGAATACCACATCAATTTTCGATCTTTTCATAAACATAAAGGGAACAATAAACCTCAGATCCACAAAATATAGTCAATCATATGATCTTTAGCATCATTAATGGTCAAAGTTTGCGTAAAAATAATTAGTTTTCACGTTTCATCGAGCCATTGCCGAAATTCAAGTTTTTTCAGCGGTTTCTGCTATTCACACCCATTTTTGCGGCAATGTCACGGCTGAACCATTGATCATAGAAAAAACTTTTAGCACATAAAAAATAGGAAATTTTATCTTCTTTAATTTATGTACTGCCGACATTTACGTAAAGTCAATAGTTTTGGAATTATTTTGAAAAAAAAATCACATTTTTTACAAGTTTTTTTATGTGTTTTTCGTTAAATTTTTTCCGATAACCTCAGATTCGTGTTCAGCGACCCAAAATATATAAAGGCACTAAATATCTAAACTACACCAAAACTTTCTTTTATCTTATACCAAATAACTAGATTATTAACTAAATGAGAAAATGCTACCTATCACCATCATCTGTGATTGTAAAAACCAATATCTGGAAAACATTATACAATATTACATGCTAAAAAATTCACTTTATGCTATTAATAGATTTATTTTTTATTTATTTAAATTTCAATTTTTTAAGAAAACCTGTACGTTCACTGCAAATTACAATGCAGATAACATACTTTGAAAATTTTTTATTTCTTTCTTAAGAGTATTAAAAATTTACATTTTTAATATATGCATCTTTCATGAAGAAAAAAAAATAAATTTATATCATTTTAACTTTTTCAATTTTGTTTGAGTTTTTTTAATACGTCAGAAAATACTTATACATTTTAATCAAAGATATTAGTGAACATCTTTTTCATTTTTCACTTACATGCACACTAACAAATAATGTATCTAACTTTTATTTTCTAAACATAAAAACAAAATGCTCTTCCCTCCCCCCCTCTCATTCATTACTTAGATAACCACCCAGTTTCTTTGTGAAATGAGGTCAGGATGCCCTTAGGGACATTATTTCATCAACTTCGAACAAGACCTTAATCTTTTTTCTCATTAATATCAAACCGTGTTCTTACACAACCATCGTCAAATGATATTTTTTACTACATAAAAATAAGTAATAATACTTTCAGTGCTATTAATTTCAATCATGTAGCTGCATATGTTCCTAATGCTTTTATATTGTTTCTTCTAAATTAATATTAAAATTATTCAAATGTAAAATATTAAAGTATGCTTTTATCTAAGGTGGTAATTTTGAAAATGCAAATGATTAAACATTGCGATGTTTTTGAACAAGATCATATTTTAAATGTTAAAGTAATAGTGCTTTAGATTTACATGTATTTTACTATGTACATAAACACTAGAACGCCCGGAAATTTTACTCAAGATTCATAATAATATATCATACCAGAATTTTTACTCAAAATTATTTAATTGATTTATTTAAGGCAAATCTGCGTGGTTAAAATTTATCTTATTTGAAGAAAAAATTTGTGGCTCGAATTGAAATTTAATCCCATGGTTGGAGTCGAATTTACTCCTTCCGGGCGTTCTAGTGTTAACATGAGGTTCAAACTCCCGTGTTCTAACTCTTATAAATACAGTAGGTTTGTCATATAATTTTTATGAATTGTTAAGGTTTATTCTGGAAGGTTCCCTATTCAAACTAAAACTTCTAGCTTTCATATCGTTTACAACAACTTACATTACCGTAATTTCCTGCGTATAAGCCGCAGCTTAGTTAAGTGTTTTTCATATCGGAAATTTTAGTTAAAGAATGATGTCAAATAAATGCTAAATAAACGAAAGTCACGTTTTATTTAAAGCAAATTCTAGTAAGAAATCGAATTATCTGTGGCGTATACGCGAGAAATTACTGTACATTACATTGTGATTTATAAAGAAATATCACGTTCTCAGGTAATAGTTTTGGCAACACCTAAACTATAAATTGTTCGATCAGCAAGAATTAGCAACATAAATTCAACTACGCAACTTTGAAGAAATAATTATTTTAGGTTCTCAGCAATTAGCATAAGTATTGCATTTTTAGTTTTTGATATTTTCTAGTAGATCATTTTATAGTTTATCTCAAATTTGCCTAAATCTTTTGCTCGAAAAAAGTTTGTCAACGCGATTAAAAAATAAAAATCTTCACCTTATGAAATCGCAAAATTTCTGCAATTATTTCTGCAATTATTATTATTAAGTAAATTTTTATAAACAAAAATTTTGCTAAGATCTTTATTTATTTATTAAAAATCAAATCAATTGTTGGATCACTATACATTTAAGGGTCAACATTTTCTTTTAAGACGATAAACCTTCAAATAAAGAGTAAACACCACATTCTCCACACCAAAATAAATGCTTTATGTAATAGAAGAAAGTCTGCAATTGATAAAGCAATATTGTCGCTAAACTTTCGTGGAAATGTCAAAACGAAGTGTCAACACTGTAAAAAAAATATGGGATTTCACTAAAATATATTAAGTATCATTACAGTTATCATTAGAGTTACTAAAGAAACTTTAGTAAAAAATCGCTTCGCAAAACTCTACTTACGAAATTCTAATAAAATAGCCTAGTAACTTCTAGTAACATAGAATCAACCAGTCAACACACCAACCTCCGATCCGATCCTTGCCGCCGTCATGGAGATTATGGCCGCCACTGACAACATACCACATGTGATTCAGCTGAATATTACCTTGGATACTGATTTTCATGTTTTTAAGGTAAGCTTTATTTTATTTAAGTAGATAATAAACAAAAATTTACAAATATTCAGTTGCTTAAAAGTTAATTTCGCGTCTGTCTCTTATTTCTTTTTAAGCCTAACTCGAAACGTTGCTTGTTGGTTGTCGCAGATTGAAAACCTGTTTTTTTTCTTTTTTCCCTCTCTCTTTCTTTGATTAAATAATTATAAAAATAATATATTAATTAATCTACTGGTAATCTTTGATATTGTAACTTGAGATTTAAGGCTCGAAATAGTCTGAGACGAATATTGGTATCGATCGTTCAAGTTTGTCAGGTTTTGGGACTATATAATTTTTTTATTGAACTAATCTACTTATTTAATTTTATCTGAAATCTCAATGTTCCTATGCACGCTATTTATAAAATAATAAGTATATCACGAACGGTATTTATTGTTATGTTTGCAGCCATTTATACAATTACCCCTAAAGGCTCAGTCAAATTATAATTTAAAATAGATATGCACCGGATACTGGCTATCCGAAGCTGCTTTACCTGCCGGATTCGGATATCCAGCACTAAATATGTTTTTAATATGGTAAATGTTTACTTCTTTGTATAATGCCATCTCAAACAGTTTAAATGATATACATATCTCACACACCATTAAAATATATTTTAAATGTACCGAAATATAATTTACAAAAACTATATCTCTTTGAATATCAGAGCTTGAAATTCAGGTTTTCCTAGGAGGAGAAAGTTTCCCTCTAAACATTCATAGATACAGGGGAGTTGAATGTTCAAGTGAAAAAATAAAATATTTTTTTAAATCACACTATTTTTTACATGCCACTTAAATATTTACAATTTATAAGGACATGACAAAATACTATTGAAATAATTTAAATCAAAAACTCGATAATTATCTAGAATGTTAATTTTAATTAAAACAGAGGAACAGAATCAAGCTTTATATAGGGTAGATGTGCCAGTAATGGACCCACTTAAGGAATTTCTTTAAAAAATATCTTTTTATTAATAGTTATAATTATTATATTCCAATTAATTTTCCTTTTCTATTTTCAATCTCTTCTGTAACTTGATCGTCTTTTCACAAAGACAATTTTTTTTAGCCTGATCAACAAAAGTAGTGATTTTGTTTAACCTGATCAACAAAAAGTGATTTTTTTTTTCGAGCCTTATCAACACAAAAGTAGTTTTCTTTCCCTGAGCCTGATTGATAAAATTGAAATTTTTTTTGAGCCTAACCAATGAAATTTGCAATTTTTTTTTTTAAATCCTGACCGACAAAATTTATATTTTTCAGGACAGTATCAACAAAACTCATAATTTTTCCATATTCAATTGATGAAATTTTTTATTTTTCTGTGTCTGGTCAGCAAAATTTGAGTTTTTTCGAACTGATTAATAAAATTTTTAACTACTGAATCTGACGAAATTTGTAATTTAACCCATGCCAAATTGTTGAAAATCATGATTCTTAACTGACTCTGGAGAAACTTGTCCTTCCTGCAGCAAATTGACAAAATTTGCAATAAATAGACGAAACATGTGATTTTCTGCAGTTGATCAACCAAATTTGAGATTTTTTCCCTTCCTAATTAACAAAATCAACAAATTTTTAACACAAGATCAAGAAAATTTGCATTTCTTAACTGGCTGATAAATTCGTAATTTGCTTTAAAATTTGTTTAGTAAATCTATAAAATGTGCAATTTTTTCTTTTTTTTTCCTTTGCGACTAATGAAACTCAAGAATTTCTAAAGCCAATAAATAAAATTTGCAAATTTCTTGCTCATTTTTAACAAAATGGCTATTGTTTTTTTTTTCATACTCAGTCACCAAAATTTGATTTTTCTTACGGCTGATTGCCGAAATTTTATTTTTTCATGCTTGATCAACAAAATTCAAGATTTTTCCATGCTCAATCAATAAAATTTAAGATTTGTCTGCACCTCATCGACAAAAATTTATTTTTCTGTGTCTATTTGGAATTGTTTTTCTCATACCCATTCAACAAAATTTGAAATCCTCATCGACAAAATTTTTTTCGTCAGTTTATCTATGAAATTGATGCTTTTTTCGCATCAAAGTGATGAAATTTACAATTTTTTCCCGTGACCCACATATAAAAATTGCAATTTAAGCTATATATCATTTAGAAAAAAAAAATTGTGATAAAGAATTTTGTAAAAATTAGGGATGCACTGGATATCTGGTTCCTGCCGGATATCCTGCTTATTCGGCACTCAAACCGGATATTCGTTCCGGCCGAATATTTCAATATTTTGTTGCCGGATAGTAAAACATTTTTTTAATTCTGTTTTTTACATTTAAAAAAAAATGTAAATCTAATTTGCTCCTTGCCAGCTTTATCTTATTAAAAAAGCAATGTTAACAAAAATAAATACTTGTATATTTTCACAATTATAAAATTATAATGTTTATATGTAAATGAAGGTATATTTAAAGTATCACAGTATTTTGTCATAACCTATAACAGCGGTTGTAAAACCAAAACTAGAATATGTACTTCAACTTAAAATTTTTTATTTCTCTTAAAAATTGTTCTTAAATTTCAGTAATGAAGTAATTTTACACCTCTCAAAAGTTTTATTGTAATTTTCACCACTCAAAATTTAACTGCAGTGTTCAATTATTCTACTGTAATTGTAAAATCAAACCTAGAATATCAACTAAACTACAATTTCAACTTTGTTTCGTTTTCATTTAATTACCGTAATGAAGTAGTTGACTTTTAAACTTTTACAGTTCTTCTCAAGTGTTTTGTTAACAACTTTATTATTAATTTAAATTATTAATATCAACAAAAGAGGAAGGTATAAATATCTAATCTAAAAGTTTTATGAAGTTGCTATTAATACAACAAATATCAGTGTCAGAAATGTGTAAAATGGGGCCATCTTATGAGTGCTAAAGCAGAGTTTCCCCCAGAGGGTTTCAGGAAGGCGCTGCACCCTTCCTGCCCTACAATTTAAAAAATAGCGCTCTCCTTGCCCCTCATTCAAAAACTAGCGCCCCACTTGCTCATTCAAAAAAAAAAAATAGCGCCCTTCATGCTCCACATTAGAAAAAATGCAGCCCTTCAGCGATGATGCGAACATGCTATAGTGCGTAAATTATGCATAAAAATGGGCAACGGAACGCCGAAAATAGCTCTTACTTGGAAGCATAATTTCGTGCGAAAATCGTGACAAAAAGGCAAATTTCTTTTTAAAAAAATTGCGAAATAACGACTTATTTCCGGCAAGATTCGTGAAAAAATGGCTATTTCCTCAAAAATCCCCCAAAAAAGCAGATTTCCTCAAAAAATAGTGAAAAAACGACATTCGTTGAAAAATCACGACAAAATGGAAAAAATCCTCAAACGATTCGCGAAAAATGACAACTTTCGTCAAAAAGTCGTGGGAAGACGGCAAATTTCGCCAACAAATCGCAATAAAACGGAAAATTCTATTAAAAAATTCACGAAAAATGGCAAATTGCTATCTGATGCCTTCAGATCTTAAAAGAACATGCATCGATAATAATAATAATTAAAAAATGGCTAAAAGAGAAGAAAATATAAGAAAAATAATTTTGATTTTTGTAACGAGGGATGATTTTGTTCCATAATTTCCAAAAATTTAAGACATTCAATTCCGAAAATGAAAAAAAAAAAAAAAAAAAAAAGATGTGTCAGAAAATTCAGGCATAAAAAAAGACGTGTGGCACTCGGGGACTGCCGCGGTAAAGCTATTGCATAGCATTTTTTATCAACTTATGCAATCATAATTATTTATTTACTTTTTCTTTATGCAGTTTTTTTGTCTTTGATATTAATTCAAGTTATACATTTTGAGCGTGATGACCTACAACAAATCATTTTTTTTCTTTTATTGAACAAATGATAAATTAATATCGTTTAAAATATTTTTATTATCTTACAATATATGTAGATTAATCAGGAATTTTTATCATTAAAACTATACGTTTATGGTAGCTGAAATAAAAAAACTTAAGTTTGAGACTTGATATTCTCAAAATATATAAAAAATACCGCATTAATGTCTGCCGAAGTCTACCGAAGGATACCGTGCCGAAGTCTACCAAACTGAAGCGACGTTAGCCGGAGTGTTAGATTTTTTCTCGTTACGGAATTTCTAGATTCTTTCACCGCGCTCAAAGCCCGCGATAAAAGTATGCAATACCTTAATAAATTACCAAACAAAATTTGGCCGCACTACGAAAATTAGATCGCGAGTTATAAGCATTATAAATTTTCCGATCCTCACTGTGGGGGTCTCCTGTCACCAAAAATTAACATTGTCTCATTAAAATTTACCAAAAGTAATTTGGCCGCGCTACGAAAATTGGATCGCGAGTTATAAGCATTTTAAATTTGGCGACCTTCACCGTTGGGGGTGGGTCTCTTGTCACCAAAAGTAACACTGTCTCATAATAAATTACCAAACAAAATTTGGTCGCGCTACGAAAATTAGATCGCGAGTTATAAGCATTTTAAATTTTTCGACCCTGACAATGGGGGATCTCCTGTCACTAAAATGAACATTGTCTCATTATAAGTTACCAAACAAAATTTGGCCGCACTACGAAAATTAGATCGCGAGTTATAAGCATTTTAAATTTTTCGACCCTCACCGGAGGGGGGTCTCCTGTCACCAAAAGTAACACTGTCTCATAATAAATTACCAAACAAATTTTTGCCGCACTACGAAAATTAGACCGCGAGTTATAAGCATTTTAAAATTTTCAACCCTCGCCATGGGGGATCTCCTGTCACCAAAAATTAGCACTGTCTCATAATAAATTAACAAACAAAATTTGGCAGTACTACGAAAATTGATCGCGAGTTATAAACATTTTAATTTTTTCGACCCTCACCGTGGGGGGTCTCTTGTCACCAAAAATTAACACTCTCTTATAATAAATTACCAAACAAAATTTGGCTGCGATACGAAAATTAGATCGCGAGTTATAAGCATTTTAAATTTTTCGAATCTCACCGTGGGGAAGGGGGGTCTCCTGTCACCAAAAGTAACACTGTCTCATAATAAATTACCAAACAAAATTTGGCCGCGCTACGAAAATTAGATCGCGAGTTATAAGAATTTTAAATTTTTCGAACCTCACCGTGGGGGGGGGTCTCCTGTCACCAAAAGTAACACTGTCTCATAATAAATTACCAAACAAAATTTGGCCGCACTACGAAAATAAGATCGCGAGTTATAAGCATTTTAAATTTTTCAAACCTCACCATGGGGGATCTCCTGTCACCAAATATTAACACTGTCTCATAATAAATTACCAAACAAAATTTGGCCGCGCTACAAAAATTGATCGCGAGTTATAAACATTTTAAATTTTTCGACCCTCACCGTGGGTTGTCTCCTGTCACCAAAAATTAACACTCTCTCATAATAAAATACCGAACAAAATATGGCCGCGCAACGAAAGTTAGATCACGAGTTATATGCATTTCAACTTTTTCGATTTCACCGTGGGGGGGGGGGGTCTCCTGTCACCAAAATTTAACACTGTTTCATAATAAATCATTAAACAAAATTTGGCTGCGCTACAAAAATTGATCGCGAGTTATAAGCATTTAAAATTTTTCTCCCCTCGCCGTGGGGGTCTCCTGTCACCAAAAATTAACAATCTCTCATAATAAATTACCGAACAAAATTTGGCCGCGATACGAAAATTAGATTGCGAGTTATAAGCATTTTAAATTTTTCGTCCCTCACCGTGGGGGGGGGGTTCCTGTCACCAAAAATTAAAACTGTCTCATAATAAATTACCAAACAAAATATGGCTGCGCTACGAAAATTAGATCGCGAGTTATAAGCATTTTAAATTTTTTGACCCTCAAGGTGGGGGGGTCACCTGTCACCAAAAGTAACAGTGTCTCTTAATAAATTACCAAACAAAATTTGGCCGCGCTACGAAAATTGATCGCGAGTTATAAGCATTTTAAATTTGTTCGACCCTCACCGTGGGGGGTCTCCTGTCACCAAAAATTAACACTCTCTCATAATAAATTACCAAACAAAATTTGGCCGCGATACGAAAATTAGGTCGCGAGTTATAAGTATTTTAAATTTTTCGATCCTAACCATTGGGCGGGTCTCCAATCACCAAAAGCTACATTATCCTACCTTGTTTTATCTTAGGACGATTTTTTTCTATACACATTCTATCAGGAATTTTTATCATTGAAACTATAGATTTATGGTAACTAAAATAAGAAACATAAGTTTGAGATTTTATATCCTCTAAATATCTGAAAAATACCGCGTCAATGTCTGCCGAAGTCTACCGAAGGATACCATGCCGAAGTCTGCCGAGCTGAAACGACGTCAGCCGAGAGTTAGGTATTTTTCGTTACGGATGTGTTAGGATTTTTCGCGTTACGGAATTTTTGGATTCGGTCGCCGCGCTCAAAGCCCGCGATAAAAGCTATGCAATAGCTTAAAAGTATCGCAAATTTCAACAAATGGTCGCTGAAAAATTTTCGTCAATTGTTTACGGGGAAAAAATGCGAACTTCAATAAAGAATCACACGAGGAGTATTTCGTTACAGAATTCCGGGGAAAAGCTTACGAATCGCAACAAAAAGAATAATTTCAACAAAGGATCACGAAAGCGAGTGTTAATTCTATTAAAATATAGCAGACAAAAGAGTGAATTATGTCAAAGTACCAAGAAAAGATGCGAATTTCATCAGAGTCACAGAAACGATGCAAATAAGAATTGGGGGAAAAAAGTCAAGTTTGTAAAGGAATCATTGAAAGGACGTGAATTTTGTCAAAGGGCCGTGGAAAAAACGCTAATTTTGTTTAAATGATCACTGACAAAAAGCGAATATTGTCAAATGAAAACAGAAAAAATGCGATTTTTTTTTCTCCCAAAGAGTTGCTGAAGAAATGCAAATTTCATCTAAGTACAACACACAAAAAGTGTGAATTTCATCAAAGAGCCTCAGAAAAAAACGTGTTTTTTGCAGTTTTTTGACGAAATTGGTCGTTTTGTACCAGATATCCGGTATCCGGCAATAATCCGCATCTGGTGCATCTTCTAGCAAAAATGTGCCTTAACTATATGGGTGAACATTTTCAGTCTTTTAAAAATTTCCGACAACTGAAGTGGTTCGTAGAAAAGACGCACTATTCGTAAAATGATCGCAAAAAGAAGAGCTAAGATGCATTTTCCAAACGGGCATGAGTGCTGTAGCTAGAAATGAACAATAGGGGGGGGGGGGGCTCATAATTTTTTTTTCTCTCTCTCTCTAACACAGAAAGATAAATTAATGCATATTCACAAACAGACCTTGAGGGGTAACCTTCCTTCCTCTTTGAAACCATACTTTTTATCTGATTATAGGCCATAGATCACATTCTCGAAATAATAGAATTCTCCGTGTTTTTGATGTGGCACTCAAACACGTAGGCATATTTGTAAGTGGCCCTTCTTTTAAAAAAGGTTCTCCATCCGTAACCAAGAGTGGAAAAGTGTGACAATTACTGTGAAGTGTAATGAAATTATTTCCATTCAGAGTAATCATATAATAACATTGATGAACTCAATAGAATTGATCATATTAGAAATAATACCACCAATTAAAACATTTATTATATTATTTTTGAAAGGAAAGTTTGTCATTTTGATTGTGTTACAATGAAAGGTGGACTAAAAAGAAAACTGGGGGAAAGAATTCGTTTTTTTTAAGCCATTTTTATATGTACCAAGTAAATGGTTTTTATGAATAATTGCAAATATTATACATTTATATTCAAATAACTTTTATAGATCAATTATAAATTCCTGTCTTCAGTAATGTTATATAAATCAAGAACATTTAAAGAACTAAAATATTTTCTTTTTTGAAAACCAGTTTCAATAGCCATAGTATACCATCATCAATGTAAAATATGATGATGATGGCATGCTGTGGCTATTAAAACTAGTTTGCAAGAAGAAATGAAGTATTTTGGAGCTTTAAACGTTGATCTTATTTATTTATAATGTACTGCGCCAATTAATTTCTCATTGTATAAATAATAATGCTTAAAAATTGAAATTCTTATGGCTACTCGGTCCAAAATTTGGCTGACTACAGAGTACTCAGCAAATTGGCTGAATACGTCGAGTATCGAGTAAATACACAGTAGTCAGTACAACCCTAGTTTGTTATGCATAAAATATTTTGACTTAAACACATGGTTGTGCTGTGGCTCTCAAAAGTAGATTGCAAAAAGGAATGAAGTATTTTGGAGCTTTAAACATTGATTCTTTTCATTTATAATGTACTGCAACAATTACTTTTTCATTGTAATGATAATAATAACACTACTCTTTATTGTATTTGTACTCGGTAAATTGGCTGAATGCTGAGTAAATACACAGTACTTGGTACGGCCTTAATTTATAATGAATAAATATTTTGACTTAAAAACATAATCAAACTGAATTCAAAATCCAAAAATTTATTCTTAAAAAAAAACATTTTTATAGGCATATAGTTTTTTTTCCCATGTTTTTTCAACGTTGGTTCTGTTTAATTTCAAGTGTTCTAAACATATAATTATAATATATAATTATATTCTAATTATACTATACTTGATTATTTCATGCACAATGTTCTCACACTTACCAAGTTATACACATTAAGTGTAAAATTTATACATTTGGACTGTTTTTACACTTAAAATAATTTTTGGTACTACTTCGTTATCCTGTCGGCCAAAACATTATCGCCAAACCATAAGATTAAATGCCAAAAATGGATGACTGTCAATATCACATTTAATGACATTAAATATGAGGAAGTTGTTTAAAACATCATTAAGTGCTTTTATTTCGACTTTTAATTTGTATTTTGATGAATATTCTACTAATTATTTGTTTATTCGTTATTCAAAAAAAAAAAAGAAAAATTGTGTATGTCAGTATATATAATTTGGCTATTAGTTTGGTGATTTGTATAATTTGGCGAAATTGGTCGACGGGATAACCAAGTAGTACTTCATTTTTTAATATATTTTTAAAAATTTTCTTCCAAATTCCATTTCCTACCTTAACTAAAAATTTTTTTTAACTGGTTTTAATATTATATGTACTTAAGGAATTTATTTAGGTATACAGCTTAAAACAAAAATCTCTATTAAAACATATTATAGAATTTTTCATGTTAATTGTATTACATTGTTTTGAATAAATTTTGTCTGTATTTTCTTTTTAAAATGTGTCAATTGAAGAATAGTTAAAAATAGAGCTGTACCAGAAATTAAAAAAATGATGAGAATATTAAATGTAAGTGTGAATTAAATATGCATAATAAAGATAAGGTGCATTTTCCTTTAATTAATGAATCTTTATTTTTAAACACACCCTATTAAATCGCATCAAATTCATAAAGTAAGGAAGGTGAATCTAAAGGTAAAAAAAATGTTCATTTGACACTCGGAATGATCACTGAGAAACAAAATAACCAGAAGATTTTGCATATTAACAATAACAAACAGAGAATAATATATATTCATTGAATTGTATCAAATATGTATTATATTATTAATCAAAAGATTCTTCATAAGATTTTCAAGGTATCAATGTTACACTGTGTAGAGCAAATTATGCTTTGAACATAAAATATAGCTTTTATCAATAATGTTTAAATTGGAAATGATTTCAATTCTCAACATAGTGGACTGCAACTATTGGAGTATTTTAAAATGTTATAATACTTATATAATATCCAAAAACGTTTATTTTATCATCAGATATGCATTATATGCAATAGGAAATAAAATTTAAAAATTGCTTAAACTAAATAAAGCATTTTTTCCCCCTTAAATATATATGTATATATTTTCCCAACCCTGCAATAGGAATCTCTAATTGAATTATAAAAACATGCAGGTACAAATCTTAAAATTAAAATACTTTTCTATTTATTACTTTCTACTTAGTAGCATTGGTGCACGTTTTCCGTCCACAGGACAAAATTCAGTCTTTTGATCCCATGGATGGATGCGGGATCAAAAAAATCTTTGAGGGAAAAGAACAAAATATATATTTAGATTTTTCAGAATTTGCATAAAATGTAAAGAATCTGGGTTTTAAATAACCTCACTTTATGACCATTTCAGTTAAGAATAGTGTAAATATGCAATCTCCATAAAAAAATCATAAAAAAGACCATTTTCATTAAAGGATCGTCAAAAAAAAAAAAAAAAAAGACGTGTGGCACTCGGGGACTGCCGCGGTAAAGCTATTGCATAGCATTTTTTATCAACTTATGCAATCATAATTATTTATTTACTTTTTATTTATGCAGTTTTTTTGTCTTTGATATTAATTCAAGTTATACATTTTGAGCGTGATGACCTATAACAAATCATTTTTTTTCTTTTATTGAACAAATGATAAATTAATATCGTTTAAAATATTTTTATTATCTTACAATATATGTAGATTAATCAGGAATTTTTATCATTAAAACTATACGTTTATGGTAGCTGAAATAAAAATCATAAGTTTGAGACTTGATATTCTCAAAATATCTAAAAAATACCGCATTAATGTCTGCCGAAGTCTACCGAAGGATACCGTGCCGAAGTCTACCAAACTGAAGCGACGTTAGCCGGAGTGTTAGATTTTTTTCTCGTTACGGAATTTCTAGATTCTTTCACCGCGCTCAAAGCCCGCGATAAAAGTATGCAATACCTTAATAAATTACCAAACAAAATTTGGCCGCACTACGAAAATTAGATCGCGAGTTATAAGCATTATAAATTTTCCGATCCTCACTGTGGGGGTCTCCTGTCACCAAAAATTAACATTGTCTCATTAAAATTTACCAAAAGTAATTTGGCCGCGCTACGAAAATTGGATCGCGAGTTATAAGCATTTTAAATTTTGCGACCTTCACCGTTGGGGGTGGTCTCTTGTCACCAAAAGTAACACTGTCTCATAATAAATTACCAAACAAAATTTGGTCGCGCTACGAAAATTAGATCGCGAGTTATAAGCATTTTAAATTTTTCGACCCTGACAATGGGGGATCTCCTGTCACTAAAATGAACATTGTCTCATTATAAGTTACCAAACAAAATTTGGCCGCGCTACGAAAATTAGATCGCGAGTTATAAGCATTTTAAATTTTTCGACCCTCACCGGAGGGGGGTCTCCAGTCACCAAAAGTAACACTGTCTCATAATAAATTACCAAACAAATTTTTGCCGCACTACGAAAATTAGACCGCGAGTTATAAGCATTTTAAAATTTTCAACCCTCACCATGGGGGATCTCCTGTCACCAAAAATTAACACTGTCTCATAATAAATTAACAAACAAAATTTGGCAGTACTACGAAAATTGATCGCGAGTTATAAACATTTTAAATTTTTCGACCCTCACCGTGGGGGGTCTCCTGTCACCAAAAATTAACACTCTCTTATAATAAACTACCGAACAAAATTTGGTCGCACTACGAAAATTAGATCACGAGTTATAAGCATTTTATCTTTTTCGACTCTCACCGTGGGGGGGTCACCTGTCACCAAAATTTAACTGTTTCATAATAAATCATTAAACAAAATTTGGCCGCGCTGCGAAAATTGATCGCGAGTTATAAACATTTTAATTTTTTCGACCCTCACCGTGGGGGGTCTCCTGTCACCAAAAATTAACACTCTCTTATAATAAATTACCAAACAAAATTTGGCTGCGATACGAAAATTAGATCGCGAGTTATAAGCATTTTAAATTTTTCGAATCTCACAGTGGGGGGGGGGGGTCTCCTGTCACCAAAAGTAACACTGTCTCATAATAAATTACCAAACAAAATTTGGCCGCGCTACGAAAATTAGATCGCGAGTTATAAGAATTTTAAATTTTTCGAACCTCACCGTGGGGGGGGGAGGTCTCCTGTCACCAAAGTAACACTGTCTCATAATAAATTACCAAACAAAATTTGGCCGCACTACGAAAATAAGATCGCGAGTTATAAGCATTTTAAATTTTTCGACCCTCACCGTGGGTTGTCTCCTGTCACCAAAAATTAACACTCTCTCATAATAAATTACCGAACAAAATATGGCCGCGCTACGAAAGTTAGATCACGAGTTATATGCATTTCAACTTTTTCGATTTCACCGTGGGGGGGGGGTCTCCTGTCACCAAAATTTAACACTGTTTCATAATAAATCATTAAACAAAATTTGGCTGCGCTACAAAAATTGATCGCGAGTTATAAGCATTTAAAATTTTTCTCCCCTCGCCGTGGGGGTCTCCTGTCACCAAAAATTAACAATCTCTCATAATAAATTACCGAACAAAATTTGGCCGCGATACGAAAATTAGATTGCGAGTTATAAGCATTTTAAATTTTTCGTCCCTCACCGTGGGGGGGGGGGGTTCCTGTCACCAAAAATTAAAACTGTCTCATAATAAATTACCAAACAAAATATGGCTGCGCTACGAAAATTAGATCGCGAGTTATAAGCATTTTAAATTTTTTGACCCTCAAGGTGGGGGGGTCACCTGTCACCAAAAGTAACAGTGTCTCTTAATAAATTACCAAACAAAATTTGGCCGCGCTACGAAAATTGATCGCGAGTTATAAGCATTTTAAATTTGTTCGACCCTCACCGTGGGGGGTCTCCTGTCACCAAAAATTAACACTCTCTCATAATAAATTACCAAACAAAATTTGGTCGCACTACGAAAATTAGATCACGAGTTATAAGCATTTTATCTTTTTCGACTCTCACCGTGGGGGGGTCACCTGTCACCAAAATTTAACTGTTTCATAATAAATCATTAAACAAAATTTGGCCGCGCTGCGAAAATTGATCGCGAGTTATAAACATTTTAATTTTTTCGACCCTCACCGTGGGGGGTCTCCTGTCACCAAAAATTAACACTCTCTTATAATAAATTACCAAACAAAATTTGGCTGCGATACGAAAATTAGATCGCGAGTTATAAGCATTTTAAATTTTTCGAATCTCACAGTGGGGGGGGGGTCTCCTGTCACCAAAAGTAACACTGTCTCATAATAAATTACCAAACAAAATTTGGCCGCGCTACGAAAATTAGATCGCGAGTTATAAGAATTTTAAATTTTTCGAACCTCACCGTGGGGGGGGGAGGTCTCCTGTCACCAAAGTAACACTGTCTCATAATAAATTACCAAACAAAATTTGGCCGCACTACGAAAATAAGATCGCGAGTTATAAGCATTTTAAATTTTTCGACCCTCACCGTGGGTTGTCTCCTGTCACCAAAAATTAACACTCTCTCATAATAAATTACCGAACAAAATATGGCCGCGCTACGAAAGTTAGATCACGAGTTATATGCATTTCAACTTTTTCGATTTCACCGTGGGGGGGGGGGTCTCCTGTCACCAAAATTTAACACTGTTTCATAATAAATCATTAAACAAAATTTGGCTGCGCTACAAAAATTGATCGCGAGTTATAAGCATTTAAAATTTTTCTCCCCTCGCCGTGGGGGTCTCCTGTCACCAAAAATTAACAATCTCTCATAATAAATTACCGAACAAAATTTGGCCGCGATACGAAAATTAGATTGCGAGTTATAAGCATTTTAAATTTTTCGTCCCTCACCGTGGGGGGGGGGGGGTTCCTGTCACCAAAAATTAAAACTGTCTCATAATAAATTACCAAACAAAATATGGCTGCGCTACGAAAATTAGATCGCGAGTTATAAGCATTTTAAATTTTTTGACCCTCAAGGTGGGGGGGTCACCTGTCACCAAAATTAACAGTGTCTCTTAATAAATTACCAAACAAAATTTGGCCGCGCTACGAAAATTGATCGCGAGTTATAAGCATTTTAAATTTGTTCGACCCTCACCGTGGGGGGTCTCCTGTCACCAAAAATTAACACTCTCTCATAATAAATTACCAAACAAAATTTGGCCGCGATACGAAAATTAGGTCGCGAGTTATAAGTATTTTAAATTTTTCGATCCTAACCATTGGGCGGGTCTCCAATCACCAAAAGCTACATTATCCTACCTTGTTTTATCTTAGGACGATTTTTTTCTATACACATTCTATCAGGAATTTTTATCATTGAAACTATAGATTTATGGTAACTAAAATAAGAAACATAAGTTTGAGATTTTATATCCTCTAAATATCTGAAAAATACCGCGTCAATGTCTGTCGAAGTCTACCGAAGGATACCATGCCGAAGTCTGCCGAGCTGAAACGACGTCAGCCGAGTGTTAGGTATTTTTCGTTACGGATGTGTTAGGATTTTTCGCGTTACGGAATTTTTGGATTCGGTCGCCGCGCTCAAAGCCCGCGATAAAAGCTATGCAATAGCTTAAAAGTATCGCAAATTTCAACAAATGGTCGCTGAAAAATTTTCGTCAATTGTTTACGGGAAAAAAATGCGAACTTCAATAAAGAATCACACGAGGAGTATTTCGTTACAGAATTCCGGGGAAAAGCTTACGAATCGCAACAAAAAGAATAATTTCAACAAAGGATCACGAAAGCGAGTGTTAATTCTATTAAAATATAGCAGACAAAAGAGTGAATTATGTCAAAGTACCAAGAAAAGATGCGAATTTCATCAGAGTCACAGAAACGATGCAAATAAGAATTGGGGGAAAAAAGTCAAGTTTGTAAAGGAATCATTGAAAGGACGTGAATTTTGTCAAAGGGCCGTGGAAAAAACGCTAATTTTGTTTAAATGATCACTGACAAAAAGCGAATATTGTCAAATGAAAACAGAAAAAATGCGATTTTTTTTTCTCCCAAAGAGTTGCTGAAGAAATGCAAATTTCATCTAAGTACAACACACAAAAAGTGTGAATTTCATCAAAGAGCCGCAGAAAAAAACGTGTTTTTTGCAGTTTTTTGACGAAATTGGTCGTTTTGTACCAGATATCCGGTATCCGGCAATAATCCGCATCTGGTGCATCTTCTAGCAAAAATGTGCCTTAACTATATGGGTGAACATTTTCAGTCTTTTAAAAATTTCCGACAACTGAAGTGGTTCGTAGAAAAGACGCACTATTCGTAAAATGATCGCAAAAAGAAGAGCTAAGATGCATTTTCCAAACGGGCATCAGTGCTGTAGCTAGAAATGAACAATAGGGGGGGGGGGGGCTCATAATTTTTTTTTCTCTCTCTCTCTAACACAGAAAGATAAATTAATGCATATTCACAAACAGACCTTGAGGGGTAACCTTCCTTCCTCTTTGAAACCATACTTTTTATCTGATTATAGGCCATAGATCACATTCTCGAAATAATAGAATTCTCCGTGTTTTTGATGTGGCACTCAAACACGTAGGCATATTTGTAAGTGGCCTTTCTTTTAAAAAAGGTTCTCCATCCGTAACCAAGAGTGGAAAAGTGTGACAATTACTGTGAAGTGTAATGAAATTATTTCCATTCAGAGTAATCATATAATAACATTGATGAACTCAATAGAATTGATCATATTAGAAATAATACCACCAATTAAAACATTTATTATATTATTTTTGAAAGGAAAGTTTGTCATTTTGATTGTGTTACAATGAAAGGTGGACTAAAAAGAAAACTGGGGGAAAGAATTCGTTTTTTTTAAGCCATTTTTATATGTACCAAGTAAATGGTTTTTATGAATAATTGCAAATATTATACATTTATATTCAAATAACTTTTATAGATCAATTATAAATTCCTGTCTTCAGTAATGTTATATAAATCAAGAACATTTAAAGAACTAAAATATTTTCTTTTTTGAAAACCAGTTTCAATAGCCATAGTATACCATCATCAATGTAAAATATGATGATGATGGCATGCTGTGGCTATTAAAACTAGTTTGCAAGAAGAAATGAAGTATTTTGGAGCTTTAAACGTTGATCTTATTTATTTATAATGTACTGCGCCAATTAATTTCTCATTGTATAAATAATAATGCTTAAAAATTGAAATTCTTATGGCTACTCGGTCCAAAATTTGGCTGACTACAGAGTACTCAGCAAATTGGCTGAATACGTCGAGTATCGAGTAAATACAGAGTAGTCAGTACAACCCTAGTTTGTTATGCATAAAATATTTTGACTTAAACACATGGTTGTGCTGTGGCTCTCAAAAGTAGATTGCAAAAAAGAATGAAGTATTTTGGAGCTTTAAACATTGATTCTTTTCATTTATAATGTACTGCAACAATTACTTTTTCATTGTAATGATAATAATAACACTACTCTTTATTGTATTTGTACTCGGTAAATTGGCTGAATGCTGAGTAAAGACAGAGTACTTGGTACGGCCTTAATTTATAATGAATAAATATTTTGACTTAAAAACATAATCAAATTGAATTCAAAATCCAAAAATTTATTCTTAAAAAAAACACTTTTATAGGCATATAGTTTTTTTTCCCATGTTTTTTCAACGTTGGTTCTGTTTAATTTCAAGTGTTCTAAACATATAATTATAACATATAATTATATTCTAATTATACTATACTTGATTATTTCATGCACAATGTTCTCACACTTACCAAGTTATACACATTAAGTGTAAAATTTATACATTTGGACTGTTTTTACACTTAAAATAATTTTTGGTACTACTTCGTTATCCTGTCGGCCAAAAAATTATCGCCAAACCATAAGATTAAATTCCAAAAATGGATGACTGTCAATATCACATTTAATGACATTAAATATGAGAAAGTTGTTTAAAACATTATTAAGTGCTTTTATTTCGACTTTTAATTTGTATTTTGATGAATATTCTACTAATTATTTGTTTATTCGTTATTCAAAAAAAAAAAAAAAAAAAGAAAAATTGTGTATGTCAGTATATATAATTTGGCTATTAGTTTGGTGATTTGTATAATTTGGCGAAATTGGTCGACGGGATAACCAAGTAGTACTTCATTTTTTAATATATTTTTAAAAATTTTCTTCCAAATTCCATTTCCTACCTTAACTAAAAATTTTTTTAACTGGTTTTAATATTATATGTACTTAAGGAATTTATTTAGGTATACAGCTTAAAACAAAAATCTCTATTAAAACATATTATAGAATTTTTCATGTTAATTGTATTACATTGTTTTGAATAAATTTTGTCTGTATTTTCTTTTTAAAATGTGTCAATTGAAGAATAGTTAAAAATAGAGCTGTACCAGAAATTAAAAAAATGATGAGAATATTAAATGTAAGTGTGAATTAAATATGCATAATAAAGATAAGGTGCATTTTCCTTTAATTAATGAAACTTTATTTTTAAACACACCCTATTAAATCGCATCAAATTCATAAAGTAAGGAAGCTGAATCTAAAGGTAAAAAAAATGTTCATTTGACACTCGGAATGATCACTGAGAAACAAAATAACCAGAAGATTTTGCATATTAACAATAACAAACAGAGAATAATATATATTCATTGAATTGTATCAAATATGTATTATATTATTAATCAAAAGATTCTTCATAAGATTTTCAAGGTATCAATGTTACACTGTGTAGAGCAAATTATGCTTTGAACATAAAATATAGCTTTTATCAATAATGTTTAAATTGGAAATGATTTCAATTCTCAACATAGTGGACTGCAACTATTGGAGTATTTTAAAATGTTATACTACTTATATAATATCCAAAAACGTTTATTTTATCATCAGATATGCATTATATGCAATAGGAAATAAAATTTAAAAATTGCTTAAACTAAATAAAGCATTTTTTCCCCCTTAAATATATATGTATATATTTTCCCAACCCTGCAATAGGAATCTCTAATTGAATTATAAAAACATGCAGGTACAAATCTTAAAATTAAAATACTTTTCTATTTATTAATTTCTACTTAGTAGCATTGGTGCACGTTTTCCGTCCACAGGACAAAATTCAGTCTTTTGATCCCATGGATGGAAGCGGGATCAAAAAATTTTTTGAGGGAAAAGAACAAAATATATATTTAGATTTTTCAGAATTTGCATAAAATGTAAAGAATCTGGGTTTTAAATAACCTCACTTTATGACCATTTCAGTTAAGAATAGTGTAAATATGCAATCTCCATAAAAAAAATCATAAAAAAGACCATTTTCATTAAAGGATCGTTAAAAAAAAAAAAAAAAAAAGACGTGTGGCACTCGGGGACTGCCGCGGTAAAGCTATTGCATAGCATTTTTTATCAACTTATGCAATCATAATTATTTATTTACTTTTTATTTATGCAGTTTTTTTGTCTTTGATATTAATTCAAGTTATACATTTTGAGCGTGATGAGCTATAACAAAACATTTTTTTTCTTTTATTGAACAAATGATAAATTAATATCGTTTAAAATATTTTTATTATCTTACAATATATGTAGATTATACAGGAATTTTTATCATTAAAACTATACGTTTATGGTAGCTGAAATAAAAAAACATAAGTTTGAGACTTGATATTCTCAAAATATCTAAAAAATACCGCATTAATGTCTGCCGAAGTCTACCGAAGGATACCGTGCCGAAGTCTACCAAACTGAAGCGACGTTAGCCGGAGTGTTAGATTTTTTTCTCGTTACGGAATTTCTAGATTCTTTCACCGCGCTCAAAGCCCGCGATAAAAGTATGCAATACCTTAATAAATTACCAAACAAAATTTGGCCGCACTACGAAAATTAGATCGCGAGTTATAAGCATTATAAATTTTCCGATCCTCACTGTGGGGGTCTCCTGTCACCAAAAATTAACATTGTCTCATTAAAATTTACCAAAAGAAATTTGGCCGCGCTACGAAAATTGGATCGCGAGTTATAAGCATTTTAAATTTTGCGACCTTCACCGTTGGGGGTGGGTCTCTTGTCACCAAAAGTAACACTGTCTCATAATAAATAACAAAACAAAATTTGGTCGCGCTACGAAAATTAGATCGCGAGTTATAAGCATTTTAAATTTTTCGACCCTGACAATGGGGGATCTCCTGTCACTAAAATGAACATTGTCTCATTATAAGTTACCAAACAAAATTTGGCCGCGCTACGAAAATTAGATCGCGAGTTATAAGCATTTTAAATTTTTCGACCCTCACCGGAGGGGGGTCTCCTGTCACCAAAAGTAACACTGTCTCATAATAAATTACAAAACAAATTTTTGCCGCACTACGAAAATTAGACCGCGAGTTATAAGCATTTTAAAATTTTCAACCCTCACCATGGGGGATCTCCTGTCACCAAAAATTAACACTGTCTCATAATAAATTAACAAACAAAATTTGGCAGTACTACGAAAATTGATCGCGAGTTATAAACATTTTAAATTTTTCGACCCTCACCGTGCGGGGTCTCCTGTCACCAAAAATTAACACTGTCTCATAATAAATTAACAAACAAAATTTGGCAGTACTACGAAAATTGATCGCGAGTTATAAACATTTTAAATTTTTCGACCCTCACCTTGGGGGGTCTCCTGTCACCAAAAATTAACACTCTCTTATAATAAACTACCGAACAAAATTTGGTCGCGCTACGAAAATTAGATCACGAGTTATAAGCATTTTATCTTTTTCGACTCTCACCGTGGGGGGTCACTTGTCTCCAAAATTTAACTGTTTCATAATAAATCATTAAACAAAATTTGGCCGCGCTGCGAAAATTGATCGCGAGTTATAAGCATTTTAATTTTTTCGACCCTCACCGTGGGGGTCTCCTGTCACCAAAAATTAACAATCTCTCATAATAAATTACCAAACAAAATTTGGCTGCGATACGAAAATTAGATCGCGAGTTATAAAAATTTTAAATTTTTCGAATCTCACCGTGGGGGGGGGGTCTCCTGTCACCAAAAGTAACACTGTCTCATAATAAATTACCAAACAAAATTTGGCCGCGCTACGAAAATTAGATCGCGAGTTATAAGAATTTTAAATTTTTCGAACCTCACCGTGGGGGGGGGGGATCTCCTGTCACCAAAAGTAACACTGTCTAGTGCTCGCGATAGGATACGTATAGCAGGTATACGATTAAACGATATACGTATATCCGTATAATACGTTTTTCTGCTATACGGATACTTTCGAATATACGTTTAAACGTATCCGGATACGTATAAGGCGTATCAACTAAACGTATATTTAAGAATACGTATATTTAATGTATACGTATATTCGCCGTATCGTATCTAATTTAAATAGCGGACTTCACCAGTCTTATGTCGCTGAATGGAGAATAATTTGGAAATCGGTAGCGTTACGACAGAAATCCGCATAGTATGCAGGCCCGTAGCTAAGGGGGCGCTATGGGCGGCTCAGCCCCCCCTAGAATATTTTGAGCCCCCCCCCCCCGGAAAAGATTCCAAGGTCACTCAATTAATTTCTGTTCCAAAAATTCAAATGAAATTCTGTTCAAAAGTCTAAGTTAGTTTTGAGACCCTTTCACAGTTTTGCAGAGTTACTAAATTGTATCTAAAATAAGTGTTTCACCACTCCCTCATCTTATATGTACATATGAAGTTAACATGATGTTTCATTTTGCACCAGTTATACAATCAAAATTTTCATCATCCTATACTTTTTTAGCATAAAATGAAGTTAGTACAACAGTTTACTTAGAAACATAGTACCTACAATGTGAATAGTTATTAATTTATCTTTCTGCGTCAGAAAGAGAAAAAAAAATTATGAGCCCCCCCTACATTCTCTCGAGCCCCCCCCCCCCCCCATGGTTCACTTCTAGCTACCGCCCTGATAGTATGTCTTATACATACGAGATCAAGCAATGAAAAGCGTATATTTTTTAAAACAGTTTGCAAAAAGTTCACAAAAGATCAGACTCCTGATTGGCTAATCTCGCTTCACTAACAGTGAAATATCTACTATCTGGATTCCAACCAAGATCTTGGTATTTCCCTTTATAAATATTTTAATCAACGTACATGTTCAGTGCAATTTACCGAAGTGACCCATGTTACCTATCGATTGTAAGGCAGTACGAAACCGAAATGTGGCACCAATGAAAACTATCCTGTTGAACTGTAGCTGACGTCACAATTCGCCTTGATTTTCATTTCATACTACCCTACAATCGGTTGGTAACATTGGTCACTTCGGTAAGTGAACGGTAAGTTACTCTAAACATACTCAATGTTTAATTATGTTTCTTCTAATTTTCATTAAATAAGTCATAAAATATTCTGGGAGGACAAAATAATTAAATTATTTAAAAAAGAAACTAATAAAAATTACCAAATATGTAAATTATTTTAAAATTCCTCCGCGGTAAGACAATTTACATATGTGAAAAAACACAATGGTTTTATTTTTCTAGCAGACATGTGACGCAGACACTTAGTATAAGTATCTCGTAGTGTAGAAGAACGAGCATTTATAGACGCAGTTCTGCTTAGATTACAATTAGAAATGAATAGAAAAAGCTGGGTGTGGCGGTACGCTGAGAAAAAGAATGACAGAGCCTACTGCCTGCTATGTGATGATGATATTGCTGAAAACTCATTCTGTGCAACGGGTGGAACAAAATTCATGCCA
This sequence comes from Maratus speculifer, assembly GCA_964019185.1. Lineage (NCBI taxonomy): Eukaryota > Metazoa > Arthropoda > Arachnida > Araneae > Salticidae > Maratus > Maratus speculifer. Next base: position 57,977,727 of record OZ025293.1, read on the forward strand.
CATATAGACAAAGTCACAGACAGATATTTTGTAAAAACATATTTTTCGGACTATCTTACCCTTAAAAAGTGTAAACCAGTCGAAAGATTTCTCGAATCCATTACTTTCTTCTTGTTAAGATACAAGAAAATATAAAAAAACTAAGTACTAGGCACAGCTCTTCCAAATATTAGTTTGATTCTATCCACAACTAATGTAAGACAATTTATAATAAATAACTTAGTTTTTTGGGAAAGAAACCAAAATTTAAACTGAGAAACGTATTCAGATTTTTTAGGTACCTGCATAACAAGTAGTAGTTAAGTAAACGCATCGTAGTTTTTTAAACAGAGAATCGCGATGGGGATACTCTACCGGATATTTCTCAATGTCTGTAATCCGCAGAAAAGCATTGAAACATCAAATTTCATATCTTGAATGAAAAACGTTTAAACGTTTATACGTTTAACCGCTTGGATAAGATCCGTATATACGATGTACCGTATATGTTGTTTTGCGCAATACGTATAAACGCCGATGCCGTATTATACGTATAGTTGATCCGTATTTCGTATAATACGTATTATACGTATACGCGTATAAACGTATAATCGAGAGCACTAACACTGTCTCATAATAAATTACCGAACAAAATATGGCCGCGCTACGAAAGTTAGATCACGAGTTATATGCATTTCAACTTTTTCGATTTCACCGTGGGGGGGGGGGGTCTCCTGTCACCAAAATTTAACACTGTTTCATAATAAATCATTAAACAAAATTTGGCTGCGCTACAAAAATTGATCGCGAGTTATAAGCATTTAAAATTTTTCTCCCCTCGCCGTGGGGGTCTCCTGTCACCAAAAATTAACAATCTCTCATAATAAATTACCGAACAAAATTTGGCCGCGATACGAAAATTAGATTGCGAGTTATAAGCATTTTAAATTTTTCGCCCCTCACCGTTGGGGGGGGGGGGGTTCCTGTCACCAAAAATTAAAACTGTCTCATAATAAATTACCAAACAAAATATGGCTGCGCTACGAAAATTAGATCGCGAGTTATAAGCATTTTAAATTTTTTGACCCTCAAGGTGGGGGGGTCACCTGTCACCAAAAGTAACAGTGTCTCTTAATAAATTACCAAACAAAATTTGGCCGCGATACGAAAATTGATCGCGAGTTATAAGCATTTTAAATTTGTTCGACCCTCACCGTGGGGGGTCTTCTGTCACCAAAAATTAACACTCTCTCATAATAAATTACCAAACAAAATTTGGCCGCGATACGAAAATTAGGTCGCGAGTTATAAGTATTTTAAATTTTTCGATCCTAACCATTGGGCGGGTCTCCAATCACCAAAAGCTACATTATCCTACCCTGTTTTATCTTAGGACCATTTTTTTTTATACACATTCTATCAGGAATTTTTATCATTGAAACTATAGATTTATGGTAACTAAAATAAGAAACCAAAGTTTGAGATTTTATATCCTCTAAATATCTGAAAAATACCGCGTCAATGTCTGCCGAAGTCTACCGAAGGATACCATGCCGAAGTCTGCCGAGCTGAAACGACGTCAGCCGAGTGTTAGGTATTTTTCGTTACGGATGTGTTAGGATTTTTCGCGTTACGGAATTTTTGGATTCGGTCGCCGCGCTCAAAGCCCGCGATAAAAGCTATGCAATAGCTTAAAAAATTCCACAATTTTCGTCAAAAAATGTGGTGAAAAACTGAATTTTGTCAAATGATTGCGGAAAATATGTGATTTTTATTGAAGGATCACGAAAAAGACACTATTTCAATGAAAATATTGCAAAAAAGACATTTCCATCAAAGGATTGCCAAAACAATGTGGTCTCGATCAATGTATTGCGAAATTATTTCCATCAAAGGATTGCAGATAAAATGCGTTTTCGTTTTCATTAAATGATTGGAGAGAGAACTTTGTCAAAAAATAGTGGAAAAATTCAATTCTCGTAAAAAGAATCTTAAAATATGCAGATTTCATCAAAAAATCATAGAAAACCCCCTAAATTTCAGTGAAAGATTGTGGGAAAAAAAACAGCAAATTTAGTCAAAATATATATATATTATATATCAGTCAAAAATTCTTATAAAAGATGTAAATTTCAACAGTCGATTGCAAAAAAGACGCAAGTTTTGATAACTCACAAAGAGGCACATTTTGTCAAAAGATTATAGGAAAAAAGCATATAGTTAGTGTTGGGTAGGTATCCATTCCCTTCCCTCAACTGTAACATTTCAGAAAATTTCTGTCAATTTCACAAGGAAAAATTCTACTCTGAATTCTCCTTGATTGTATGTATCATAGCTGTCAACTTTATTGTTTTTAGCTTTACCCTGTCTAAATTAAACTTTTCAAATACTGTTGATATGAATGGTTCACATGCACTTATTATTATTTTAAAATTTTGTTTTAACATAATTGTATTTTACTGCATATAATTTTCAATGTGTTGAGCTGAGTTTTGTCTTAGTGATGCATCGAAGCAAGTGTATGTGTGTGCATGCAGTGGGAGAGGGGGGATTCAAAATAATTTCATTCTTAGCCAAATTTCAAAGTTGCATCCTTGCTTTGTAGTAAAAATAATTTCAATACCTAAATCCCTCCCTCCTCTCCAAAATTATTTCTAGTTATATCAGAAGTTAATTTTCACATTATAAATTTCTCCTTTTTCTAAGAGTCTGCAAAATCAGATTTCGAATCAAAATTGTAAAATAATCTCTTGGAAATTATAATTATCAAATTTTAAAAACATAAACAATAAACTGTGCACTTCCTCTCAACACATAGTACCAAAAAATGCTTTTAAATAACAGCAGTTTGGTTTTTATTTTTCTTAATTTCTGTCAGATTTTTCAGGTTCCCAGAATGCATACTAATTGAAAAATTTTACATTATCAAGCCCATAAAACCTGAAATTTATTCCAAAATAGAAATTTTTATTTTTTTCTTTGCTCAAGCAGTAGAACCAGAAGTAAGACTAGATGGTAAAGTTTCTTAAATTTCATTATTTTGTTTATTATGTTTTTGCATACTTCAGTATAATTATCTTGTGTCTGCACTAGTATCAATTTTATATCTGAAAATTTTTATCCTTTCATTATCAAAACAGGTGGAAAGTTTAATCTGATGTTTGGAGCAATTCTCATTTTATTGACTTGGATTATCGTCATCGTCATACAAAGTGTACCAAGATTGCAGATTTTGACGCATTAAATATATTGATGAATAACGTGGCTACTTCTGACCCCAAAGAGCGGGCAGTTTTTAGCAGCCTCTGAACACTGGAGAAGACTTTGTTTGTAAAACGTATTGTTATTGAATATTAGTCATATATATCTTTTAATATATATAATTTGTACTTTCAATAAATGAAGAGTATATTGCAAACCAACTGAATTGTGCTGTTTTTTTATTGTATATGTGACATTTTTTATTTCAGCTATTGATGGGCTGACATTGACAATTATTTTTTTTCTGTTACCATTATTTAAAAATAATTGTATATTAATATGGTTCAAAAATAAAAATCAAGAACATAAGCAAAATTTAGCAAATTACTTCACTGTGGCAGCCCTATTTTTTAAAAAAATAAGTCTAATAGAGTAAGTATTTTAATTTGAACATTTATAATTCTTAAATTGTATTAACACATACATTATTTACAAATAAAAATGTTTTATGTTTCTATTGTGTCAAAACTATCGGTGCAATTAAGAATTTCAATTGGGCAAACTGGATTAAACCTTTTGTCAAATGTGGTTATTTTCAAAATGTTTAGCATATTAAAAAATTATTAAATGTCAGAAGTATGAAGAAAAAGTTACTATGAAATACATATACTGGGTTTAACAACTTGGTAAAATTTGTAAGAAAATGTCTGAAACATCAATAGTGTGCTTAGAATTAGTTGCAAAAATTTTCTTCAAATTCAGAACTTGGTAAGATTTTTTATATGAAACATAACAATCTTGACACCGGAAATTCTCTTTTATTTGTGTAGAAAAATGCAAATGAGTTAGTATAGCTCATATAATAAAGTTTTTTTTAAGAATTGTGCTAGAAAATTATTTTAAATCTTGAAAAATCAATAATTTGAAATAGTTTTTAAATAACTTAGTGCATTCTTAGCATTATTTTATGGTTACAAGTTTTTAAATTTGAGAAAAAAAAAGATAAATGAATTCTTGCCGCTGCTTATATGTGTTAGCTTTATTCACAGACATGTTTTATAACATATACTGCTTGACCAGGTTCTAAAGATCTGTCTTGGCATACTGCCAAAATAATGGGCCTTTCGAAGGTATGGAAGCATTAAGGGGAGACGAAATTTCTCTCTATTCCCCACAAAAGCAATACTAGGGGAAACTCAATTTTCATTGCTCTCAGTCCTATTATCAAGAATAGACTCGCCTCACTCAAACCTGTTTCTCACGTGACCGGTCTTTAATGCTGCCTTTTTTCAAATTTACAAAATTTGTCTCCCTTTTTTAAAAGTAGTAAAATGCACCACTAGTTTTACCCCGAGATTTTTAATAAAATGTTTCTGTATACGTATTTCTAAATTTGTGTGCGAAATTTTTTTTTCATTTCTTTATGAATAAGAACATGAAACTATTCAATTTTATTTTAATTCAATTGTATTTTTTATTTTTATATCATAAAATCATTTGGAATTAATGTTAGTTGATTTATCATACTTAAAAATTACATGTTTTCATACTTTCTTTCCCTCCTTTTATAAACAACTTTTTTTTTTTTTTCAAAAGTGCCTTTTTCTGCTGCAGTGGTGTCTTTTTTAGTGAATAGCACTTGCCCTTTTTGTTTCTAAAGTGAACACTAACTTATAACATTGTTTTTAATTTGAAAAAAAATCTATAATTTATTGCATAAATTTCAAAGAACTTAAGTAATTTTGCATCAAGTAAAATTTTTATTTGAAGCTAATATCTAAGTATATGCATTAGTGATTTCTTAGAAATAAGGTTTTTGACAGGAATTGTGAACTTTACTTAAGTCAAAGACAATACCAAAAGGAAAATTATATTTTAAGTCTATATATTATAGAAGAATGTTGTTTGAAATGAAATATGGGGCGGCGGGAGAACTTTTTTCTACATTGGTGCTTTTATTTCTATTTCAATGCAAAAATCCCTTTTTAAAGAAATTACTAAAAATATAGGTATTGTCTAGTAAAAAGATTTTTCTTTTTCTGAATTAAAAGATAATTAATCAAGATACATATTTAAATCAAATTATTTGTGAAATATATATTTATTACAAACATTTGTATATAAACAACCAATAAAGAAATTATTATAAATAACTAAGTGTTAGGAAATTTACAAGGGCAGAGTAGTGGTAATCGGTTATTAAAAAAAATATATATGCAGTTACATTGAGAAGGCTACTTGGAGCAGTTAAAAAGAATATGGAATATAGTAAGCGAAATATTTCTTTAATATTTTATTCTACAAAACTAATTTAGTTTAAATATAATTAACATTAAAATATTTGTATACTAAATATAGATGCACTTATTATAGATTTAAATCTTTATATTGAAAATTTAACAGGGGAAAAAAATCATGGAAGTTATATTAAAGGGTGCCTCTATATTTAATGAAAAAAAAAAGTTGATATTATTTATAAAATTTGTAGCATAAAATATGAAAGGCATTCAGAAATTCTTGCAGTGTTTTTGGCTTAATAATTATTAGATATTTCTTATTCTTTCAAATTTCCCAAACTGGTATTAGCTTGCCTCTTTAAAATTCTAGTGTAAATTATGAGAAAAGTATCTGTAACATTACTACAGTTTCTTAGAAGCATTACAGATGTTTTCTTATAAATGCTCTAATATGAAAATGAAAAGTTTTTGTAATTCTATTAAAGGTTTTTTAATAAACATACTAAAAAAAGAGCTGTAACGGCTGCTAACAATTTCTTAGTTAAGATACAAAAGAAGTATCTAATAATACTAACCATTTCTTAATAAACATCTGTAGTACTACTAGAAAATTTCTAGGCAACTGGGATTCCATAAACTTTTCTAGTAACCAATACAGTTTCTTCTTAAGTAAAACTACTGCATTAAACTTAGTAAACAGCACACAGACTTCCTTAGTGAACATACTATGAAATCATTGTAGTATTACAGATACTTCTCTTGTACCTTCACTAAGAAATGGTTAGTAGTATTACTCACCATATACTAAATAAATACATGTAATGGCTACTAAGAATTTCTTAATAACGATACAAGAGAAGTATCTGTAAAACTACTAACCATTTATTAGTAAACATACTTAAAAAGGACCTGTAATGACTACTAAGAATTTTTTAGTGAAGATACAAGAGAAATATCTGCAATACTTCTAACCATTTCTTAGTGAAGGTACAAGAGAAGTATTTGTAATACTAGTAATCATTTCTTAGTATTCCAACTAAAAAAGCACCTGTAATGTCTACTAATGATTTCTTAGTACGCTCACTAAGGAAGTCTGTGTGCTGTTTACTAAGATTAATACAGTAGTGTTGCTTAAGAAGAAACTGTATTGGTTACTAGAAAAGTTTATGGAATCCCAGTTGCCTAGAGTTTTTCTAGTAGTACTACAGATTTCTTTTACAGTGAAAACGAACAAATCGTTCTGCCTAGTTGGCTTTTTTGGCAAAATTGTAAACCCTCATGCGGTGTTCATGCCAAATGTAATTCATTTTAAAGATACAGAGCTTCCAAGTTTCCTACCAATATTTTATTTTAGAAAAGGTCCATTTATTTAATTGCAACAATGAAACGATTTAATCCAACAACAGTTTCTTTAAAATAATACTAGTGTGAAAAAAGCCTCAGATTCAAAAGCTCTGAATATGGCGTTTGTGTCGAAACAGATCCGAACATATTAGCAAGGTTTACTTAAATTTTTAAAAAGAGATATGATCGAAAAAGAGGATTATTTAATTGGGTAACAGGTTGGTTGGTTTATTTGTGTCGGCCGATTATCTACTCTAGGGATATAGGCCCAGGGTGAGGAGTGCCCTTCGTGGGGGTCTTTCTAAGGGAACCTAACCCGTATTTACGCAAGGTTCGAAGAAACCTACGAAAACTCCGAACGGTTAGGGCGATGGCCGCGATTGGATACGAACCCAGCACCTGCCGTCTACCAGTTGAGAGGAATTGGGTAACAGGAGGGGGCATATAGTGTATTGTCTAGCAATTAACTAGAAGTAACCGAGGATGACATCTGTTTGGATTAATTGGATCAATAGTTTTTAGTACTGACAGGAAAATCTCTACCGGTAAACTTACTTCAATGGAAAATTTCATACAATTTAAGAGCCTTCTTGATGTGAAACGTCTCTTACAAATATGGTAAAACTATGAGGTATCCCGATTCAGAGCCGAGAGGCTCCATGTGGTCTAACAGGGAGGTCATGAGACCTCCGAATCAAGAGGAACCAAGTGACGCCAGGCCACCACGACAGCGCCGCTGCTGGCAAGGAACAACATGCAGGGACACCAGGCACATGACTCAAGCGTAGCAGCCCGGCTGCTTGCCAACCGCAGCCAGTGGAACGACACCGCCCGCGCCCCACTAGGCTGACACCGAGGGGAGCAAATGTAGCAAGCGATGTAGCAGAAGCTGCCTGAGCACACCGCTGATCAACGGACCTAGCCTTCAGGGAGGACTTACAGGAAAGCGACTTGAATTATCGTTACGTACAAGGAAAACCCTGAAAAATCTTGTATAGTCGCTTCGTCCGAATCGCGCCCACAAGTGGCCTTGGACTGCTCTTGTAGAGTAGTGCGTTCGAGAAATCTTCGGAACAAGAAGACCGAGAACTCAATTGGTCCGGCGACCTACCCGATCCAATGTCTTTGTCAAGAGATCGCTGACTATCTCAACGATACGCTTCATGATGTAATGACCAAAGGAAAGATCGGTAAGCGTTCGAGTGTTGAAGTTTGGTGGGAAACTTTTTTCCCTGATGGACACAATGGCTAATCTTGCTGATCCCATTCGTCCAAAAGCACACAGGGTTGCCTTTAAAGAAGCGGGCTTTGTGGTCACCAAAGGTACCATGTCCGGTTAGAACCTGGTTTAGAAAGAAATCACCCTGGACCCTCCGAGTGGAGACTCTCTGGAAGATCGCATATGTCACCCGGCTGTCCTCAGATCGGTCCCACCATTCTTGCCAATCTATGAGTGCCCGGCCAATGAGCTTCTTCTTGACTTGACGTCCTGAGAGAGTATCATGAATGTCAACCGTTTGTCGACACGCGGTCTCCTTAGCCAGAGCATCGCCATGTTCGTTAACGGCGTATCCGACATGAGCCTTAATTCAGTGCATATGGACCCTGATTCCTGTGTTGCCAAACAGGTGTCTAATCTCGGCTACTGCTTTGTGCCTAGGCACCAAGGAGTAAAGCGCCTGAAGCGCCGATCTCGAATCCGAGTAGATATCGAGTTCACCGAGACCTCTCCGAAGAACATTAGAGATCGCCTTCTTGACCGTGTGGACCTCGGCTGCGAAAACAGAGGACCCATCGGACAGTCGGACCCCTCCGCAACAATGCCGTCCCTAGTGGCGGGGCAATAGGCACAACCACCCTCTCACCAACAAGTTTGGAACCATCCATTTGTAAGTATGCGGAGTCTTCCGGATGAGTTCCGGCGTCCAAGGTATCGCTGAGGTTGGTACTTCCAAACCTCCACCATTTCTGGCGAAAGGTTTGATCTTTCTATACTCTCACCCCATCTTGTGAGGGTCTCGAAGTCGCGTTCGATACCAGCACGGTGGTCCAGGAGAATCACCCCGGACAAGACATTCAACGCTACCGTCGACTCCGTGCTTTAGCACTTGGTGACACACAGCAGAAGACCTCTCTGAATACTCAGTAGTCTCATATGAAGAGCCACTTTGTCGGAGTACCAAATAGGGGCCGCGTACAAGACTATACGCTCGGCCACCACCGAGTAAACTGCCTTACGAACATCAGGCTTGAGTCCCCAGGTGGCTGTTGGGAATCTAGTTAACTTGTACTGGACTTTGGTTGCCTTCTCTTGGACGAGATCCAAGTGCGGAATCCAACTGAAATCCCTGTCAAAGACCACTCCCAGGTACTTGATTTGTACATATATGGTAAAAAAATTTCATATATATTTACTGTTGTCAGTTTTCCTAGGTATTATAATCTTCTTTACTGATACAAACAGAAGGTTCTTTAGGCTGTCATAATATAGCGCCACTACTATTGCCGAAATTTCCACCACTAAAAATGAATATCAGTTTTAGGTAATATGTTCGATTGATATTTTCCTTTGATGAAGGGATTAAATAGAAGATAATTCTCCACTCAAATTTATCGATAGAAGTTTTTTGATGTGGTAATGAAAACCCCTTGAAAGCAGTTACAGTTAAGCTACACTATTTAAAAAATATGTCGATTCCTCTTTCTTAATAGTTCAATGGGTTATTTAAACTGATTTAAAAGAAACCTGTAACCAATTACGGAAGATGATTATATTTGTGATTTTATTATACGAGGATATCCACTTTCACAAGAAACCAAGTCTGCATACAGAGTATATGCATGCAAAAATATGTGAAAACAGCCTAGGTTCATTGCGGGAGTGGATAAAACATATTTTATGCATTTTCTGAATGTGATATTTCATTTTATTTTCAAAATGCATTTAGTCTGCTATTGTTTTGAACCTTCATATATCCTAGGGATATGCAAACAATGAAACGCGGGCTATCATGTCATCACTATTTTCCAATAATATAATCATAGAAGACATTTTATTGGGTCCTAGGGGAGGGGGGAAGGTAAATAAGGTAAACTTCCACAGCTTATTTTATAATAACATTTGTTACCGCATTGTTCATTATAAGAGGTTTAAAACTAGAAGAAGTATGACTTATTGCCTATTTTGCTGCTATGAAATCTGCTCCCATGAATAGAATTTGCCTTTATTAATGGCTGAAATTTTTAAATAAAATGAGTTAAAGGTTAATATTTGGAAATAACGGGGACACCTGGCTCAAAAATGTAACGCAAAACACTTCTAATGTTTCCCGATCAATGTATACCAGCTTAACTTTTCGAGCTCTGATGGTTGAATTTTCTACCATTTAATTATAGTTAACGGAATGTCATAATGACATCAGAATATTTCACGAAATTTATTTGAAAAAGATTTATTGTATTTTTTTCCGTGCATGTGGTATGTAGATTTTTTAGTTTTTTATTTATTTATTTATTTATTTTGCAAAATACTGGTGACATTTGGAATTTTGAAGAAATTCTACTCACCAGAGCTCCAAGGGTTAATATTGGAAAATCTTTCATAGAAAAACAAATATCGGTTAAACGTTTTTTTTAACAATGAAACGTGAATATTTCAAACAGCTTGAAGAAATACTGTGAAAGATTTCTTCCACCATTGCTGCATTAAAAACCATATATAAGCATCAAAATGTTGAGGCTGTTTTTCATACCAATATTTCTATAATACTATTCAAGGAATCATGAAAGATGAGCTATAGAAACGGAACAGCTGCCAACATTTGTTTTTTTTAACTTTCATACATACAAGTACATCCCATTAACGACATCTGTTAGCAAAATACGGCATGACTTTCCAATAAACCCTATAAAACTGTTCAAGGAATTATGTACGATGAGCAATAGAGATCGCACAACTGCAAACATTTACGTTTTCTTTTTAACTTTAAAAATTCTTAGTAAATTCGGCAAAAATATATTCAATATCGTAAATTCGATTTTTTACTTTGCGAAATACTGGTGTCAATGTGACATTTGGATTTTTGAAGAAATTGTATTCAGCAGAGCTCAAAGGGTAATACACAAAGGGTAATATACACGGAAAATCTTTCATGGAATATCAAATACCGATTTTTTTTTAATAGTGAAATGTGAATATATCAGAAAGCTTGAAGAAACACCATGAAAGATTTCTTACACCATTGCTGCATTTAAAAATATGTATATAAATATCTAAATGTTGAGGCTATCTTTCATACCATTATTTCTAATACTGTTCAAGGAATCATAAAAGATGAGCAATTAAAACGGTACAGCTGCCAATATTAACGTTTCTTTAACTTTAAAATTTTGTAATAAATTCGGCAAAAATATATTGAGTTTCAGTGTTAATAGAGAAGTATAAAAATTGGTTCCTATGAAACACTATTGGCTAAATATGGGTTTTTAATTATGCTTATTTGTGTTAAGTCATTTTATAAAAAAAAATTACATATTTATTACTTACTTTTTCCTACTAATTTACATAAATTGTCAATTCAATTAGAATTTAATTAAAATGTACTGCTGCAATTTAAATTAATTCATTTTAAAAAGGCTATTCATTGGCCATATTAATTTAAAACTATTCATCTGAATTTCTGTTAAAATAATAGGATAATTAGTTTTAATCCATTTTTTTATGCTACCTACTTTATAAATAACTTCACGCTTCTCCTAATTTAAATATCAGCCATGTTCTTTATTTAAAATTTCGTGTTTTTAAGAATTTTCATTTAATTAATATATTTGGAAATTCCATTTAACTTTATTATCTAATATTCCTGTACAGTGCATGCGAAACAAAATTAAAACTATTATAGGTGTTTCATAGTAATCGAGATGGTTAACAATAGAACATAAACAGCAGATTCCGACTTGTTTTTTTATTTGATATTTTTACCCATCCCCCCACCCGGGCAAGGAATCGTTTAAGTAACCAAAAAAGTCTCCAAATTTATGACATAATAAAATTTTCTAAGATACCAATAATCTTAATATAAGCACTAGGTACAGATAACTTTAATAGAAAACCAGCCGCCCTCTTTTGTATCTCTAGCGCAGGTTTGGACCGGGGCACAGTAGGGCAAAAAGCCTTCAAATCTGGTGAAAAATCGAAAAAATGAAATTCTCTTTTCAACTACCGGCACACGTCACTTTAACAGAGCAGATGTCTGTAAACATGTACCTAGCATTAAAAATTTCACAAAGTTATCTTGGTCGTCATTAAAGAAAGAAATTAAACTGCATATCGCACTTTGATAAAAAGTGAAAAAAAAAATCAATAATTTTCTTCAACATTCGTTTGTTAATTTCGCTGTAATAATTCAATATATATGTTACAGGCCAAACCCGATTTTAGGCCAAACTAGTTTATCCTAACGCCCATCGGATAGACTAGTTTTTCCTAGGCCAAACCGGTCTATCCTAACGCCCATCGGATAAACTAGTTTTTCCTAGGTCAAACCGGTCTATCCTAACGCCCATCGGATAAACTAGTTTGTCCTAGGCCAAACCGGTCTATCCTAACGCCCATCGGATAGACTAGTTTTTCCTAGGCCAAACCGGTCTATGTTAACGCCCATCGGATAAACTAGTTTTTCCTAGGCCAAACCGGTCTATCCTAACGCCCATCGGATAAACTAGTTTGTCCTAGGCCAAACCGGTCTATCCTAACGCCCATCGGACAAACTAGTTTTTCCTAGGCCAAACTAGTTTGGCCTAACTCTTATAGGATAAACTAGTTTAGCCTGCTGTTTATTGGTCTGAACTAGTTTCTCCTAGCCCGATCTAGTTCATCCTAGGCCAATTCAATTTGGCGTGATTTTATTGAATTCAATGACCGCCACAGAGCCAACATTCTAGTTTGTCCTAGGCTGATCTAGTTTATCCTAGGCCAATTTAATTTTACGTGTTTTTAGCTTGCAGGCGTCAAAGCCTGATAAATAAAGGGCTCGCAGGTTCTGTATGTATGAATGTACGTATGTACGTACGAATGTACGTACGTATGTACGTGCATATGTACGTAACGCGATAACTCGTGATAGAAATATCCGATTTGCTTCAAATTTTGGATGTACGTTCATTTATATAAGGTACTTTTCTGATTAATTTTGTGAATTTATTGGATAAGAATAAAGGGAAGCGAACGGAAGGCTAATCCCCCACCGTTAAATTAGAGAAATGGATTTTTCATGCAGAATTATCAGTTTTCATTTAAAATTTTAGATATAGGATCAAACATACAAGGCGCCTCCATGATTAGTTGTAGATATTTATTGTTTAAGTGTAAAAAAGGGCAATGTATGTTACCCCCCCCCCATAATTTAGATAAATGGTTTTTGACGCAGAATTTACGGATATGCTTCACATTTGTATGTAGGTCAGGGCATGAAATTTCAGCTTGAAAGGTACTCGCCAGACTAAAATTTTTACTCGCCACTATTTTATATTTATTCAAATGTAAATCCCCAAACCTGCGAGGAAAATGAAATATTTGTGAGAAATTTAATTTAAATTGACGATTGTTAGAAGGTGCTGTCTGTTAAATCCAGAATATTTTACATTTATGAAAAATATGGGATACTTTTAAAATATTAGCAGATGTAGTATGAAAAACTTTCTATTGACCAAAAAAAATGCAGGAATTGATAAAACGAAACATATTTACTGCAAAAAGAAAAAAAATAACTTTAACTCAAAATAAGCTTGTCATAAGGTTTCAGTGGTTACAGAAATACATACCAATGATAAGCTCCTGTACTGTTAGCACCTCAGGTTTATGTAGCGCTGTCTTTCTGCACTGAAAAACAACTTATTAATTGCAGCTGTAGGGTCAACCTCTGTCAGGTTGAATTCATTAACAGAAATTCTGAGCAAATAATTCATTGTCTCAGTCTTCAGAGAATTCCTGTCTGTTGTGACAGCTAAATTCTCTTTCACATGAAGCTGTGCTTCCTGATAAAACAGCACAAAATGTTAGGATCTGGAGCAAATTGAATCTTGCTGAACATTTTTCAGTGTGAACTTTCTCCAGCATCTCTTTCAGTGTCATTGATGGGAACATAAATTAAAATTCTGCCCACTCTGCCAATACAGTATCGACTTTTTCATTAGAGAGATTTGGGTTCAAATACATAAAGAGCTTCTTTATTTCTTCTATCCCAAATTAAAGAATTTTTTCTTTGGAAGGCCAACCTGCAGTGTCAAAAATATGCAGACATGCTCACACATCTGATGACATAGATTGCAGTCTTTCTGTAATGTACATCTTTGTATGTTTAATTAATGTCCCTCTTAAAGTCTGAAACCCTTCCTCACCATTTTCTATATTTGTCAGCTGCACATCCCTGATTATCCCCGAAATGGAAGTCTAAAAATGCCTGTTCGCTTGGTCTTGCACTAGATTTGAGATCTATTAGAACTGAGATGCAATTTTATTTTTATTTTTTTACAAAGATGAAATGAGAAGTTCCTTGTTTTGTAATGATATACTTAAAAGGTTCAATTTCAGGTAGAAATCCAACAGGAAGTAAAAAACTTTAAAAAAAATTTATAATTCTTCAAATTTTTCAGCAAATTCTTGATTTCAGAACTATCATTGTCTTTTCCATGGGCTACATGTTCAAGATGGAATGAGATCTTTTACTGCACTTTCTTTGCTGGATAACCATCTAATAGTGTGAATATCACTCAGTTTAAGAATTTCTTCTCCTAGAATTTCTGCTCTTTCTTTTAACATATGAAGTCTTTTAGCAGAGTCATGGTAAAGTTTAAAAATACTTCTAACAATTGAATCAAATGTTTTAAGATATTCAACTTCACCACATGCATCCAAAACAGTTAACTGCAAACGGTGTGTAAGGCAATGAATGTTTATCATTTTAGGTTACGACAAATAGATTTAATTTTCATAGCTAAATCTGATATGTATCCAACCATACTTGGAGCACCTTCAGTAGCCAAGCCTGCAATATAACACCTGTTTCTATATTCATTTGGCCGTATAATCTTATCTAGAAAAACAGTTATGGCTGTGAAATAACTGGCTGAAGTAGAATTTGGCAGCTCTAATAATCCTAATATGTACACTTTGATATGATTATCTTTTGCGTGGATACGTATCGAATATACACATTTGCTACTGAACAGATGATAGATCTGTAGAACCATCAACTAGAATGTTGATATATGTATACTTTTTTAAATTTTCCACTAAATCTAACACCAAAGTTTCAGCAATAAAATGGATAAAATACCTGCATTGTTTTCCATTGTCATACTGTGTTAAACATCGACATTCAATTTCTCAGTCAAGCACAAAAGATCTACAAAGTCTTTAAACAGTTTTTCTTGCTTTGCAACATAGTAGAACACACAGAATACATTTTTCAAATGAGAAAACATCTGTTGGTCCATTTCCTTCGCACATTTTGCCATTTGTGTTTCGGATGGGTATGTTTTTGCCTTTTCAATGGCAATATTTTCACAGTCAACTTTGCTTTGATTGTGAAAAACAATGACTCTTTTTTAAACACCCCAGAAAAGCCATTTATCCACTTTTTATCAACATTACTGGAAGGCACCTGCTGGCAAATTTTGCATTTTGCAAAATTAGTTTTATCATCATATAAAAGTCATTCAAAATGACTTAGCCACTCTTTGTTGAATCTTCTTTTAACTGGAAGTGGGGCTTGTTATGCTTAAGCCATTTGGTGGGCCTCACCACCTAGCTGAAACTGGAAGTGGCGACTCGGAATCACTGCCACATTTCCTTTTAGCAGAAATGGAAAAAGAGAAAAGGAGATTATTGCTACTCTCAGATTCATTCTCACTTTGCTTAGCTTGAGTTTGCACGTGTTTACTTTCAACATTTGTGATCACATCTTTATTGCATTTTTCGTTTGATGCACTTGTTGAGACCTATATACCATTTACCTTTCATTAAAGTTATTTTTTTCCAAATTAGTATTCCCTCTCTATGTTTTCTAAATTAAATTATATGCTCCCACACTATTTTTTTCTCTTATCTTTTGCTTGTGTTTGCCCATCTCCTGTTTTCAACTCTATGAGTAATAAAAAACATTCCCCGAAGTATTCCCACACTTTAAGTAGAAAAGAGGACGAACCCCTGTCACAATAAATAAATAAATGAATGCATGATGCTTGCATGTGACATTGTAAAAATGCAACTAATATCCGCCTCATGAAAGACCACACACTTTGGAGTTACAATCCTGCCTTGTTAAATTTATTAGGGCAATTTTACTGCCCGAGAAAAATGTTAACAATACTGTTTTTAAGAAAATTGTGCAGCAATTGTTGAAATACCCCTGAATATATGTTTTACTTAAGGACCACCAGCGGTAGTGAAAGTTTTATTACCGTCAATAAAAATACGAAGGCGAAAATATTTCTCTCCCCCGTGTTTCCGTGGGAACCATAAAATGAACAATTTTAACACCTGCTCCCATCAGGGAGGGGATTTACGTCACGTGGATAGTTTGGTCCTGTCATGCCCTTATTTGGTAATAGAAAAGTGTGAAGTAACTAGTAGCCAATGGTAGCCCACCCCAGTATGCACGAGGCGAAGCAGGAAGCCTTGCTGCTAGTTAGGAGACCCCGAGTTTGGTTTTTATTCCAGTGAAGTGGGATGAATTTGGTAGTATTAGGAGTGACCGGTCAACAGTGAAGATGTAAAATTCTGGGCTGCTGAATGCCCCCCCCCCTTTTTCTCCTGGGGAGAGGGGGAGAATTTTGAATCGAGGCCTGAGATAAATTTTTCTTTTGGAGTTCATTCGTCTCTTAGTCTTGGAGTTGTGAAGAGAGCCTACACCTCCCCGGTTGCCTTTTTCAGAAACTGCTGTGTTCCAGCAAAACTTAGCAAGGCAGCTACTTAAATATGTAAAACTGCTCATCGGGCTGATGTTCTGGTCTATATAGCGGCAATACTTGTTCGGTGTTTATTGGAATCATTGTGCTTAGAATTTCCCTAATCAAAAGAGAAAGAGAAAAGGGTATGGTTGCCCTTAGGAACTTGTATTTGCTAAAGAGAAGCGAGGACTGAAGTGACGGAGACCTTGGGAAACCACCCCCGGTGAATAGATAGGACGGTCATGTCCTCCCTTCCGACAAGTGTGATTCGTGAATAGTGTCGAAAAAATTAGTCTTCACTGATTCCCTCCCGACAAGTGTGATTCGTAGATAATGTCGAGAAAATAGTCTTCGCTGATTTTGCTAAAAAGATCTAAGAAGCGAGGACTGAAGTGACGGAGATTTTGGGAAGCCACCCCCGGCGAACAGATAGGACGGTCATGTCCTCCCTTCCGACAAGTGTGTGCGCCTTTCCTGCATGTGTGGAATTGGAGAAGTAGCATGTAAATATCAATGTAGGTAGAAGCTTTGGTGAACTTTAACACCATAGTTTACAAAAGTTCAAGTTGTTGTAAAGCAACGATACTCTATGTCAGCCAGTGGTAAGCTTGCTTTATATTATAGATTGATTTATTTCCTATTTGAATATTGATGTTAGCATATAAAAGTATAATTCCTGTTTATAAGTGTAAATAGTTTATTACAAATCAAGGGATGTTATAGATCAGTTTATTTCTCATTTGAATATTAATGGAGGAAGTGTCATTTATTGTTTTTATTGTATATATAATAAATTAAGTGTGCAAATAAATGTATATGTATTTACTGAAATTTTACTCTAATTTTTCTTCATCCAAATAATTAAGGAAGTTTAATTAACTTCAGCTCAGAGGAAGAAATTTTTCTTATTTTGGTTAGTGAATAGAATTTGTCCAAATATAACTCTAACTTATTCTGAGATGAAAAGTGAAGTAACTTTATTCCAATAATGTAATAGTAATTTAATACTTAAATTATATAAATTCTTAACCTTCTTAGAAATTTTTAATGAGCTTGGATAAGCTTATTTAATGTTCACTTTACAAAATTCTTCTCTTAATTCTAATTAAAAATGAGGATATTTAATTGATTTTCCTCAGAAATTAGTAATTATTATATCAAAACCCAAGAGTTTTGTATTTAATTCTCATACTATTGCATTTTAAGAATAAAAGAGGAAATAAAATGAGTTAATAGTTCACAACGCTATGACAGGAATAATAAAAAAAAAGAAGTAGAAATGTACTATCACTATCGTATCAAGGTCATATACCATTACTTGTGTTGCAGGATGAATGTTATAATATTGAGATTTTAATCTATTTTAAGAAAATTATGTCTTTCTTGGCTCTCTGAATATCTGAGAGATTCCAGCTTTTCTTTCTCTATTTCTTAAAGTTAATTGATCTGTAATTGTGATTCTTTCTTAAGCGTTGATATGTATTTTTCATCCTACAAAACAGTAATGGTAAAGTTGGGATAATCGCTACTAACTTACAGTGAGTTGGGGATCTGAATAAGTTGAGAATTTTGTTGCATTTTGTTAAGTGGTCTCTTTGATATTTTTATTCGTGTAATAAGTTGGAATGTTTTCATTAGTTAATAAATTTGCTATTTTGGTCGTGTAACTTTAAGTTACTTTTCTAATTCCCTTTTTCCCTTTTCAAAATAATTATGATGTTTAACTTAAATTAAGTTATCTTGTAGCAACAAGATTCAGAGAGGTGGAAACTTAATTCAGATCTCAATTGATTTAGTATTCTAATTGAAGAAATAATTTATCTATTGAACCCATAATACTTGTAAATGATTATTATTTAATAGATGCTCATGCTAAGTATTCAGAGGTGAATTTATGAATGAAGTTTCAAAGTTTATTTACTAAAAAGTTGTAGCAAAAGTCCCAACACACTACTTTTAGTAAAGAAGGATTCCATATTATTCCTTTGACTTTTCTTCATGGCATCAATTTAAAAAAAAAATTAATTAAAACACCGCTTAAATTACCACCAACTACCACAGAACAAAAAAAAATGCTAAATCAAAAGAAACAAAAAAAAGAGAGAGAGAGAGAGAGAGAGAGAGAACATATATTTTTCCCCGTATTTCAAGCATATGCGCTTAGGTGACGAAACCTGAATCTAATCGCGCAGAAATGAAAAGCGATCCGATTCGGTTTAGGCGCGTTCGCGGCACGAAAGTGTGTGTGGGGGGGGATGCAAACAGGGGAATTTCATTCTTCTGTAGGAAAGACGAAGAAATAGGCGGCGGAGCATCGTTACTTCTTTTGAAAATAAATATCATCGTTTCATTTTGAAATACTTCCGTGTATCGCTCTGCATAGTTTGATTTGAAGCACAAATTTTAAAAGATGAAACTTACTCGCCAACCTTAAATATTTACTTGCCAATGGCGAGCTGGAGAGTGGAAATTTCGTGCCCTGATGTAGGTTCTTTCTGATAAGGCGATTCCCTGAATAGTTTTGGGGGTTTAATGGTTAAGTATGAAAGGAAAAATGAACGATTACCCTCTTACATAGAAAAAACTAGTTTATCCTGTGGGCATTTAGATAAACAAGTTTGGTGTAGAAAAAACTAGTTTATCCAATTGGCATAAGGATAAAATAGTTTGGCCGAGGCTAATCTAATTTAGCTCGAAAACGGGTTTGGCCAGTAAAAACATATCTTTCACTAGAAAAAGTATAAATGTGTGTCAAGAGTCATTGCTTATGACACCAATACAGAAATTTAACATGTTCACCTTAAAGACATGATGCATTGGACATGGTGTTTGCTTATTCAAGCAAAATATTATTATCTACTTTAATATTACTTACCCATCACACGTAGGATAGGGTAAGTCTTGCAATCGTTTTGAAAATCGAAAATTTTTTTTGACGGATTTACACGTTTTAGATAGTGGAGATTCCGAAAAACATATTTTTAGAAAAAAAAAATTCACGTCCGTCCGTTTGTCTGTCTGTCTGTCTGTAAACGCTCTATCTCCCGAACAAATTGAGATAGAGACTTGAAATTTTGTATGTTGTAGTTAGTATGTAAGAATGGGACGAACTCTATTTAATATCAGCAACCTCGATTATCCGGAACTATTTTTTTCGGACTCTCGAAAAATTCGTTCTGATGAAAGGTATATAAAAATTTTCAAATTTTTTTGTTCTAAGGAATGGACGTAAAATGCAATAAAATAACACATATTTTGCATATAGAATGAAGTCGATCGGATTATTAGTTGCCGAGATATTCGTAATCTTGTTTTCCACATTCTTCGATTTTTCATGACTCTGTATTTCATTCAAATTTCAATTCAAAAGTATATTTTAATTAGAAATGAGACGCTTAATCCGACGCAGTTAATTGTTAATTAATATAATTATTATTTTTGGAGTTATAAGGATGTTTCTTTTACGCAGTTCGGTACTACTTGAGTAGTTTGGCGTTTTATATAATTTGTCGAAATTGGTACATCAGCAGTTCTTTAATATAGCATTGCTATGTATATTAACAATATTTAAATTTTGTTTATGAATTGCAATGCATTGTATAAATAGTTTTCACATGTTTTATTTTCATATACATATCCATGATGGGTAAGTATTACGGTGGCCCCCAACGACTAGTTCTTTACTTTTGTACAGGCAGAGCTCTGTCTGTACAAAAATCAGTGAAAAAGAGACTCAATCCGGCTCAATCTGGCCTACTCAATTTCTGCAAAAAATTCAGGTTTTACTTTACATATAAATAAGATTCCTTTAAAAAATACTGCTTATATACTTATTGGATAAATTTACAATGTATTTTTAAATTATGATGTGTTCACAGAATGGAAAATACACAATGTATTAATGATTATCTAGATTCTTAGAATTTCAATATTCAAATACGGATTCATTAAATAATGAATGTAGTTGAGAACAAAAGAAAAAAATATGAGAGTTATAAACATCATAACTTTTAAATCCGTTCAGTAAAAAGTAGATTTGTGAATATATTTCTCTGTCATTCCTTAAGGCTTTTCTCAAATCCTAAAGAGCTACATCCTAACACATTTATGAACTACTTCCTTTTCGAAAATGCATAAGGTTAACAAATTCAGATAATATGTAATCGAATGGCGTAAACCATTTTCTCATAAAAACGATGTATCTTTGAGAAAATAATAAAGCTACGTTTTGAATCGAATTTCCGGTTACGACTTCACGAAAAAAAAAATTGACGCCGTGACAAGAATAGCTTATATGTCGACAGGTAATTAATTTCTCAAAAATGGAAAACGCTGTTCGATTCCAAATTATGCTCAGCTTCAATCTGGCTCGAATATGCAATCATAATAATAATAATATTAAATGAAAGTCAGATCTCAATTGGCACGAGCGTGCAAATAAAAAAAAAAAAAAAAAAAAAGCAAACACCATGTCCAATGCATCATGTCTCTAAGGTGAACATGTTAAATTTCTGTATTGGTGTTATAAGCAATGACTCTTGACATAAATTTATACTTTTTCTAGTGAAAGATGCGTTTTTTACTGGCCAAACCCGTTTTCGAGCTAAATTAGATTAGCATCGGCCAAACTATTTTATCCTTATGCCAATTGGATAAACTAGTTTTTTCTACACCAAACTTGTTTATCTAAATGCCCATAGGATAAACTAGTTTTTTCTATGTAAGCGATGTAATCTTTCATTTTTCCCTTCATACTTAACCATTAAACCCCCAAAACTATTCAGGGAATCACCTTATCAGAAAGAACCTATATATAAATTATATGAAGCAAATCCGTAAATTCTGGGTCGAAAACCATTTATCTAAATTATGGAGGGGGGGTTAACCTACATTGTCCTTTTTTACACTTAAACAATAAACATCCACAACTAATCATGGAGGCGCCTTGTCTGAATGATCCTATATCTAAAATTTTAAATGAAAACTGATAATTCTGCATCAAAAATCCACTTCTCTAAATTAACGGTGGGGGACTAGCCTCCCGTTCGCTCCCCTTTATTCTTATCCAATGAATTCCCAAAATTAATCAGAAAATTACCTTATATCAATGAACGTGCATCCAAAATTTGAAGCAAATCGGATATTTCTATCACGAGTTATCGCGTTACGTACATACGTACGTACATTCGTACATACATACGTACTTCATACATACAGAACTTGCGAGCCCATTATTTCTCAGGCTTTGACACCTGTAAGCTAAAAACACGTAAAATTAAATTGGCCTAGGATAAACTAGATCAGCCTAGGACAAACTAGAATGTTGGCGCTGTGGCAGTCATTGAATTCAATAAAATCACGCCAAATTGAATTGGCCTAGGATGAACTAGATCGGACTAGGAGAAACTAGTTCAGACCAATAAACAGCAGGCTAAACTAGTTTATCCTATAAGAGTTAGGCCAAACTAGTTTGTCCTAGGAAAAACTAGTTTGTCCGATGGGCGTTAGGATAGACCGGTTTGGCCTAGGACAAACTGGTTTATTCGATGGGCGTTAGGATAGACCGGTTTGGCCTAGGAAAAACTAGTTTATCCGATGGGCGTTAGGATAGACCGGTTTGGCCAAGGAAAAACTAGTCTATCCGATGGGCGTTAGGATAAACTAGTTTGGCCTAAAATCGGGTTTGGCCTGTAACATATATATATATATATATATATATATATATATATATATATATATATATATATATATATATATATATATATATATATATATATATATATATATATTCTCAAAATAGGGGACGATTTCAAAAATGAAATCTTAAAAAAATTACTGTTAGCAAAATTTCTGAAAAAAATAGGTGTTGTTAATGTAGTATTAGGTATACTTTCCATGTAGTCAGCAGAGCTAAATATTTAAAAATTAACTTAAAAAAATAATTAGTATTTTTTGAGCCATGCTAATGACAAAACAAATGGCATGGAATAAATATATTATGAATTTTTTTTTTCTTCCTGCTTAAATATTTTTTTAGGTGCGTTCGTAATTATGTAGATCAATTACAGGGACAATCAAAAGTATTCTATTACATTATAGTCAATGGGGAAAAAGTTTCAAATGTATTTTATACGTTTGAAATTTAAAATACATAGTTATTACATAATTTTGTCGAGTTATTTCAAATTTTATGAAAATCGGATGCATAGATCAATTACAGGGACAATCAAAAGTATTCCGTTACATTACGGTCAATGGGGGAAAATGTTTCAAATGCATTTTAATGGTGTTGCACTCATTCGAACTTAATAAAATTTATATACAATATAAAGTACATATTATAATATACATTTTACATAATTTGTGATGCAAAGAACATTTGTTATTGATTTACAAGGCCACACAAAAGTATTCCATTACATAATGGTATAGGGAGAACATTGTTTGATGAGCGTTTTAATTGTAAATCACTATTTACAATTTTATGAGATTGATATATGAGAGTAATAGTTTTAAAACTTCGTTATCGTACGAACGCACCTCGTTTGCTACGCTTCACGTGCAATTTCCAACTTGTTTCTATATTTATTAGCCTTCCTTTTCAGCAAATGGTTTCCATTTTTACATATATATAAATAAGGAGAATAAAAACATTACCAAAGAGAAAACTTTGTTACATGAGCAACATTCTGACACTAACAACGTAAGAAGCTGTCTTCGTGATTTTCCTACAGATTTAATGCATATTTTAGGGATAATGAATGCAATACCTAAATTTATACGTAAAATTAAACTTTATAAAGGATACATTATAAGCACTGGTTACATTTATGTACATAGGAGTCTTTAGCATGGACAGAAAAACCATGCTAATGACACTGATATCTGTCCATGAATGACAAATTTTAATTTAAATAAGCTTATGAGCCTTAATATAATCACAATGCAATAGTCCTTTCTGGGACTTTTTAAAACACAAAAGTTCTATGCAAATAAATAAAATAAAAATTTTAACTATAAAATAACCATGAAAATTATTATCCATTCTAATGACATACAATTGATGTACGCCCCTAATATTCAACTTCTATTCTTAAAATACAATACATGCTTCTATTTTCTGGCTGGGATAAAATGGCTACTTGTTGCCATGGAGAAACTTTATATTTTCAAACTTTTGTCATATGTGAAAATGAAATTTTGATTAATAACCAGCTGTTTTAGTATGACCTTGTTTTGAAACCGAATATGGAGGACAAACTTTAATTCTTTTTTTATGTACTATAATTTTATTTTTAAAAAGAAATTTATTGGATAAATCCTCTCCTTGATTAATATAAAGAAAGAATAACTTTTGTTTATTTTATAAACATGATATTAACTCTTGAAAAATGCTAGTATACACAAGGCACAGCTGCTGTGGACATCCATGCTAATGACATTTTGAATCTTTATTCTGTTATTTTAAGGTGTTTTTAACTAAAAAGTGAGTAATTCTTGAGTGAAAATAACGAATAATATTAAGAAAAACATATCTAAATATAAAAACATGACAGAAAACCTCTCAATTTTTTTTGTATGCCGAAAGACATAAATTGTCCCCCATTTTGAGAATCACCCATATATACAGGGTGATTCATAAAAGATGGGCAGAACTTTAAGGGGTTATAGTACACTTAAAGACAAATAATATTAAATAGGAGACTAAGGGTCCCAGACGTATTCCCAAGGTGATAGGGGGCATTAAAGTTTAGGGTCCGAAATTTCAAATGATTATAAAAAATGGAAAAATTGGTCGATTCGTTTGCGGTTTTTGCAAAAAATTTTCTTTATGCCAGTATTTTCTTGAAATAAAATTTTAAAGTTCAATTTCAAAAAATGCCGATAGGGGGCGCTTTAGACTTTGGAGTAACAAACAACTATTTTTTAACGTTATTTTTTGTATTTCTTTAAATGATTTCGAAAGCTTAGACTTAAACTTAAATTTTGATCTAAATATCTGAGTCCTAACGAGTAGTTAAGTAGCGTAAACTGAAATTTGAAATTTGGAACCCTTCTCCCCCCAGAACAAAAATCAGTTATTCCCGATCTTTGTGTCGTAGATTAGGCTCTAACTACTGCCGCGTTTTGCTAAAATTATTCTTTATGTCAGAATTTTCTTGAAAATAAATTTTAAAGAAAAGTTTCAAAAAATTCCGATAGAGGGCGCTTTAGACTTTGGAGTAATGAACAACTATTTTATACCGTTATTTTTTTGTCTCATTAAATGCTTTCTAAAGCTTAGACTTAAACTTAAATTTTCAGCTCAAAATCTGAATCGCTGAGCGTGGTTCAGTAGCGAGGGGAGGGGGTTCAAATTTCAACTTCTGAACATAGTTCAGTTTGCACTACTTAACCATGCCCAACGATTCTGTGCTGTGATATGAGGCATAAATACAACTTTTGTCAAGGACTGCATAGTCGGAATTCACTCATAAAGGCACTGGCACAGTTGGAAACGTCGCTCATGCAAACGTTAAAGCTCCATTCCTGACGCTAGTCACCGGGTGAAGATGGAGACAGAAAGTATGCAAATGTCAAATGGGGAAGAAGAACACGTATGCAAAATTTCGACACGATTCAGGCATAAAAACCACTGAACGGTGAGTCAAGTGTAAGTCGCTGTAGTAATGAATCGAAAGATGGTGCCCTTCACCAATAAGGAAAAGGCTGAGATGCATTTAATTTACGTAGCGGCAGATGGAAATGGTGCAGAGGCACAACGAATGTACGGAGAGCGATTTCCCAACAGGCGGTTGCCTAACCGCAAAACTTTCGAGCGCTTGCACAAACAGTTGTGTGAGACGGAATCATTTCTCGCTTCCCGGTCGAATGCAGGTCGTGCAAAAAAGGACGAATCAGTAGTTGTTGCAGAAGCCATTCTGGATGTAGTAGCGGCGCAGCCAAGTAAAAGTACACGAACAGTGGCTAGGCAGGTGGATACCTCACAGTCCATGACTTGGAGGGTACTGAAGGATGAGCATTTGCTCCCGTTTCATGTGCAACGAGTCCAGAAACTGTCTCCAGGGGATTATCCAAATCGTATTGAATTCGCCCGCTGGTTTCTGCAGCAGAACGCGCTAAATCCACATTTTGGACGAACTGTGCTTTTCACCGATGAATGTATCTTCACACGTGAAGGTACATTTAACACACACAATGCACATGTATGGGCGGATGTCAATCCTCATGCTACGTATCCACATGTTCATCAGAGACGCTTTTCCACCAATGTTTGGGCAGGAATCCTCGGAGACCACCTAATCGGACCGTACCTTCTTCCTGAACGCCTCAACGGTAAAACATACCTCACATTTCTGCAACATGTGCTGCCAGACCTGTTAAACGTTGTTCCTCCACGCATCCGGCGGGTCATGTGGTTCCAGCACGATGGAGCGCCAGCCCATTACGTACGAGACGTCCGCAAATATCTGGACATCACATTTCCGAACAGATGGATAGGTCGAGGTGGTCCTGTTGATTGGCCTGCTCGCTCGCCAGATCTTTCACCCCTCGATTTCTTTTTTTGGGGACAATTGAAGGCTCTTATGTATGAGACACCCATTGAATCCCTCGAGGAACTGGTCGCCAGACTTTCCGCCGCTGTAGGGGAAGTGCTCGAAAAGCCTGATGTTTTCGCGAATGTTCGCCGTTGTTCTGCGTGCATAACCTCTGGTGGTCACAATTTTGAACATTTATTGTAATTACATGTTAATAAATATGCTTTGGTAACATAATCCTAATTTGTGTCTTTTTACCTCGTATCACAGCACACAATGTGTGGACATGGTAAACTGAACTGTGCTCAGGAGTAGAAATTTCAAACCCCTCTCCCCAGAAACTTAACCACGTCTAACGATTCAGATTTTGGGCTGAAAATTTAAGTCTAAGTTTTAGAAAGCATTTAATGAGACACAAAAAATAACGGTATAAAATAGTTGTTCGTTACTCCAAAGTCTAAAGCGCCCTCTATCGGAATTTTTTGAAAATTTTCTTTAAAATTTATTTTCAAGAAAATACTGACATAAAGAGTAATTTTAGCAAAACGCGGCAGTAGTTAGAGCCTAATCTACGACACAAAGATCGGGAATAACTGATTTTTGTTCTGGGGGGGAGAAGGGTTTCAAATTTCAAATTTCAGTTTACGCTACTTAACTACTCGTTAGGACTCAGATTTTTAGATCAAAATGTAAGTTTAAGTCTAAGCTTTCGAAATCATTTAAAGAAATACAAAAAATAACGTTAAAAAATAGTTGTTTGTTACTCCAAAGTCTAAAGCGCCCCCTATCGACATTTTTTGAAATTGAACTTTAAAATTTTATTTCAAGAAAATACTGGCATAAAGAAAATTTTTTGCAAAAACCGCAAACGAATCGACCAATTTTTCCATTTTTTATAATCATTTGAAATTTCGGACCCTAAACTTTAATGCCCCCTACCTCCTTGGGAATACGTCTGGGACCCTTAGTCTCCTATTTAATATTATTTGTCTTTAAGTGTACTATAACCCCTTAAAGTTCTGCCCATCTTTTTTGAATCACCCTGTATATATAATATATATATATAAATACAGGGTGTCCCTAAGCAAATTGTATATACGCTAGGGGTGATAGAACACATCAAGACGAGTAATAGTAAATAGGAAACCAAGGGTCCCAAACGTTTTCCAAAGGAGATAGCCGCCATTAAAGTTTGGGGTCCAAAATTTCAAATACACATAAAACTAGTCGTTGGGGGCCACCGTAATACTTACCCATCATGGATATGTATATGAAAATAAAATATATGAAAACTATTAATACAATGCATTGCAATTCATAAACAAAATTTAAATATTGTTAATACATAGTAATGCTATATTAAAGAACTGCTGATGTACCAATTTTGACTAATTATATAAAATGCCAAACTACTCAAGTAGTACCAAATTGGGTAAAAGAAACATCCTTATAACTCCAAAAATAATAACTCTATTAACTAACAATTAATTGCGTCGGATTAAGCGTCTCATTTCCAATTAAAGTATACCTCTCAATTTAAATTTTAATGAAATACAGGGTCATGAAAAATCGAAGAATGTGGAAAACAGGATTACAAATGTCTCGGCAACTAATAACCCGATCGACTTCGTTCTATATGCAAAATGTGTGTTATGTTATTGCCTGTTACGTCCATTCCTTAAAATAAAAAAATTCGAAAATTTGTATATACCTTTCATCAGAACGAATTTTTCGAGAGTCCGAAAAAAATAGTTCCGGATAATCGAGGTTCCTGATATTAAATAGGGTTCGTCCCATTCTTACATACTAACTACATACAAAATTTCAAGTCTCTATCTCAATTTGTTCGGGAGATAGAGCGTTTACAGGCAGACAGACAGACAGACAGACAGACGGACGGCAAAATTTTTTTTCTAAAAATATGTTTTTCGGAATCTCCACTATCTAAAACGTGTAAATCCGTCAAAAAAAATTTTTCGATTTTCAAAACGATTGCAAGACTTACCCTATACTACGTATGATGGGTAAGTAAAACGGAAAAATCGGTCGATTGATTTGAGGCTTTCACTAAAATTATTCTTTATGTTGGTATTTTCTTGAAAATAAATTATAAAGATAAATTTAGAAAAATGCCGATAGAGGGCGCTTTAGACTTTGAAGTAATGAAAAACTATTTTTTGCCTTGATTTTTTGCATCTCATTAAAGGTTTCGTAAGCTTAGACTTAAACTTAAATTTTGAGCTCAAAATCTGAATAGTTGGAATTGGTTAAGTAGCACAAACTTAACTGTGTTCAGAGGGTTTAAATTTCAAATGATTATAAAAGACGGAAAAATTGGTCGATAGATTTGCCGTTTTCACTAAAGCTATTCCTTATGTCGGTATTTTATTGAAAATGAATTATAAAGACAAATTTCAAAAAATGCCGATAGAGGGCGCTTTAGACTTTGGATTAACGAAATATTCCATCCTAATACCATTTTTTGCCGTTATTTTTTGCATCTCATTAAATGGTTTCGTAGGCTTAGATTTAAACTTAAATTTTGAGCTCAAAATCTGAATAGTTGGGAGTGGTTAAGTAGCACAAACTGAACTGTGTTCAGAGGGTTTAAATTTCAAACGAAACGGAAAACTATAAAAAAAAAAAAAAAAAAAAACGGAAAAATTAGTCAATTCGTTTGCGGTTTTTGCTAAAACTACTCTTTAAAACAGTGTTTTCTTGAAAATAAATTTTAAAGATAAATTTCACAAAATGCCGATAGAGGGCGCCTTAGACATTGGAGTAGCGTAAAACTATTTTTAACCGTTATTTTTTTTAAAATCTCATTAAATGCTTTCAAATGGTTAGATTTAAATTTTGAGATCAAATTCCGAGTCGTTGCGAGTGTTTAAGTAATGCAAAAGTGAACTGTGTTCGAGGGGTGGGGGGTTAAATTTCAACTCCTGAACACACTTCAGTTTACGCTTCTTAACCCCTCCAACGATTCAGAATTTGAGTTCAAACTTTAAGTTTAAATCTAAGATTTCGAAACCATTTAACAAGTTTTGGAAAGCACTTAATTAGATACAAAAAATAACGGTTAAAATTTTTTGTTGGTTACTCTGAAGTTTAAGGCGCCCTCTAACGGAATTTTTTGAAATTTATCTTTAAAATTCATTTTCAAGAAGATACTGACTTAAAGAATAGTTTTATTTTAAACCGCAAACGAATCGACCAATTTTTCCGTTTTTTATTATCATTTGAAATTTGAACCCTCTGAACACAGTTCAGTTTGTGCTACTTAACCACTCCCAACTATTCAGATTTTGAGCTCAAAATTTAAGTCCAAGTCTAAGTTTACGAAAACATTTAATCAGATGCAAAAAATAACGTAAAAAGTAGTTGTTCGTTACTCCAAAGTTTAAAGCGCCCTCTATCGGCATTTTTTGAAATTTATCTTTATAATTCATTTTTAATAAAATACCGACATAAAGAATAGTTTTAGCGAAAACCGCAAATCAATCGACCGATTTTTCCGTTTTTTATAATCATTTGAAATTTAAACCTTCTGAACACAGTTAAGTTTGTGCTACTTAACCGCTTCCAACTATTCAGATTTTGAGCTCAAAATTTAAGTTTAAGTCTAAGCTTACGAAAGCATTTAATGAGATGCAAAAAATCACGGCAAAAAATAGTTTTTCATTACTTCAAAGTCTAAAGCGCCCTCTATCGGCATTTTCCGAAATTTATCTTTATAATTTATTTTCAAGAAAATACCAACATAAAGAATAATTTTAGTGAAAACCGCAAATTAATCGACCAATTTTTCCGTTTTTTATGTGTATTTGAAATTTTGGACCCCAAACTTTAATGGCGGCTATCTCCTTTGGAAAACGTTTGGGACCCTTGGTTTCCTATTTACTATTACTCGTCTTGATGTGTTCTATCACCCCCTAGCGTATATACCATTTGTTTAGGGACACCCTGTGTATATATATATATATGTATATATATATATATATATATCTGCAAAAAATATTGGCATACAGTTTGCGGACCATTTGGGAGAATTGAGGTCTTTCTGATAAAACTTTACAAGGATCAAGTTCTCAGTATATAACACCAAGATGATTTTTAATTAGGCATTCTTGCTCTTTAACGAAAGGAAGTGGTAATATTGTCGCAAAAACTTATAAAAACATGTCGCGGGTCAACCACGAAATCTTATTGGGTGCAAAGTATCAGAATATAAGCTCCAGATAATAAAAACTTTTATTTGTACTTCAGTTAATGTCTTTACCCTTAGGGGTAGGGCTGAAAAATTTATCTTGGAATCTATCGCGGCATTATAAGCAGGGATTGAAAAATCGAGACGCCAGCAGGCATCCTCTCACCACTAATTTTTTTTCTTTTTTTATCTAATATTTCGCGAAAAAATGTTATTAGAATGATATTAAATTTTAGGTGAATAAAACTTTTAAAATTTAGTGGTGAGAGACTATCCGCTGAAACCTAGATTTTTGCACCCCTATTTAGAAGTTAAAAATTTAGCAAGCTATTTTATAAAAATATAAACATGATATTCAGTGTTGCCAGTGAGCTACCTTTTTTTTTGAAACGGTAACTTGCCTTTTGTTTTCGCCTTAATTGTTATGTTATTGAATAAAACACATTTTATTATTAGTAAAAAGTGGTACCAATCAAGAATCTGAATTTTAAAAAAGTAGCCCATCCGGCAACACCGATTATATTGTTATTATTGTGATATAGAGGATATTTGTATTTTAAAGTAGTGGTAGAATTGTTTCACACTGAAAAATGTTTATATGGAATTTTAATAAATTACATATTAGTCTTTTGTTTACCAAGTTAAATATTGCTTTAGCTGAGAGAAAAACTTAACTTTCTAATTAACATAATAAATTTTTTGAGATGAAAATGTTACTCTTTGAAAATGATATAATTTGAAAAATGAGAACTTTCAAATTAATTAGTTATTATTTAAATAAATCTTAGAATCAATAACTGAGCCCTTACTAATCACAAATATGATAAAAAACAATGTTAAATGAAAAGCGGAATTAAAAGTAATTGAAAACATTAATTGCACAGTAAAATTCAAAAGAAAAGAAGTTGCAATGTCAAATAATTCTGGGATATATCATTGTCTTTGTTTTAAAATTTTAAATTTTTACAAAAGAAGCGATGTTTCTTTAAAGATGGAATATATTAAACGTATTACTGAAAACAAAATGTTTTAATTTCTAAATAAACATTTTAAGAAAATTTTCTAGAAACTTCTTTTGACCTGTATAATTTTCTCTTTTATTTCTTAAATTAATTGCTAACAAAACTTTAGTTTTTATACCTTAATAAGTGGTTCTTTGAATCCATGCTTTACTTTTTCAACTTTTTCTTTTCTGTTGAATCACTTTTAATTATGAACTAAGAATGTAAATTGTTAGTTTTTTTAATAATTGTGACATGTTCACGCAAAAGTAATAAAAAGAATTTTTCAGAATACAGTTTTGTCGCCCTTTAATTTATTTTGTAGAATTATTTTTAGAGGTATTTACTACATCAATTAACATTTAAACAGAAAACTGCTCATTTGGTTAATTTTTTAAGGAATGTAAATTTTAAACGTTGTAAATTTTTCTTTAGAATGTAAAGAATACAATGTAATGTATGAGAGTGATTATTTTTAACTACAGTCAAATGACTTTTAGTTATTCTATTATTTTAGCTAGTAAACATATGTCATTAGAAAAGTAAGATACTAATAAATCTAAATTCAAAATTTTATTTGTTTTTCAAAATTGTTCTTTTATTCCTTTTGGAATTTGCAAATAAATTTAGTTAACAAAATCAGTAGTAGTTAAAACATTCGTTTAGAAATAATAAATTCATGAAAGAAATTAACATTTAAAAGTTAAAATTATTTAAAAAACAGACATTTTTAAAATTAAAATAGACATATAAAATGTCAAAAAATGTATACAGGGTGTTTCGCTACCAGACCGACAAACTTTGAGGGGTGATAGTAGACATAAAGACAAATATTATTAAATAGGAATCCATGGGGCGCAAACGTCTTCTGTAGGAGCTAGGGGCCATTAAAGTTTAAGGTCCAAAAATTCAAACACTGATAAAAATTAGAAAAAAGGATCGATTTGTTTGCGGTTTTCTCTAAAATCATTCTTTATATCACGATTTTTAATTTTTTTTTAATTTTAAAGGTTAAGTTCGGAAATTGTCGATAGAGGGCGCTTTAGACTTTAGAGTAACGAACAAATACTTTTTGTCGTTCTTTTGTGCATGTTGTTGAAATTATTCTAAAGTTTAGACTTTAACTTAAATTTTAAGCCCAAAATCGGAAACATGGGGATCGGTTAACTAGCGAAAATTTAACTGTGAACCGAGGGGGAGATTTTAAATGCTCATAAACATTGGGCAAACTAATCGATTTTGTTGCGGTTTGCGTGTAGGTCATTCCCTTGGTAATTATTTTATTCAAAATGACGTACAGCTTTGGTGTCTTCATTTTTTGATAGAGGGCACTTCCGACTCATCTCCGACATTTCAATGACATTACTCCTGGGTGTTTTACTACGAGACTACCATACTTCCAAGAAGTGTTAGGATGCGAAAGCGACACGGAATCACTTAGGAATGTAACGTTGAAAATTTCTTTTTTGCGAGTTATGGTTAAAGGAAGCAGAGAAAAAAACAACAGAAACAAGCAAAGAAACAGCAACACGTTAATATGACATAAAACAGTTTATTTAAAGGTTTTACTAGAAAAGATGTTCGAAATTACGACCAGAAGTAATTCGACATGCTTGACAGCGGCTTCGCATGTAATTCCTCACGCTTTGAAAGATTCCTGGAATCTTTGATAGATTTCCGGAAGCTTCAGAAATACGAACTGCTAAGTCTTTAACCCTTTAACGTTCATTGGTTTCGCCACGAAACTACAAAATTTTAATTCCGATACGCAACACTGACACCGGTATTTTTATCTAAAAATATCCCTTTTATTTTCTATGTGAAAAATCACGTTTTCTTATTTAGAAATATATTTGTTTGCAATTTCCGGTGTCATTCATTTATTTCGACATCTTAGCAATGAAAATGCTATGATCGTTAAAGGGTTAATTGATGGTACGGGATTCTCATACACCCAACTTTTCATGTGACCCCAGCAGAAGAAGCTCATACTTGATAGGTCCGGTGATCTGGCAGGCCAATAAACCGAGACACCACTACCTATCAACCGCTGTCCCTATGTTACGTTGTGTTATCGGTGAACATCATTGGTAAAATGTGGAAGAGCCCGATTATGCTGGAACCACACAGAGCTATGCAACGAGAGAGAAACTTTCACGCACATTGCCGTTCAGCGCCATCTACCGCAAGAAAATCGCAGCACCATCTACTATCGCTGTCAAGTAATTTGCCGGACATTTTCTGGTCGTAATTTCGAACACTTTTTGCAGTAAAACCTTTAAATAAACTTTGTTCTGTCACTTTAACATGTTGCTGTTTCTCTGCTTGTTTCTGTTGTTTTTTTCTCTGCTTCTTTTTTAAACGTAACATGCAAAAAAACAATTTTCAACGTTACATTCCTGTGCGATTCCGAGTTGTCTTTGCATCCCTTACACATCCTGGAAGTATGGTGGTCTGGTAATAAAACACCCAGGAATAATACCATTGAAATGTCGGAAATGTGTCAGAAGCGCCCTCTATCAAAAAATGAGGACATGAAAGCTGTACATCATTTTGAATAAAATAATTACCAAGGGAATAGCCTACACGCAAACCGCAACAAAATCGATTGGTTTGTCCAATGTTTATGAGTGTTTGAAATCTCTCCCTCGGTTCACAGTTAAATTTTCGCTAGTTAACCGATCCCCATGTTTCCGATTTTGGGCTTAAAATTTAAGTTAAAGTCTAAACTTTAGAATAAATTCAACCCCATGCACAAAAGAACGACAAAAAGTATTTGTTCGTTACTCTAAAGTCTAAAGCGCCCTCTATCGACAATTTTCGAACTTAACCTTTAAAATTAAAAAAATTAAAAATCGTGATATAAAGAATGATTTTAGAGAAAACCGCAAACAAATCGATCCTTTTTTCTAATTTTTATCAGTGTTTGAATTTTTGGACCTTAAACTTTAATGGCCCCTAGCTCCTACAGAAGACGTTTGCGCCCCATGGATTCCTATTTAATAATGTTTGTCTTTATGTCTACTATCACCCCTTAGAGTTTGTCGGTCTGGTAGCGAAACACCCTGTATATTTGGTATTCTAACATCATCAATCATGAGTACAAATTACGGAAAATCACTAAAATTGAGATAAGTTGAATTACTATTATAAAACTACAGAAAATGTTAAACTTATGATCAACTGCCTTACATGATTTGGTACAAGCGGTAATGGGTAGGATTACTGTTGTCTTGGTGATTTCCTGTAATTTGTACGGAAAAGGATTATTATTGTCATCCGGAACGTATACATTTTTGTTTATCAGTGTTTTCATATCATTGCTGCGTTAAGCTATTATTTTTTAATTCTATTTCACACCACATTTTCAAAACTAAACCCTTTTAGATAGGCCTTCACAATAATTGTAAGAGAAATATATTGAAATTTTTTTTCTAATAGTAGTTCAAGCAGAAAATAAAAGTAGTGGTATCTGGCAGCCCTGTCATATGCCTATTTTTAACGCCTTTTTTATGTAATTTTAACACTAAGATTATAATAATAAGACATAATGTTTGTTTATTTCAATCAGAAAAAATCTTTTTAACCCCATAACCCTTTGTGGCTCAATGTTCTATGTAATGGAACACACAACTTGATTCCCAAAGGCCATGCCGACAACGGAATTCTGGTATAAATATTTTCAGATGATTATGCAGGGTGTCCACTGTCAACCGTAGCCAATGGCTAATTTCTTAACCGTTAGCCATAGACATACAGTTCCAATTACAAAAATGCGTTAAAAAGGTAAAGAATTGTTTTTTAAGCGATTTAGGTCAGAAAATTCATTTATTTAAAAATTACGAAAATAAAATTTTTATACGATACCCCGGTTCTATAAGTGATATTTAGTAATTTTTTTAACTACTCTAACATGTAAGAGAAAAAGGGTCTTAGACATCTAACATTAAAATTGACCGAGTTATGAAACTTTAAATTTCATGACTTAACCTTCCTACCCTGAATGAGTCTAATCGACCCAGTCCTATAATACGTTTCATTCGATTCAAACCAGAAAATTTTACATAAAATAAATTAAATAAATAACACAAACATTTAAGTTAAATAAGTATGTTAAATGGATATAAATGAAAATTCTGGTGTGAAATATTTTAATCAGGTTTGAGTAAAATTTCAACAGGGTAGGAAGGTTAAAACCATTTTTCTGTTCCTGAAAACGGATGAGTTGGATTGAGCTTTAAGGGAACGTATAATAATGCTTAACCTTTTTACCCTGAATGGGTCTAATCTACCCATAAATATAATTTGTTTTATACGATTCGAACCAGAACTTTTTTTTATAAAGAAAGTTAAAAAATAGATTTTGAGAAATAAGCCAATTAAATATATTAAAATATTTTAAATAATAATTCTGGTGTGAATTGTTTTTATCAAGATTGAGTAAAATTTGAACAGGGTAGGAAGGTTAAAGTACAGGGTGATTATGAAAAAACTATCCCGACATTCGGGCTCCTAATTATCATATCATTCACAGAAATTGAATGAAATTTTGGGAAACAATATTTTGAGGTATGCGCTCAAGAATTATATGGAAAACAACAGTGTCACTCAAACAGTTACGGTTACAGTGATTAAAAATCGAAAAAATCAAATAGCAACACCCAGTCTTTTGTATTAGAATGTGATGTCCATTGTGAAAAACCGCATATCACGTTAGAACGGCAACTGCAGCGGGAAAATCAGCGGCGGTAGAGAGGCTAAAAGTGAGGACAACCGATAAGGACAGAGAAGCAGCATAAAAAAAAGAATTCTAATGTGTTTCAAAAATTTTCCACGTTACCTCCTTCACACACGATGAGACTTTGCTTGCGGCAGATGGTGGATAGCACTACAGTACGTACCATGGCAGCAGGAATCTCTTGAATCGCAGTTCTGATGGCACCTTTCAAATCAGATGTAGTTTGAGGACGAAACTGACACACTTTGGATTTCAGATATCCCCACAGCCAGAAATCCATTGATGTCAGATCAGGAGACCTTGGTGGCCACGGAAACGGGAAATGACTGTAGATAACTCCGTCACCAAACTGTTTACTTAAAACATGTTTGACAGAAGACTCGACATGTGGAGGAGCACCATCTTGCATCCACACAACTTCATTAATAGCATTTCGCCGTTGCAGTGTGGGAAACGCGTAACGATTAACATATCCATATAGCGATCACTCGTTACTGTACACGTTTAAAGATTACCAGCAATAACCTCTTCAAGAAACTAAGGGCCGAGGATGAATGTACTCGTTATACCACACCACACGGTCACTTATTCCTCGTGTAATGGACAGGCAAGCACATCATGTGGATTATTCTCTGCCCAGTGCACGTGATTTTTTGAATTCACGTTACCAGTTAACGAAAAATGCGCCTCATCTGTCCACAGAATGCGTAAAGTCCAGCTGCTATCTTCATCGTACCTGATAAGGAATTGATTTGCAAAATCCAGACGTAATTGATAGTCTCCTGCTTCCAACATCTGGACACACTTGAATCGATTCGGAAACATGTTTAGAACCGAGCGCAGAATCTTGCATACAGTTGAACTCGGCAGAATCAGAACACGCGCAACACCGCGTGCATTTGTGGGACGAATTCTGCTTATCGTTTGATGAATTTCTGCAACAGCTTCCACAGGAAAGGAAGGTCGTCCAGACCGAGGTCGATCGCATGTGCAACCAGTTTCTTCAAATTTATTAATCAAGTCCCGTAGAGCTTTGACAGTGCACGGGCCTCGCCGTAATCCATGATTGCGGCGGTAAACAGGCAATGCCTCTGCGGCATTTTGACCATTCAGGTAATAAATCTTTAAGATTTCCCCACTTTCTTTCACTAAAAGCGACATCTTATTTGGAATGGCAGAAGGCAACATACGCGGTTCGCATTTCGCAGTGCCTTTTCTTTCACCTAGCGTAACGAGGTCAATCACGACTGTGTCTTACGTAAACTCGAAATTTGCGTTTCTTGGTTTCTTAGTCTTGTTTTGCAGAAAACAAATCATGCTGGGATATCATCCAAAGAAACGGTGTAACGTGTGACGTGAATGAAACGAACATTAACCCTTTGAGCTCTGGGGTGTAAATTTCTTCAAAATTCCAAATGTTACGTTGGCACCAGTATTTTCAAAGAAAAAAACCCGTTAAGGATAAACACGAAAAAAAAAAATGCATTAAATCTTTTTCAAATAAATTTGGTTAAATTTTCTGATACCATTGTGACATTTTGGAATTAAAATTATGGGGTAGAAAATTCTACCATTAAAGCTCAAGGGGTTAATGTTCTGGTGCACGTCAAAGTCCTTTTTACTTTTCCCTTGCCTAGTTTTCGTGATTTTCATGCTACAGTTGCCATTCAAACGCTATTTAGGTTTTTTCACAATGGAGATCACATTCCAATACAAAAAACTGGGTGTTGCCGTTGGTTTTTTTTCGAAATTTTCTCACTGTAAACGTAACTGTTTGAGTGACACTGATGTTTTTTCATATCATTCTTGGGCGCATACCTAAAAATACTCTTTAGCCATAATGTCAATGAATTTCTGTGAATGGTATAATAGTTAGGGGCCCAAATGTTGGGATACTTTTTTATAATCACCTTGTATTATAAAGGGCGTCCATTTCCAGAACGGTCCAATGGCTACTTCCTAAATCATTTATCACAGACATTTTGTTCAAATTACAAAAATGTTTTAAATGTGCTAAAAAAATATTTTTCAAGCGATTGAACTGAAGGTGTTGCCACCGTATAAGTTTTACGGTAATATTAATTTTAATTAATTAACTTCTAGATTGGTTAAAATAACTGAAGACGTGAGCTTCAAAATTCTCTTTATTGAGAAAATTAAATTTTGGGAAATCGCGAAAAACCTTTAAATACGTCCATTGGTTTTCCTTGTAAGTTTGGAGTTTGTAGAGTTTCATTAGTGAAGATTGGTATATATATATAGAATGAAAGAAAAAAAATGCGATAAGGCGAGTTTTGAAATTCGCATCCTCAATTGTATTTTTACATATGTTTCACTTTTGTAAGGAAATGAAACAGCTTCTTTTCATGATTTTATTTTAAAAAGGTGTGTTATTTTATACCAGTTTCACAAAAAATGTTTCTCACCAGAATTATAATTTTAAACTATTTAACATAATTAATTAGTCTATTTTTGTGTTACATACTTTTAAAATATCTTTTAAAGAAAATCCTGGTTCAAATCTATTATTAGGTAGATTTCGTATGAAATACTACCTATTGCATTCTCTCCCATGTTGGAATTTCTGAAAACATTTTGCAGATCTACACCGATCATGACTCCTAGACCCTAAAACTACCATCAGTAAAAAAGTTTATCTATCTATCTATCTATCTATCTATCTATCTATCTATCTATATATATATATATACATTTCACTTTCTTCTAGACACGATAACTTCCATAATTATGCTCAGATCTTCTTCAAACTTTTACATAAAGTCGAGGGGCATAAAATCTCGGTCGAGTTCGTTAACCCATTAACGCCCAGCGTCCTCGTTTGAGGACGGTTACAATAACAGCAAGAAAGCGGTTTTCCCACCAGTAAAGAGGAAGAAAAATGTATACCTTATTTCACGAGACAGAATCCTTGATAAATTTAGATAAAAGTTAATTTGCTTTTAAAAGTGGTGGGAAATACAAAATTTAAATTTTAGCGAAGAAAATAATTCGGGCGTTAATGGGTTAATGGGCAAAATCGGACCAAGGGGGTGGAAATAGGGAGGATTTTTGTGAAAACAGATAAAAAGGAATAACTTCTTAATTAAAATAGATATCGAATCAGTTTAAAGTTTATATTGCTTCTAAAAAATGGGTTAAAAGTTTCTGTATGATATGTTTTTGATAAAATTAAAAATGGGGTCAAGGGACGAAAAAAACAGGGTTTTTGGTAGAAAAAAAATCATAACTTCATCAATTCTCAAGATATCAAATCCAACTTAATTTTGTATAAATGTGCTTAACATTATCTAAAACTTTTGTATTTACAAGTTTTTGATAGGATCAACTTTTACCGATGAAAAAAATTAAAGACGAAAAGAAAAAGGGGGTGGAAAAAGAAAAAAATCATAACTTACTCAATTCTTAAGCAATCAAATCTAATTAAATTTACTTTACATCTTCTCAATAATATCTACAACTTTTATATTAACAAGTTTTTCATAGGACCAATTCTTATAGCAGGAATAAATTAAACAAAAATCGGAGTTGGAGAAAAAACGTCAAATCCAAACTGCTTATATTGTGATTCATTTTTTGAATTCATTTTTGATTTTAAACTCATCTAAATGGCAAATCCTCTTATTTAGAAACTGTATAATGTAACTTATTGGTCAGTTTTTTGGTAAAGGCAGAATATATTTCAAAAAGGGCTGTCAAATAAGGTACTTCGAAGAGAATTTCCCTAAGTGGTCGTGATTGAAAAAATTGAGGAAGTATAACAAATTGCGTTTTTTCTGAGTCATTTTTAAATCCATTTTTGTTCTCAAACGCATCCATTTTACAGGCTCTCTTATTTAGGAACTATATAATGTGACGGATCGGCCAGTTTTTTCATAAAAGAAAAAATATATTTCAAAACTGTCTGCCAAAGTGGGCATTTCGCACAAAATTTCCCAAAGCGATCATGATTGCAGATTTGAGGATGTATTCAAATAACAAATTGGTGATATTCATTTTTAAATCCAATTTTGCTCTCAAATGCATTCAGTTGACATTTTTTTTTTTTGTTATTTAGGAACTGTGTAATGAGCCGTATAGGTCAATTTTTCGGATATAGGCTAAATATATATTTTAAAAAAGCTGTAAAATTGGGCACTTCGCACAAAATTTCCCAAAGCGATTATGATTAAAGAATTGGGGATGTTTTCAAATAACAAATTGTTCAATTTATGACTCATTTTTAAATTCAATTTTGCTCTCAAACGCATTCAATTGACAGTTATTTGTTATTTAGGAACTGTGTAATGTGCCGTATTAGTCAGTTTTTTGATAAAGGATAAATATATATTTTAAAAAAGTTGTGAAAGTGGGCACTTCGCACAAAATTTCCCAAAGCAATCTTGCTTATAGAATTTTGGATGCATTCAAATAACACATTGGTTACTTTATGACTCATTTTTAAATTCAATTTTGCTTTCAGAAGCATTCAATTAACAATTTTTTGTTATTTAGGAACTATATAATGTGCGTATTGGTCGATTTTTTAATAAGTATCATTTCATAATATGTTGTCAAAATGGGCGTTTGAGCCGAATTTTGCTTAAGTTGATTTTGATAAAACTTCTTCTTATAGAAAAATGAAATTAAAAAATTTTCTAAAGCGCACAATATAGTAGCATGGCTGCCAACTTCTACGCCTTTTTTACAGCCAAACAAATACATTCAAACCAGAAATTCTATTTAACAAGTTAAGAAAGCACACAGTGCTGTATACCATGAAATAAATTCAAGACGTACATTACTTAATAAATTTTCTGGTTCCGAACAGGTTTATTGCATTTTAAAAGGCGTAGAAGTTGGCAGCTCTGTAGTAGTTAAATTGGGTTTATCTTTAATAATATTCTGTTTTTGTTGTTGAAATGAAAACTCTTCGAAATCTACCTCCGCCTATAGGCCAAGCCGACAGGGATTTTATCAATCTGTCAGGGGTCATTTTGACCCCTAATGGCGGTTCTAGTGTTAAAAAGCTTTTATTTTACTTAAAACGTTCCTATGTAAGTTTTCCTAGTTCAAAATTCTTATTGAAATTTTAATTCACTTCCAAATATCCGATCGAAGTTCAATTCGCATACTTATTTATATTCAATGACAATGCAATATTAGTACTATTTAAGGGGTGTACCATTTATTTATTGTGTAGTATTACACCAAATTCCATTAAGTTAAGTATTCTAAAAGAATTTCAAATATGTATCTTTTATAACGAATTGTGACTGTTGCTTTTCATAATTCAATTTAACAAAGTTTCTGTTACTTTTTAAGTACAAATTGTATATTTTGCTTTAATATGTAAACATCAACATATATTTAAAAATAATATCGTAAAAATTATTTTACTCTCACTGTTTAATGTTAAATTTTATATCTGACATTTATTTTTATTTCCAATAAAATTGTGACTGACCACTATTTTGCAGTAAAAAAGATGCTTCAACTTTAAACAGCTATTACTCGGTCAGTTTTAATCGCAGAGGAATGGGACATTTTTGTCTTACTTTTTAGAGTAATGATAAAAATTTACTAAATATCACTTAGAGGACCAAGGGACCGTATAAAAATTTAATTTTCGTATTTTTTTAATAAAAGTTTTTTTGACCTAAATCGCTCAAAAAGCAATTCTTTATCTTTTAAAAAGAATCTTTGAAAATTGGAACTATATGTCTATGACTAACGGTTTAGGAATTAGCTATTGGCCATCGTTGAGAGTGGACACCCTGTATTGCGAAAGAAAAAGATTTTTCTCACTATCAAATAAATTTTTTCTTATATTCC
Source organism: Maratus speculifer (assembly GCA_964019185.1). Taxonomy (NCBI): domain Eukaryota; kingdom Metazoa; phylum Arthropoda; class Arachnida; order Araneae; family Salticidae; genus Maratus; species Maratus speculifer. Next base: position 58,019,756 of record OZ025293.1, read on the forward strand.
TGTGCATTGTTTAATTTCAAACTTTTCAGAATGGACAGGCCCTGTGCCACATAGAGTTAAATGGATTCGGGCAAGAACACTTTGCTTGCTCCGTTGCTAAAAGTTTTTTGATACCACTAATTTGTAACTATAAATTTTTCATTATTGATTGTCAGACATATTTCGATCTGGTATGGAAAAAAGTGGTGTTTTTTCCTATTAATAAATTATGTCGTCAAAAAATTGGAACAGTAAAGGGATTAACTACCATTGAAAAGTATCGTCCCTGTTTAAAATTCACTTAGTGTTCCTGCCTTTCATGGAATTTTCTAGATAATTTTTTTTTCCTTAAAATAGAAAAAACTGTGTTAAACGCCAGAAAATTTGGCCTTATTTAAGGAGAAATTTTCCATAAGAGAATATTGTTACCGAAGAATTTCCTGGTCCTCTCATTGTGTTTAATTACTTGAACGCCCGTAACTTTTCCTCAAACTTCATAAGAATATTTCACACCAGAATTTTTGCTGAAAATAATTTAACTGATTTGTTTAAGGGGGTAGTAAGGTTAATTCGAGGGAAAAAAAGCATATTTTCTATCATTTTTTGTAAGGATACAATTAATATTTATTTATTTGTATAGTTATAGTATAATTATATGTCATTTAAAGAGTATTCTGTGAAATTTTCATTAAGAAATATTTAAAAATGAGCCGATGACAGCGAATCTTCGAAGACGTCCCAAAAAAAAGTTGATTCGCGGTGAACCGCATAACTCATGACTGGATCAACTGAAATTAAAAAACCAAATTGATTTAATTAGTTGATAAGTTTCCTCAGGGAACGCCGTCGAGTTTTTTTTTTTTTTTTTTATTGATTTTTCAATTTTTTACAAGGCTCGGAAGTCAAAATACTGATTTTTCATCAAAAAAATCTGATATTTTGTTTTTTAAAAGTAAGTTAAAATAAAAAAAAATAAAAAAACTCGACAGCGTTATCTCGTAATTTATATAAAGAAAGAGTGTGTAAAATTTTAAAAAGATCGGTTCAGTAGATTTTGAGCTACAGAGTTCACCAGCTTCGAAAAAGCGAAGCGTTAGAAAAACACGTTTAAAGTTTCACAGACGTTTTTGTCGAAATAGATATTTGTAAATTACTGCTTTTTTCATATACTTACACAGAATCATCAATGCCAGGTCCATAAAGCGAAAAGCTGTCGGAGATGATGTCCAGAGCATCTTGTTGCTCTTGTCTACGACGAATCCTGCCTTCGTTGCCTCTTTTGCAGCCTCTCGCTCTGCTTTACATACTCGAAGACTATCTGTTGTTCGCGCCCATTCATGAGAACTTGTTCCAGTTTTTATGCCCATTTCTTGCAAAAATGACAGCAGAGAAAAACAGCCTTCATTAAATGTACATGCTGCAACATTAGCTGCAATTTCAACGACGTTGGAGGTGCCATTCACTGTTTTTGGAGTAATTTTCCAAATAAGTTGATTAAGGCTTTCATTATTGTTCTGAGTGAAACCTCCAACACATCGTTCCAGAAGTGCATCTTTGCTTAAATCCTCACAAATAGATTTGAGCTCCTCCCTACCTTGAGCAAATCCTCATAAATAGATTGGTCAAGCAGTAGCAGCTACTTGGTAGCTGATTGTTGCGGCCACATTCCTCAGTGTGAAATCGGAGGGCGGAGACTTACAAGTGTATATCTCCGTCAGTTTTACTTCAATTGCTTTCAGATTTTCGCAGAATAATCTTAAGATGTTGTACATTAATATAAAAAAATAAAAAAAAAATTTAAAAAAATACCTTACTACCCCCTTAACGCATGCCTGTGCGGCTTAATACTGTGAGGGGCAAAGGACATTTGTTGCTAAAGTATTGAAATGAGTGATTCACTCCAGGATTTAGAAAAAAAATATTTGTAAATAAGTAGAAAGTTATCTTTCGTAAAGAGTAAATGCAAATTTTCATTTATAAATTCTGGTGTTAATGTGGTATTTCGGACATAAAAATAAGTGGGATATATGATATCCCACCACCCCTCAAGGGGTTAAATTTAATTTATTTTATGAAAAAAATCTGGTTCCAACTGACATTTAATAATTTGACCGGAGTAGAATCAACTCCTTCCTCGCGTTCTAGCGTTAATTACAATTTCAGTGACAGGATTTTACTGTTTTTTGTGTTGTTACCCAGTGTATTTGTTTTGACATGCTTGTAAAAAAAATAATTCAGGCGTATTCAAAATTTTTGGTTGTAGGTCACAAGTCACCACTATTTCCAAATAGAATACATTATTTTATTTAATATAAGAGTTTTTAGTCGATAAAGTGCACAATATATGCTATTCTGAATCAGAAAATTTCGGAACGCCTTCTACATGTTACTAGGTATGTCTACTCACAGAAATACTTAAATACAAAGAGTAAACTTGTCGGCTGTGGCAATCCTGAAATTTTCTTAAATCTCACGCATGTTAATACTTCAAAAACTGCTATCACAGTTCCAAAATTAAATGACAATTTATGCCCATCACGGTATTATAATGATATGAAATTCTTTTCATTAGTTCTTGAGATATGACTATAGCTAAAATCACGTAAATCATGCAAAATGCAGCATAGCTACACCACTTGTTGGGTGAAGTTCCTGAAATTTAATCTGCAAAAACTTTTGTCAACATCTAACTGAATCTGAAGTTTGATAAAATCCGTGCAGATTTGATGAAATTCCGTAGAGCTATTACAGAAATCGCGTATTGAAAAACTGGCATAGCCTGTTGGATGATTTAGACTAAAATGTAAACAACACTAATTTATATGAAGGACTAACTGAATCTGAAGTTTTATGAAAATCCTTGCATTACTTCTGGAAATTGAACTACTGCAGAAAATGTAAAAAATGAAGCATAGCAGTGCCACCTCTAAAGCAAGTTACACCAAAATATAGAAAATGTCAATTGATATAAAGGAATAGCTGAATCTGAAGTTTGATCAAAACACATGCATCAGTTTTGGAAATTGAGCTATCGAGAAAATCCTAAATAATGCAGCATAGCAACGCCATCTGCAGAACGATTTACATTAAAATGTATAAAACATCCGTTCAGGTTAAGGAATAATTGAATCGGAAGTTTGATGAAAATTCGTGCATCTGTTCTTGAGATTGAGCTATTGCAGAAATCGTGAAAAATTATTCATAGCAGTGCCAGCTGTTGAGCGATTTACACCAAAAAACTAATCAGTAAAAATTTATATCGAAAACTAACCGAATATAATTTTTTGTTAAATTCCATGCATTTGTTCTCGAGATAAAGTGCCCACAAAATTTATGTCACATACATACAGACAGACAGCGTCACAAACTCAGACTGTCATTTTGTAAAAATATTTGTTTTGGTATCTCTGACCCCCTAAAACGCATAAATCTGATAAAACCTAAAGTCGAAAATTTCTATGAATCCAATACTTTCTTCTTGTAAAGACAGAAGAAAGTAGAAACAATTCACATCGCATCATTTCTGTTTCTCCAGTTAAGATGCTGAATTTTAACCACAATATAACGCATTCGAATATTATTTCTTTCACAAGCATTCGCAGTGTGTTGGATTCAACTTTAAACAAAACTCCGTGATTCTTCCGTTTAGCTCTCGAGCTAAAATTTTGAATCAAGAGCGTTACATTATATTCAATGTTGCCAGTTTGTATTCAATTTTGTTTTGATTTTACACCAGAAATCCTCTAAAAATGTGCATTAATTGAAATATTCACGACAAGTAAAATCCCATTGCCGTAGTGTTCAGAGCATCTGACTGCGGCACCTCAGATAATGAGTTCGACTCCCGACTGGACATGGTGCACTCAGCTTTTATCCTTTCACTGTTGATAAAGTGAGTACCAAGCTTGCTTTTGAACTAAACACGTAGGATCTCTCGTTAAGATAACCATCTGTCCGGGACATAATCTGCATAGCACCTTGTAGCCCAGGGTCTAGTAAAAAGTGATGGGCACTGTCGGTGCTGATCATTCATGGACTGTAATGCCACATAATTTAGTTTATTTTTCATTCACGAAAATTCGGTTATTAAGCAAATCAAAATAGACATTTCGTAATTTCATACATGAATTTGAAATTTATAGAAAGAAAAGATTTCTATCTGGCAGCCACGTACTCAGCTATAACGACTAAACTTATATCGTCTGTTTCAAAATCATAGCATACGAATAGATATCACATTCACTTTGATAAGTTAAACAAGTAAGAAAAATCATGCGTTAAGCATAGATTATGAAGCACTTTCCAACACTTAATGAAATCTTTAAGAAAACTTTGTTATTTAGGGAAATAATAGTGTATAGCCAAATATACCCAAATAAGTATTCCAGTACTTTTGAACAGCTCTGTATTTCATACGTCAGTTGGTATAATGGGAAAATTTAGTTTAACAAGAAAATACCCAGTAGCTTGAAATTTCTTTTTCAGCATTTCATACTATTAGAAGGAAACACACTTGAATACTTTTGTTCAGCCCTGTAGTTTACACTGTAACTTTATTACACGTCAGCATTAGGCAAAAATTTATTGTAAACTAAAGCACTTTTAAAACAACTGAAATCACATTCTCATAAATTATCATTCATAGGCGTCTATGTACCGAATTCTTTGCGTGGCCCTGTATATCCTTTTATCTACATTCTGCAAACATTTCTCAGTAACTTGAATGAAGCTCAGCGTAAAAATGCATAGCTTATTTAAGAACCACGTTTAAATAATTTACGCTCATATACAGTAACGTTGGTGAGCTCTTTTGGGTAGCCCTGTATATCAACTATAACTTTTATACACACCATATAATGTGCATATACTTAGCGAAATATAAACGCTCATATCATAATTAAAATGCATTTCATCCCTCCATCAGCCATCATCGTACACATATACGGTACTTCGAAAGAATATACTATTTGAAATCTTTTGTAAGGCCCTGTAAATGCTATGTACTTCATATTATGCAAGACAGTAGCGTATAATTTATATTAAGCTTCAGGACATATATTAATTTTATTATACATGAAACAGCTTAATATATTTAAAATATGTCGCACACAATTCCCCCTTTTACCATTATCTAATGGAATTCTTTTGTGTGGCCATGTAAATGAATAATAGCTACATTTTACCTTATATTTTATAAAATGCATATTTTAATATGTTTGACAGGGTATAACATCTTTAAAATTCCTTTGAAACGATTTTTCCATGTAGGCCGTAATGTAATGGGAAACTTTTGATTTGCCCTGTAGATAATCTAATCATGGTAGAAGTTTCATTTTCAATAGGGTTCGTGCTAGGATAAACGTCAATGACGTCCTAAAATTTCATGGCAATCCGAGTACATAAACGATTTTTCCCCATAGGCCGTAATGTAATGGGAAACTTTGATTCGCCCTGTAGATAAACTAATCATGGTAGAAACTTCATTTTCGATAAGATTTGCACTAGGGTAAACGTCAATAATGTCCTAAAATTTCATGGCAATCCGAGTATATAAACGATTTTTCCCCATTTGCCGTAATGTAATGGAAAACTTTTGATTCACCCTGTAGATAAACTAATCATGGTAGAAACTTCATTTTCAATAGCGTTCGTGCTAGGGTAAACGTCAATAACGTCCTAAAATTTCATGGCAATCCGAGTATATTAACGATTTTTCCCCATAGGCCGTAATGTAATGGAAAACTTTTGATTCGCCCTGTAGATAAACTAATCATGGTAGAAACTTCATTTTCAATAGCGTTCGTGCTAGGGTAAACGTCCATAACGTCCTAAAATTTCATGGCAATCCGAGTATATTAACGATTTTTCCCCATAGGCCGTAATGTAATGGGAAACTTTTGATTCTCTCTGTAGATAAACTAATCATGGTAGATACTTCATTTTCAATAGGGTTCGTGCTAGGGTAAACATCAATAACGTATAAAAATTTCATAGCAATCCGAGTATATTTACGGGAGTTAGAGCGCGGACAGACGGACAGACGGACAGACGGACAGACGGACAGACGGCCATCCGGCCAGACGGACAGACGGACAGACGGCCAGACAAACCGAATGCATAAGCACTTTTCAACTTTGTTGGAAAGTGCTAAAAATAGTAAAAGAAGGAAAACATTCGGAAAGACTAGTAGATTTTTTTCATCCCTTTTTAACCCTTTCAAGGGCGCCATTTGCATTCCGCGAACGGCTAATTTAAACCTCTTCACGATTGGAGCCTTTTACGAAATTTTTAATGTTTTCCCACCGGTATTTAAATACAGAAGTTTGTGGCTTATTAAATCGAGAAAATGCTCCGTTTAAATAAGGCCTATTTTACAGTAAAATTTTACGGGTGGGGATAGACGCGGATTCTTCGAACTTTTTTCGGCAAGTATACATGTCGCTCGTCCCTAAGGGGTCAATATCCATTCCACGAACTGGCACCAGTAAATTTTTAGTAAAATTTAGATCTCTTAATATACGGGAAAAGCGCTTTTGATTATTTAAAAAAAATGTTTGTTAATTGAGGTTTGACCTAATTATTTGAACATTTTTCGAGCAGAAATACCCTTAGAATCTTTTTAAGGCTTGTTTATTGCTGACATTCTATCGCGTCGGTACCATGTCAAACTATCCAATATGAAAACAGTGTTGTCAGGTGGTTACTTTTTTTCAATTCAGATTTTTAATTAGCACCCCTTTTTTGAAATGGGGAAATTCGTTTAGTTTTCACCTTAATTAATATGCCATAAAGATGAAGGCGAATTTCACTAGTTTTAAAATATTTTGACAATCAAGAAATCTAAAACTTAAAAATATGGTCAACTGATAAACCTGTTTTCATGTTGGATAGTTTGATATAGTACCGATTAAATGTGAGCGGTTTGCGGTATTTTTCAAGAACAGTAAGGTTTGAGAACTCCTGCCATTTATCTTGGTATGGTAATTGGGTATTTGATACAAAATTGAGGCAATGAATATTCCATTGCAATGGCGCAGAAAAATACGATGCCAAATATGATGCCACGTTGTTGAGATCATCCCACGTTGTGAATAGTCACGTTCCTCTAGCCTTCAATAGTCGCAAAAGTATTTGATCTCTTAACTGCTTGCCCTAAGGATTCCTATTCAGGGCCTGATTATCAACGGAACACTCTCCTATTAGTAAAAAGAAATAGAAATCTTTGCCTTATTCATGACAGTAATTTCGCATGAAACAGGCGTTTAAAAAAGGTGAAAATATCTATACATTTTTACTGGTGGAAGAATGCCCCGTTAGTAATCAGTCCCGGTTCCTATTGTCATTCATGAAGGAGAAACAAAATTCATCGATGAACACTACCCTGTTCAATAGAATCATGTAAATCAAAAATACCCCTATAGCAATACCAGGGCTCCCATTAGTTCTATTTTTTAAACACTACTAGTTAAAAAAATTACTTTTTATAAATTTCTTAGAAAGTTACCGAGAACGCTGTTTTTCTTGCGGCTGTTATCGAAACCTCACAAGAATTCATTTTTCAAAACTAATGGTTTTAAAAAAATGGACCGGTGGTAGTCCTACATTACAGTATTTGTCCAAAATTGCTTTCTGTTGATGGCATTCTACGTATAAAGCAGTATACCTACAATCTGCTTTTGACAACAATAAAAAGTCGCAAATGCTGATATTAGTAAATCGAATATATCCTACTTCTATTTTTGAGATGTGAGATTATTTATTTAGTTCAATATCAAATGAAAAAAAAATGCATGGCAAATCGCAAAGCACTCAGCTGCATATATATATTTTTTTAATTTATATAATGATATTTTTACTGTGTTGCATTTTAACATGCAGGAAGTATATTAAGAAATCTTTAGTCAATTGAAGTTTTCAAAATTTATTAAAGAAACCTCTTATATTTCTTAGACAAAATAAAAGAAATAAAAGATTAAAATTCTAAAAATCGCAAAAAAAAATTAAATTAAATTAAGTGTTTTTAAAGCTTAGAATTACTCGGAACTTTGAACATCGCTAAACTTTTCACTTCATTTGCAGAGAGGTATTAGCGAAAAATACGATAAAATGTAGATTATTGTTTACATGTAGTGGTACTCCAAAATATAATAATTTGGCAACAATGTGTGTTTTTATATTAATATTACAGGGCTCTCAGGTGGTCCACCAACTGAACATCAATATTTTCTTAGAAAGATTTTCGTTTTAGATTTGTCTTGCAATTTCTCAGAAACCAACCTTAGAGGCTAATTTTAGCTCAAATGCAGTAGAAACCTACAATGAAATTTTCTGTTTAAAAAATATTGGTATTCAGTTTGAAGACCATTTGACAGCCCTGATATTAATATTAAAAATAGTGACTTAAACTGCATTCAATATATATATATTATATATTAGAAAAATATATTTTTTATAAAAAAAAAAATGCAGATAATTATTTTGACTCTAAGTTTTCTAATATTAGGCACATGCATTCATCTGAAACATTTATACTAATGTAGAGGAGTATAATAAAACTAAAAATATTACTATTAATGAAAGTTATTGAATCGTCAAAAACACACATACTAAAGGCATAAAAAGGAAATGTGATTTAATTTGAGAATGAATGGAAAACATTTTGTAAATGAAGTGTGATAAATTCTTTTGTTTGCAAATAGCAAAGCAAAATAAACATACACATACACATAATAGATGCAAAATGATGCTTTAGAAAAACTAATGCATTATTAAATGGGGCGTAAAATCTACCACTGGAAGGAAAGTAAAGGATCTAAAACCGATTTTAAAAAACTAAGAACAGAGTCATATATTTCGTTCGCCTACCCATATAATAATGTTATTAACACTAGAACCGCCATTAGGGGTCATTATGACCCTTGCCAAATTGAAAATAGCTGATTTGAACCAGAAATCTCTTGATAGGATTTGTAAAATATGTGCAGCACAAAAATAGACTAATTAAATAAGTTAAATAGTTTTAAATAAAAATTCTGGTGTCAAACGCTTTTTATAAAATTTTAATAAAATAGCCAGCGTTTCTAGAGTTAAGATACCTATCGTACGTTATATTTTAACCCTTTGAGCTCTGGTGGGTAAATATCTGTAAAATTCCAAATGTCACATTGGCACCAGTATTTTGCAAAGAAAAAATTACGTTTACTATGTACATGAAAAAATGCATCAAGAGCCCACAATAGTCACAGAAAAAGTACGCAAAAAGACCCGGATGATTATGTAAAGTCTGTGGGAGCGTTCTTTTCTAATATCTCGCTCAAATTTTAATATTTTTACATGATTTTTTTTGCATAGGCTAGCTTAGGACGATCTACAACCGGGCTAGTTTTTACTTTTTCGATTTTGCTCATATATTTTTTATATTATGATAGTTTCAATTTCAGAACCGGTTTAAACCAGTTTTGAAAGTTAAAATATTTTTTTTAAAAAAAATCTGAAACCAAAATCGAAAAACAAAAAACAAGCCCGGTTGTAGATCGTCCTAATCTAGCCTACGCAAAAAAATCATGTAAAAACGTTAAAATTTGAGCGAGATATTAGAAAAGAACGCTCCCATAGACTTTGCATAATCATCCGGCTCTTTTTGCGTACTTTTTCTGTGACTGTTGTGGGCTCTTAAGAGCCCACAATAGTCACAGAAAAAGTACACAAAAAGACCCGGATGACCATGTAAAGTCTATGGGAACGTTCTTTTCTAATATCTCGCTCAAATTTTAATATTTTTGCATGATTTTTTTTGCACAAGATAGCTGAGGGCAATCCACAACCGGGCTAGTTTTTACTTTATCGATTTTGGTTATATATTTTTTATATTACGATAGTTTCAGTTTCAGAACCGGTTTAAACCGGTTTCAAAAGTTAAAGTAATTTTTTAAAGAAAATCTGAAACAAAAATTGAAAAAGTAAAAACTAGCCCGGTTGTGGATTGCCCTCAGCTATCTTGTGCAAAAAAAATCATGCAAAAATATTAAAATTTGAGCGAGATATTAGAAAAGAACGCTCCCATAGACTTTACATGGTCATCCGGGTCTTTTTGAGTAATTTTTCTGTGACTATTGTGGGCTCTTAAGCCTTTTTCAAAAAAATTTGGTCGAATATTCCGGTGCTGCTGTAACTTTTTGGAATAAAAATTAAGTGGTAAAAAATTTAACCATCAGAGCTCAAATGGTTAAAAGTTTAGATGTTTGTATTTATTTGTTTAGTTCTTTTGCTATATTTTAAGATTAAAACGTATGGTGATGTGTGAGTTCAAACACAAAAATAATAATAACATTTTTCTTTTGAATTTTACTGATTTTTTTTATTGTGTTTCCTTTAGCTAACAAAAGAAAAAAAGAAAAGAAAAGATTGTTTTTCCATTTACGCATAGCTATCAACATTTACACTTTTCTTGTACGGCTAGAATTCAAAAGTAAATGTTGCCTTATTTATTCGCTGAAATCTGCATTTAAATAAGAATTTCTGTTAACCCTTTCAGGGGCAATGCATTTCTGCTCCAAAAGTGTTCAAATAATTAATTCAGACCGCATTTGTCGAAAAAAAAATTATCTCATAATAATCAAAAGCTCTTTTTAACCCATATTATGAGATTGATTTTGTAATAAAAACGTACTGGTGTCATTAGAAAATTAAGGCATTAAAATTAGCCGTTGGCAGTCTGCAAACGGCGCTCCTCAAGGGGTTAAATATTCCATTTTTAGCTCACAGGCTTTCATAGCCTGAGAGCTTATGTGCCCGTCCGTTCTGTACGTTCGTTTGTTCGTTCGTACGTGCGTAACTTGATAACTCATGAAAAAAATATCCGAACCATTTGAAATTTTGTATATGGGTATATCCTGATAAGGCGCTACCCTCATTAGTTTTTGGAGTTCATTCGATATGTATAAGATGAACGGGAGGCTCATGCCCCCTCCGCTTAATTAATATAAAATGGTTTTACATGCAACATTTTTAGTTTTGTTCAAAATTTAGATATAGGATCATTCTGATAAGGCGCCTCCGTGATTGGTATTAGGTGTTCATTGGATAAGTATAAACAGGGGGAACGGAGGTTCTAATGCCCCTCCCCTCAATTTATATAAATGGGTTTTTCATGCAGAATTATCAGATTTCGTTCAAATCTCTGAATAGTTTTGGAAGTTTAATTATTAAATATAAAGGAGGGGGATAACTCCTTTTACATTATATAAAAGGTTTTTTATTAAGAATTTTCCGATTTGCTCTGAATTTTGGATATCGAGTTTTATATGATAAAGCATGTCCCTGATTAGTTTAGGGTGTTCAGTAATTAAGTATAAAAAGGGAAAAGAGGGAGATGTTTCCCTTCCGTAATTTTTTTCGAACGGAATTAACCCTTGTCAATATAAGACTGTAATGTACAATTAGTATGCGTAGCCTGCGAGCTCAATGCCATCAGTTTAACTGGGCAATATTCTTTTTATTTTTTTTTATATTTATCCAGTGAAAATAAAACAAATACAACAAAAATGACGTAGACGCCAAATCTCTTAATCCTTCACAGCACGATTTTTTCTTTTTTTTATGAAAAAAGTTATTTAAAAACTATATAATGGTCTAATAATGGGAAAAAAAGAACAAAATTAATTTATAATTTTCAGATAATATTTGATATTTTACGACATGAAAACTATGTACACAGTTAGAGTACCTAATTTTTATATTGCCATATTTTGCAATTAAATAGGCTAAAATTAATTAATTGTATCTCCTTAACACTCTGCAATTTTGTTTATATTAATATGTTAAAGCATTCAGTAAAAATAATAAAAGCAAATTTTGCATTCATTGCTTGATCGATTTTTTTTTTTTTTTTTTTTTTTTTTTTTTTTTTTTTGTTTCCGAAGAACTAAGTCTAATTTATTGTCAAATACAGCCATCAGACATGGAAAAAATAACTGTTATTCCATTATTTGGTCTGTTCTTGAACCGTTACAGAAATTGTATAGGCCAAATTCATGACAAATAAAGAGAATTATAGTGTTTTTATGTATGTGCCCGATGTGCGCACTGTGCAGTGAAGGGATATTTATTCCGGAGTCTTATCCAAAACAAAAATAATCAAACCGGAAGTTTTATTATGTCTCTGTCCGACGAAGTGCTCGCGAGCTAATGCTATTCCTATGGGGAAGTTAATTTCTAATATCTGGTTTGCTAAGCTAATTTTGAAATAAATTTTTTGCATTGGATTGTTGAGGTGCATGCCGACATCGCTCCATTTTTATTTTTTCGATTTTGAATGCTGATATCTTTTATAAAGTTAGTTTCACTTTCAAAACCAGTTTCGAAAGTGAGAGTGCCTTTTTAAAAAATATCTGCAACCAAAATCGGAAAAGAAAAAAGGAGCGATGTCGGCATGCTCCTCAACTATCGAATGCAAGAAAAATTATTTCAAAATGCGCAAATGCAAATATTATCTTAGAAAATTACCTCTCTATAGGAATAGCATTAGCTCGCGAGAGTTTGGTCGGCCATGGACAGGAGCATTAAAACAAAAATTTCAGAATGAATTTACTGATAACACTGAAGTTAAACCTTTTTAGACGCAGAGCATATTCATTTCGAAAATATTGACATGACTGAATGACACCAGAATTCACATACAAATATACTTGAGAAAAAGAAAAATAAGTTTCTCATACATCGTAAACTAATAATATTTATACTAGAATTCTGGTGTCAGAATGGCATTTGGAAATAAATTTGGGTGTTCCATGTAACGGAACTTTGAAACACATAGGGCTAAAGTTCACTCCTGAGGTTACAAAATATCTGTAATATATACTGTAATTTCCGCGGATCAAACAATTATTTTTCGACCCAGAAATTTAAGTAAAATGTAACATTTTTGATCGCAGTAAATATTTGGATTCAATTACTAAATAAATTTTCAGGGTCGAAAAAGAATTGTTTGATCCGCGGATTATACGGTATTTTCTAATGAATATTAAAAAATAAATATATTTCATTAGTTACAAGGATTCTATTTCAGTGGTACTCAGTGCTATTTGCGAAGGATTTTACTTAATTCAATGTATCCATCAGTTAATTCCATCACTTAATTCGACCCAGAAATTCTATTTAATGAAACGTATATTGCGACTAAATTAGATGAAATTTTTAATTAAAAGATACAATTCAACAGCTCGCACACCGCGCAGTGTATACCGCTGTTCTCACTGAACAATGTTTTTTTAGACATTTATACAATATTTTATTTCTAAAATAATAAATGTTTATTATCCAATACCTTAGTCTTGTCTAAAGGCTCAGTAATCTCAAGTAAGATAAGAATGATAAGAAGTTATATTCAAAATTACTTGACTACATTTAAGAAATGACTGTTGTCAGTTATGACTGGTACTCTAGTACAATTTTCTTTTCCCTAAAGACATGAGAATGATGCAAGGAATTCTGCTTTATTAAGTTTGTATCGTGACTATTTACAAAACAATGTGTGCTATTTGGTGGTTTATTTTCTTACTTTCTTTTATCTTGAAAATTTGGGGGGAAATATTATGTAACTTAGCGTTATTTCTTTATGCTTGAATTTAAAACTTCACAAAGTAATTTATATTAGAATGGTAAACTCTTTCAAAGGCAAAGTACCTACATTCATAAAATGCTGAACTGAATGTAGTAATTCTAGAATAAAAAAAAATTCAATATAAGTGAAAACTTTTCTTTATAATACATTATATGGGGAAAATTTTCTTTTCAAATTCCAATGCCAGTTTAGCATTTAGTAATTAAATCAACCACCGCCCATCATGGTGGTAATTTTCAATATCACCTAACTAAAGCAAATTCTTTAATTGTTCAAAATATTTTAAGCAAAGATTATAAATATTTCTGAACAGTAGACTTAGTTTGCAGATTTGAAAGTTCTAGAAACCGGTATTTTTAAAAATTGTATAGTTTATTGTGCATATTTTTCGAATATTAATTTCAGAATTTATATAATTTGCAATTAATAACAAATAAAAAGTATGCATTGTAAACTGTAAAAATTTCAACATAAATAGATTTCTAGAAGCTTCAAATATACGAATTTATCAGTTTAATTCAAGCCAACATCTACTCTTGAGTTAAGCTTAGTGCACATTACAGCTTTTTTAATAACAAATAAAATAAATCTGAGATTATTATTATATATTCAGTATATTAAATCTGACTGAATCCTGAACGTCTTCATTGAATGATTTCGTATTTAGTTATCGGGATTAAAATTCCCCAAATAATCAAGATAAAGTGACAAAAGTAGTTTTGCCAATTAAAAAATTTCAAAGTTTGTTACAATTTTACTCTGAAGGCCGATTAAGTAAACAAGAAAATTATAAAAAAGGAGTAATATTTGCTATATTTTGAAAAATGTCATCAGGAAGAAGTCCTCATAATGTAAGCAAATACTACTGTTTGTATCGGGAAACTGACAATTTTAGAATAAATCGAACCTCATTTTATCCCTCACGTCACACAATAATTTGAGAAACTTTATAAGTATTACAAAAACTATTTAATAAATACTTTAAACCAGGAAAGAGTACTTCCAAAAACGCATGATCGAATATTCTCAGATATGAACAAGTTAAAAACTACGATAACTAAAAACGGCAACTGAAATGTGTACTAATTTTCACAAGACATCAAATAATTATTTTACATTTTACTGCCCAACGTTTCCTGTGCTCGTGAGAATAACTTAAAATAAACACCAAATTTCTTTGAGTTTTTATCTCTCTAATCCAAAATTTAAAAAAATTACTTTTAACTTTAAGATTGCCATTTTGGACATTTTATTTTTCGAAAAAAATCAAATTTGCACTGAGAAATTATAAAGAAAATTATTTACTTGCTATAGTTACAAAATGTTTGTCATTAAAAAAAGCATAATTGTTTAAATGAATTTTTTGATACTCACTGGTTTTTAAAGAAAACCAAATTCGATACCCTGCTCAAAAAACGTACCCTAGTTAAGAAAGAAAGTCTTAACACGCGTCCCGAAAACATCACATAAAGCAGGCAAAACAAAGTAAAAATTCGAACAACTTGTATGTTTGTTTTTCTTTGGTTTGCGGACTTATTAATTTTTATTAGAAATAGGCAATTAGTAATTCCACAAGCCAACGAAACAGAAGCATGCAAATTGTCAGCATTTTTATTTCGTTGTTTTGCCTGCTTTGTGTGATGTTTCAAGAACGCTTGTTAAGAGCACACACTAGTCACACGTCAACAGGATGCGTAGCCTGGAAGCACCTTGTAAGGACCTTTTACCAGAATTTTTATAATGTAATATTTGTTTTATTTAACGAAAAAGAAATCCTTTTTAAAATCTAACAACCAGTACTTTAAAGAATTTCTGATACTAAAGGAATTAAAATCCTCTGAGTTTCATGATGACTACGCACCCTGGTCAAGTCAAATCAAGATGGCCGACTCTCTTTTTCAGTTCATTCAAAGGATGGGCTAAAATTGAAATGATTGACATGTAAGAAATAGAATTTTCTTAACCAATCATCTGTGACGATTTTTCTCCTCAAAGGCGTGTTTTCTAGACGGTTTCTTCACTAAAGGATTTTTTCAATAGTCTTCCCATTCCTTTGATTTCATTCGTTGATTTCAAGTTTATAAAAATTGTAAAAGAATTTCAATCTGTTTAGCTTTAACGTCCCAAAATTAAACGGTTTGATTTTCAGAAAATAAATGAGTTATAAATTTATATAGATTGTTGTAAAATAAAAACTATTTTATTTATTTAACGCAATTACAAAAATAAATAAATAAATAAAATAAAAATAAATAAATATTGAATGAAGGGGGGGACATCAGGTACAAGTACTTTAAATAACTATTTTTTTTTGGGGGGGGGGGATTCTTTTTAGAATACGAAACTTATCAAGAGACATGTAAGATAAATAGCACTGAAGGTTAAAAATAAGATCTTTATAAAATTATGAGTAAAATATTTAGACAAATATAAATATTTTAAACATTTTTACATTTTTGTGTAAATGGAAATAGCAAGGGAGAACGGGAGAGAACGAGAATTTTTTAGAATACGAAACTTATCAAGAGACTTATGTATGATAAATAGCACTGAAGGTTAAAAATAAGATCTTTATAAAATTATGAGTAAAATATTTAGACAAATATAAATATTTTAAACATTTGTATATTTTTGTGTAAATGGAAACAGCAAGGGAGAACGGGAAATAGAAATTTTGAGAAAAGGAGGTATAGGTGTTAATCCCAGCCTAGTCGTCGTTTATAGACATAACACACAATTTCTTATTGTTAGAAGTAACAAATGTGACAGAAAAAGGTTGCAAATTTAAAAAAAAATGTGTGACGTTAGGTCAGTAGGGCAAATATTTTGTCAAAATTTCAGGTGGAAGGATATTTAGATTTTTTATGATTTTTACAAGCATTTTGTAAATATCGCAAGGAGCTCTAACAAATTTTGAGTCTTGTGAAGGGGAGATGCGGGGAGTTTATTAGATGACTTGTCTTATTTACACGACTAAATATTAAAAAATAGCATTAAAAATTGATAAACAGGAAGACGAACTTTTGTATGCTCTGCAAGTAAAGATATAAATAAAACGTCAATTTTGGTGGGTGAAGAGAAAAATTATATGATTGATTATTTATTATTACAATAAAAGTTTTAGAAAAATCAAGACTTTTAAGGTTTAATATTTGAAAGCTGAGGGAAAAAAGAAATAAGCACATTATTTATTAATTTATTTATTTTCGTGTGTGTGTGGAGGAGGAGATGTTTATCAGATGACTTATTATTTATTTGCCTTTCAAAATATTTATAAATCGGTTTAAAAAATAATAAAAATGGAAATATTTAAAGAACTAAATTTTCTGCACTTAATAAAAGGAAGGGAGTGATAAAACCCAATTTCATTCGTGGGGGGAGAGGAATTTTTGTTATTGATTTTTTATTGTTACAATAAAGTGACTTATATGCTACAAATATGGGAATTGTGGATAGGCTACAAAACAACGAAGTGATATTTTCGAAAAGTGCAATTTAAAAGATTGTGACAGGTTAAAAATGCGAAGCGAAATTTTTATATAAAGGGAGGCTAAGAGCTTATCTGGAGAGTCTTCAAGGGAGTGGGAGCGATTTTAGAAATTTGGAAACTCTAGTCTGATGCATGGGTCGGACTCAGTTTTTTAATGCGGTCGTGTTACGTCTACTTTTTTTGCTGTGGGACGGGTTTGGGTCCGGTTGGCTTCCATTTTTTGCTCCTTGCCGAGTTAATTTCTACTTGGGTCGGGTTGAATTGTACTCTTTGCTGCTGTTAGAGTTAATTTCTGATTTTTTGCAATTTGGTCGGGTTTGGGTCTGGAAGACTGCTACATTTTCTGGTTGGTCGGGTTAACTTTTACTTTTTAACTAAGCTTAGAGCATTTGGGGCAGTTTAGGATTTGGTTTTAATTTTGCAAGAAGGTTTCGGGTTGACCCGAATCGATTGGGGTGAGTCCTTTGATAAAATTTTCATTCTTTTTCGCAATTTTTTGTTGGGACTTTTGCTACAATTTTTTTTAGTAATTATACTTTGAAATTTCATTCATAAATTCACTTCTGAATAATTAGCATGCGCATCTATTAAATAATAATCATCTACAAGTATTATGGGTTCAACAGATAAATCATTTCTTCAATTAGACTACTAAATCAATTGAGATCTGAATTAAGTTTCCACCTACCTGAATCTTGTTGCTATAAATAATTAAATTTAAGTTAAACCTCATAATTATTTTGAAAAAAGGGAAAAGAGGAATTAGAGAAGTAACTTAAAGTTACACGACCAAATTAGCTAATTTATTTATTAATGAAAACATCCCAATTTTTGCATAATTAAAAATATCTGAGAGACCACTTAACAAAAATGCAACAAAATTCTCAACATATTCAAATCTCTAATTCACTGTAAGTTTGTAGCAATGATCCCAACTTTACCACTACTGTTTTGTAGGATGAAAAATACCTATCAATGCTCAAGAAAGAATCACAATTACAGATCAATTAACTTTTAGAAAGAAAGTAAGAAAGGCTGGAATCTCTCAGATATTCAGAGAGCGAAAGAGACAAAAAACCTTTTTTTTTTTTTTAAATAAACAAAAATATCAGTACTAGAACAATCATCCTACAACACAAGTAATGGTATATGACCCTGATATAATAGAAACAGTACATTTATAATCTTTTTTATTGCGTTGTGAATTACCAATTCATAAAATTCCTAGGTGTTAATATTATAACTACCAATTCCTGAGGGAAATCAATTAAATATTTTCCATTTTAAATTATGATCAAGAAAAGAATTTTATAAAGTGAGCATAAAGTAAGCTCATCTATATTCATTAACAATTTCTAAGAAGGTTAAGGAGTTATTTCATTTAAGTATTAAACTTCAATTACATTGTTTGAAATAAAATTACTTCATTTTTCATCTTAGAATAAGTTAGAGTTATATCCAGATGAATTCTGCTCACTAACCAAACTAAGAAAAATTTCTTCATCTGAGTTAAAGTTAATTAAACTTCCTTATTATTTGGATGAAGAGAAATTAGAGTAAAACTTCAATAAATATACATACACATTTCATTTGCACATTTAGTTTAATATATATATAATGAAAGTAACAACTGACATTTCCTCCATTTTTCTCCTTTTTTTTTTTTTTGATTCACAGTAAATTATTTACATATAAAAAAAAAGAATTTTAACGATCAAAATAGTATCAAAATAATCTTAGTAAATTATTTATGTGTATAAAAATGCAATATAATTATACAAATCAAACTTAGCATCAGAGTTAACTTACCAACTGGCGACATGTACCCATCATGTATTAGGTTCAGAAATTTATCGGTACATCTTTAAGTTCCTTCCAGCTCGAAGCATCCGATATAAAATTCATTTCGAAAAACTTAAATCTGCACTGGAACAATTCTCGTAGCAGGATGCTTTTCTTTTTGTCGAAAAAAGGCGGAAAAGTTTTTTCTTCTAGCACCACTTGGTCACCAAAGCATCCGATATAAACTTCATTTCGAAAAACTTAAATCTGCACTGGAACAACTCTCGTAGCAGGATGCTTTTCCTTTTTGTCGAAAACAGGCGGAAAAGTTTTTTCTTCTAACACCACTTGGTCACCAAAGCATCCGATATAAACTTCATTTCGAAAAACTTAAATCTGCACTGGAACAACTCTCGTAGCAGGATGCTTTTCTTTTTGTCGAAAAAAGGTGGAAAAGTATTTTCTTCTAGCACCACTTGGTCACCAAAGCATCCGATATAAACTTCATTTCGAAAAACTTAAATCTGCACTGGAACAACTCTCGTAGCAGGATGCTTTTCTTTTTGCCGAAAAAGGGGCGGAAAAGTTTTTTCTTCTATCACCACTTGGTCACCAAAGCATCCGATATAAACTTCATTTCGAAAAACTTAAATCTGCACTGGAACAACTCTCGTAGCAGGATGCTTTTCCTTTTTGTCGAAAACAGGCGGAAAAGTTTTTTCTTCTAGCACCACTTGGTCACCAAAGCATCCGATATAAACTTCATTTCGAAAAACTTAAATCTGCACTGGAACAACTCTCGTAGCAGGATGCTTTTCTTTTTGTCGAAAAAAAGACGGAAAAGTATTTTCTTCTGGCACCACTTGGTCACCAGTGCGGATCCTCCACGATCTCAAAGTCAAATTGTAGAAAGAAAAAATTCAAGATATCATCCCAAAACGCCTCCCCCCTCTCCCAAAAAGGGGGGGGGCACGGAGTAGCTTCTCCTGTTTTACATCCTTCTCGCAGACCGGCTCTTCTCTAACTAAAAAAAGCTATACCAATTCTCAGGAATCATTTAACTGCGGGGGCTACTTTTTTAGTAACACGTGTGTCCGCTCCTCCACGTGCGTACCGGGGTGGGCTATCATTGGCTTAACGTAACTTTACTCTTTCCTATTACCAAATAAGGACATAACAGGGCAACACTACCCACGTGACACAAATCTCCACCCTCTGAAGGGACCAGGTGTCAAGATTGTCCAGCCAGCGCTTCCCACGGAAAAAAGGGGAGAGACACATTTTAGCTTTCGTTTTTTATGACGGTAATAAAACTTTCATTACCGTTGGTGGTCCTTATTCAAAGTAAAACATATATTCAGGGGTATTTCAACGTTTGCTGCTCTTTTTCTTAAAAACGGTATTGTTAAAATTTTTTCCAGGCAGTAAAATTGCCCTAATAAATTTTTTAACAAGGCAGGTTTGCATTTCGAAAGTGGGTGGTCTTGCATGAGGCGGACATTAGTTGCTTTTTACAACGTCACTTGCAAGCATCATGCATTTATTTATTTATTTATTGGGACAGGGGTTCGTCCTCTTTTATAACTTTTAAGTGTGGGAACACTCCGGGGAATGTTTTTATTATCCACAGAGTCGAAAACAGAGGCTGGGCAAATACATGGAATAAGAGAAGAAAAAAAAATAATGTGGGGGCATATGTTTTAATTTAGAAAAAATAGAGAGGTAATTCTAATTTGGAAAAATTTAATTTTAATGAAAGACAAATGGTATACAGGCCTCAACAAGAAACTCCCCCACGTTGAAAAAAAATAAACATTATTCGTTTTGGCCAAAAGAAAACAAGAATTTTATTTTTTTTAATTTGATGACCCCAGAAGGGCAGTGGAAGAAAGTCCTAACCAAAAATAAATTACAGGTAAATCCAAAATTAATGGCAAGGTGAAATGCTGAATTACTGTTGTACCCCGGTTAATCAGAAGAGTTAAGAATATCCACTAGAGCAGATCAAACAACGACCCGAAAAGTTGACAACTTCACCCTACTAACTCACCACACCAACTATGCACTCCGGAATGCAATGCTGGAGCTTGGATATAACACATGAAATTAAAACTTAAAATAGGAATTAAGTTATCTCTATTACCAAAGGATTCCGACTCACTACTCCTACTCGGCCTAACCTATCAAACTTTTGAGTTCCCAATAATCTCCATACTTGCCCCTAACATCTGGAACAGTATCAAGTTGCAAATTCCCTATATGCTACTCTCTCTGAAGCCACCTTTAAAAACTGAATGTAAGGAAATATTGTATAAAAATTTTAAAAATTTCTAATATTTTTTTTAATTCTGAAAGCATTAGTAATCCAAAAGGGCCTAAACTAATAGAATTTTGAAAATTCATAATAGGTATATCATGTCAGCCGAAGGTATCACAGATATGTACACACATAAGTAAAAATAATATTTTGTACACATGTAAAAAAAAATAAATAGAAATGAACATAAAAAACATCTTGCATTACATAAACAGAAGGTATATATATAAATATGACATTGACATCTGACTGTATGTAGTGGGAATAAATACATACAACACATCATCACATTACAATTACATAACAGTTTCTTTGATTAAAATCGATTGATATTTGCACCTCTGTATTGCCACAGATAAGCAATAACCATTGCATAAACAAATATTTTAGAAGGCCAGAAAAATTCACCACAAACAAGCACAGTGAAGTAATATTTACTTCACAAGAAACCTTGCCAATCGTTTTGACAAGGGATACGAATTTTCCTAACATACTCAAATAAAATAAAAAAAGGGTGTGGGTAGATTGCTATATAAAAAAAAGACAAATAGAAAAAAATATATATAAAATGCATACAAACCCGATAGGTATATACGTGAGGTGTGTACACCTGGCATTAGGTAGTTTCTACCTCACAAGAAATTACAAAAATAAAATATTCAGATAGTTTTCAAATCTACATTAAAAATTGCAAAGTTATATAAAATGCTAAAAATTCAATAAAAGAATGAACTATCTACATTTAAAACCCTAATATATATAAAAGAGATGCCTTTAGAGATTCCGAGCAATATATATACTGCTATCACATTTATTTTTCCAAAGTTTCACAACCATAAAATTTTCAAAGACCTCAAAATTCGTGGAAAAATTCGCTAAAAAATCCCAAAAATGCATACAAACAAGGGACGGATTATTCACCTGGCAGCAATATACAGTAATATTACCAAAACTTTTGAGATTAAATTTGTGAAAGGCTAAAATCCATTGTAAACAGGTGCGCAACAGAATCAAAACAAACCCACTTTTGGCTCGAATATTTTCTAAGTTCCCCTATTTCGGACCGAAAGTTACTCAAAATATCTAAAATTACCTATATACAGAACCTATTTACACATCATACATTAAAATACACAAAGAATTAAAAGTAAACAATTCTAAATTTTATAATTCGATCGTGAAATTCTATTCCTCAGGGAATATTCACTAGCGGACGACGCGCGCCCATTGTTTTGATTCGACTTAAAGCTAACTCGCTCCCGTGAACGACTCACACGGCTTGAATCATACGACGTTCCCATTTGCCGCATATCCGTTTCGCGAGTACCCGAAGTAGATACTTCCGTTTTTCCCTGAGCGCACCGAGACGTATCTTCATTTCCCATGACGGGATTATTTTGGGAAGAAATGACAGGGGGAAAATCAGCACCTATCGCTTGATTACTAGTTTCGTTTTGCTCTGCAGTTTCGTTTTCAGTACCGTCAATCCCTTGAAGTCGGTTGCTACTCTGGTGACCCTGAGTTTTAGGTTGGTCGGTTGCTGTCTGAGCAAGGGGTGGAGGAAACCAATTTAAAAACCGATTTCGCTTCCGTCGCTTAGGAAAATCGAATTGAGGATTCGATTCATTTGTTGACATCCGGTCGTGAGTTTTGTTTTGGTCCAAACGAGACATTCCATCCAGTTTATGTGCGTTTGCAATGCATCTATCTTTGAACAACGTAAGGCGATCCACATGTACAACCTGAATTTTAGAGGGATTAGCAATTAATGCAATTTTAAAATTGACATCACTCAGTTTTTCAATGATTGTAAAAGGTCCGTTGTTTAATTTTGACAATTTTCTCGTAGTACCTGTAGCAATAGATGGATTAAATAACCACACTCTATCACCTACTTTTAAATCTTTAACGACCGCTGTCTTTTCTCTGTACTTCTCTTGGCTTTCTGATACTTTAACCAAATTATCATATACTTCAGCATATACTTTTTGAAGAGATGGAATCAACAGTTCACAGAAAGATGGGGCGTCATTATAGCTGAACCTAGGTGACTGAGAAAACAGGGTATACGGTAAATTTAGATTTCTACCATATAAAATTGCAGCAGGTGTTAATTTTGTAGAGGAATGCACAGCTGAGCGCATCGCTAACAGGGCAAATTTAAGTTTAGTATCCCAGTCTGATTGGTTCTCATTAACTATATGACTAAGGGCGTTTTTTAACGTCAAATTTTGTCGCTCGATCTGTCCATTCGACGCCGGATGAAAGGCAGACGTAGTGATATGTTTAATGCCGAACATTTCGTAGACATGTTTGATCGCTTCGGATATCAGATTTCTCCCATTGTCTGTTGTTATCACCGCAGGCGCGCCATAACGCGAAATGAAATCAGCCAGCGTATCCGCGATAACGTCTGACGTGGTAGAACTAACTGCATAAGCTTCTGGCCATTTAGTAAACGAGTCGATATACGTGACAATAAAAGTGTTACCTGAAAAAGTAACTGGTAGGGGGCCTATTAAATCCAAATGTACCTTATTCATAGGGAATTGGGGTGTTGGCATCCTCTGAAGGGGTGCATGCTGATTAGGTTTATGTGCTCTCTTTTGTTGGCAGCTAATACACGACTCTACTAGGTGCCTGATATCAGCCGACATTCCAGGCCAGTAAAAGTGCTCCCGGATGCGGTCAATTGTTTTCTTAAAACCTTGATGACAAGCCACTAGAGAATCGTGTGTTAGAGCGAACACTTGCTCAATCATATCCCTAGGCACTACTAATTTAATTGGATTATTTATTATATTGGAATCTCTCGTGTCCTCACATACAAGAATATCATCTCTAAAAAAAATTTCATATACCTAGGTGCGATTTCTAAATTTTTGTCTAACTTACGGGCTATTTCACAGCACTTTTTATCGATTTTTTGTAACTCACTAATTTTATCAATTAAATTTGAATGTGGTACAAAAGTAGTTTCTTTTTCTACTTGTATACAAAAATTACTATTGCTAATTTCTGGTGTCTCATTAATTTTAGCAAATCTAGAGAGAAAGTCTGCTACACTATTACATTTACCTTTTATATATTTAATTGTAAAGTCAAAATCAGATAAAGTACAAATCCATTTTGCCATACGTGATGTAGGATCATGAATTTTTAACATAAATGTAAGGGGGGCATGGTCTGTAAATATGTGAAAATGGGTGTTAGCTAGGTAACATTTAAAATGATTCGTTGCCCACACCAGAGCAAGAAGTTCTCTTTCAGTAGCAGAGTATCTTGTCTCTGCATCTTTGAGTCGTCTGCTAGCAAACGCTACAGGGTAAATTTTATTTTCCTCATCTAGTTGTGACAAAACAGCACCCAACGCTTCACCACTCGCATCGGTATAAACATAAAATTCTTTACTAAAGTCAGGTAAAGCTAGGCATGGTTTAGAAATTAATGCTTTCTTTAAATCCTCAAATTCTTCCTGGGCTTCCTGCGTCCAGGCAAAGTGTCCAGTTTCCTTTGTTAAATCAATTAAATTTAATGCTCTTTTTGTAAAGTCAGGTATAAAACGCCTGTAAAATGAGAGGGTACCAATGAATGATCTGACACCTTTACGGGTGGTAGGCGGTTGCAATTTTTCGATAACTTCAATGTTTTTATTAATGGGGGATACTTGCCCACTATGAATTTCGAAGCCAAGATATTGAATTTTGTCAGTTAAAAAGGTGCATTTACTGGGTTTAAGTTTTAATTTATGTTGACGGAGACGTTCGAATACTAAATTTAGTTTATCTAGGTGGGATTCTATGTCAGAAGATGAAATTACTACATCATCAATATAAGTTAAAATACCAAGGTCTGTTAAGTCTCCTAAAATGGCATTCATTAGTCTTTGAAAGCTATTGCCCGAATTTGCTAGCTCAAAACAGTTACGTGTCCATTCAAATAATCCTTTATGTGTAATAATGGCGGTTTTATGTCTGTCCTCTTGTCTAATAACTTGTTGAAAAAAGCCACTAGTTAAGTCTAGGGTTGAAAAGTATTTGGATCCTGCTAGAGAGTCGACAGATTCTGTAATATTGGGTATAGGGAAAGCATCTTTAACTAAATTTTTATTAAGTTTTCTGAAATCTACTGCCAATCGATAAGATTTATCTGCTTTTTCAACCAAAATAACAGGGGATGCATATTCAGACATGGACGGTGTTAAAATGTTTGCTTCAAGTAAAATATTAAGCTGCTCTTCCATTTCTTTTCTTAATCTGTATGGTACTCTATAAGCTTTACAGCGAACAGGTTTATCAGAAGTTAAATTAACAGTATGGGGTATTGTGTCACATCCAGGTAGGTCTAGTACTGAGGCTGCAAACACATCTTTGTTTTTATTTAAAAAATCTTGCATTTTAGCTTTAAGGGGGGCGTCAAGATGGTCTAGGTTAATTTCAGAGCTCCATTCCAGATCAGCATGATCAAAGTCAGGAATTTGGTTCTCACTATTGATATTACAAACTAAATTACATTCACATGAAATTAAATTAGAGTCATTTGGAGTTAATTTAGGATTATGAGAATCTAAATTAGAGTTCTCAGAAGTACAATTATAATTAGGAGTTGAATTATCACTATTAATAATTAGGTCAGTTAAATTGGTGCTATCTATACATTTTAAGATTTTAACTATAGAAGTTCCTTTATTTAAGTTAATATTATTATCCGAAAAGTTTGCAAATGACACAAATAATCCATGTTGCTGCGTGCATATAGTTCTAGCAATCAAAAGTCCCTGGTTTAAATTTCTAGCTAGGGGTTCCAATATTAATGGTTCGCTTTCTAAAATATTCAGTTTTTTAGTACTTTTAACATCTGCCAACATTTTTGTCATGGGTGGGATTACAATCTTATGGCTTAAAACAGCAATTCCTACAATAGTTTTATCTATATCATTGTTTTTATCTACATTATCCTCTAAATTAGCTTGAATATCCCCATTTACCTCATGCTCAGTATTTAAATTCTCCTCACTTTGCCTGAGATGGAAGACATGATTATTTTTTGACACCTTATTCCTATTTTCCTCAAATTTTCCTAAATCAGGGGTCTCTACATTTTCCGCAATTTTATCACTCAATTTCTGCTTATTACGTCTAACCTTAATTTGAACAATTTCATTGTTACTGCTAAAACTAAGACCCTGAACTGCCTCTTCAGTACTACTTTCTTTTTTACATCTTCCATCATTCTTAGTGTGAGAATTTTCATGTACATTTGATTTTGGCATTTCAATACTTACTTGAGTACAATTACACATACTGTTACAATTATTATTACACTTATGATTATTTACACAATTATATACACTACTTTTCGTGTAACAGTCCTGCTGGGCATTATTTACAGTATCTGGATTCCTTACAATTTTGTCTCCATTCATGATTGAGTCTTTGATTTGAGTTTTGCTTTCTATAGGTGTTTTGACTAAAGTTTGCTCAGGTGGGCTAAATGATATTGAATTATCAGAACAATTTAACAATATATTGTATTTGTTTAGAAAAGGCATACCAAGAATTGCTTCAAACTCATTTGCCAATATAAAAATCTGCTTCACAAAACATTCCCAAAAATTTAAATTTTAAGTTTATTTTATTATTAAGATAAATCTTTTGCCCTGTTACAGTATCTATGGGAATGCAACAATCTTCAGTTTTAAAATTTTGTCCCAAATGAAGAATACTATTACTTATTAAATTAATGGCACTACCAGTATCACATCATATAGGAATTTCAGTGTCGTTAATTCAAATATTTTTTATTGGGAGCCCACATGATTTCTGCACAAACATAGTGTATACAGGATGGAAGTCGTTTGGCCTTTCCTGGGTCGGTCCGACTATCTCTGACCCGGCCTCGTAGAGTTTAAAGACTCAGGTTGATTATTTACACTGTTATTCGGGTTTTCACTAGTTTCGCTTTCATTTCTCTCATCATTTCCTCTCCTCCCACTTCTCTGATCCCATCTACCTCTCTGATTTGTGTAACCTCCCCTGCGATTATTATGAAAATGGGAGTTATTTCCTCTCCCTCTGCCTCTAAAATTTTGAAAATTACCTCTACTGTTATTAGAGTTTTGTGGGCAATTTCGAGCAAAATGGTCGGTCTGGGAACAAATATAACAGGAAAAATCTCTATACCGATTTCTTTCAGCAGTATTAAAATTTCTCTGCTGGTTGCTATTCTGCAATAACTGGTCCAACTTAACGGTGAGCGCTTCTACCTGTTCTCGTAATTTAGTTACTTCCTGCTGGGACTGATTAGAGGGGCCTGGTTGGATGGCTACACATGACACATTCTGTTGGTTATTCTGGGGATAAAAAGGATTGACATTTTCAACCTGCACGTTGTAAAAAGGGTTGACACTTTTGCACGCCTTTTCTTCGAGGAGGGCAAAATCCAAGATTTCCTCTGGCGTTTTCGGGCATTTTGTTATTACACCTTTTCTGATTCCGGGTGCTAAATTGCTTAAGAGCATGGAATGCAAAAGGGCAGTTCTACTCTTATTCGCTACTTCTTGTTCAAGGCCCTCTACTACTAATGCCTTAAGTGAAAGGTCATATGCTTTGTCATAAAATTCCTGGACAGGCATTTGGGGGGTTTGTTTAAAATTTAGAAAACGGGTCAAGGCTACATCCGGGGTCAGTTCGTGGGTATATCTTTCTTTAAAGATTTTGATAATATCCTCGGTTTGTTTAGTTCGATGCAATTTGTACAATCTAGCAGCGCTGCCATTTAAACGGCTCAATAATGCAAACTTCTTTTCCTCCTCAGACCACCCAAAGAAATCTGCTAACTGCTCATACTTTTCCAAAAATTCAGTAAACGGGCATGAATTCCCTTCCCCGCTAAATGGAGGAATAACACTAACATTTTCGATTAGTGCACTCTTTTTATGGATTAGCGTTAAATCCTTGAAATGTTGGTTGTCGTCCATTTTTAGGCAAATTACACTTCAATTAAAAATAAACAACGCAAAATAGGGGTAATTTAAATACTAACTAAAAATGGGTGAGAACAAGGAAGAAGAAAAAAGAGAGGAAAAAAAATATAAAATAAATAAACATAAAAAAAATACATGCCCTGAATAATTTAGTGAGTGATTATTATTTTTGAAGAAGACCAGCAGGTGCAAACATCATTTACATCACTTATTCTATTAGGCATAGTTCCTTCCCAATTTTAAACAATTTCAAAATGCCTCGCTTACATTTAGAGCCCTACTACACAAAAATAAAATAAACATACAATTTTAAATGATAATGCATATCCCTACTATATTTAAATATCACACAAAATGTATACTGAAAACAAAAATTTCATGTAAACTTCAATTTCAAAATTTACTGAGCAATATACAGGCTCAACGTCATGGCACCATTCTATTGTTGGGACTTTTGCTACAATTTTTTTTAGTAATTATACTTTGAAATTTCATTCATAAATTCACTTCTGAATAATTAGCATGAGCATCTATTAAATAATAATCATCTACAAGTATTAAGGGTTCAACAGATAAATCATTTCTTCAATTAGACTACTAAATCAATTGAGATCTGAATTAAGTTTCCACCTACCTGAATCTTGTTGCTATAAATAATTAAATTTAAGTTAAACCTCATAATTATTTTGAAAAAAGGGAAAAGAGGAATTAGAGAAGTAACTTAAAGTTACACGACCAAATTAGCTAATTTATTTATTAATGAAAACATCCCAATTTTTGCATAATTAAAAATATCTGAGAGACCACTTAACAAAAATGCAACAAAATTCTCAACATATTCAAATCTCTAATTCACTGTAAGTTTGTAGCAATGATCCCAACTTTACCACTACTGTTTTGTAGGATGAAAAATACCTATCAATGCTCAAGAAAGAATCACAATTACAGATCAATTAACTTTTAGAAAGAAAGTAAGAAAGGCTGGAATCTCTCAGATATTCAGAGAGCGAAAGAGACAAAAAACCTTTTTTTTTTTTTAAATAAACAAAAATATCAGTACTAGAACAATCATCCTACAACACAAGTAATGGTATATGACCCTGATATAATAGAAACAGTACATTTATAATCTTTTTTATTGCGTTGTGAATTACCAATTCATAAAATTCCTAGGTGTTAATATTATAACTACCAATTCCTGAGGGAAATCAATTAAATATTTTCCATTTTAAATTATGATCAAGAAAAGAATTTTATAAAGTGAGCATAAAGTAAGCTCATCTATATTCATTAACAATTTCTAAGAAGGTTAAGGAGTTATTTCATTTAAGTATTAAACTTCAATTACATTGTTTGAAATAAAATTACTTCATTTTTCATCTTAGAATAAGTTAGAGTTATATCCAGATGAATTCTGCTCACTAACCAAACTAAGAAAAATTTCTTCATCTGAGTTAAAGTTAATTAAACTTCCTTATTATTTGGATGAAGAGAAATTAGAGTAAAACTTCAATAAATATACATACACATTTCATTTGCACATTTAGTTTAATATATATATAATGAAAGTAACAACTGACATTTCCTCCATTTTTCTCCTTTTTTTTTTTTTTTTTTTTGATTCACAGTAAATTATTTACATATAAAAAAAAAGAATTTTAACGATCAAAATAGTATCAAAATAATCTTAGTAAATTATTTATGTGTATAAAAATGCAATATAATTATACAAATCAAACTTAGCATCAGAGTTAACTTACCAACTGGCGACATGTACCCATCATGTATTAGGTTCAGAAATTTATCGGTACATCTTTAAGTTCCTTCCAGCTCGAAGCATCCGATATAAAATTCATTTCGAAAAACTTAAATCTGCACTGGAACAATTCTCGTAGCAGGATGCTTTTCTTTTTGTCGAAAAAAGGCGGAAAAGTTTTTTCTTCTAGCACCACTTGGTCACCAAAGCATCCGATATAAACTTCATTTCGAAAAACTTAAATCTGCACTGGAACAACTCTCGTAGCAGGATGCTTTTCCTTTTTGTCGAAAACAGGCGGAAAAGTTTTTTCTTCTAACACCACTTGGTCACCAAAGCATCCGATATAAACTTCATTTCGAAAAACTTAAATCTGCACTGGAACAACTCTCGTAGCAGGATGCTTTTCTTTTTGTCGAAAAAAGGTGGAAAAGTATTTTCTTCTAGCACCACTAGGTCACCAAAGCATCCGATATAAACTTCATTTTTTGCCGAAAAAGGGGCGGAAAAGTTTTTTCTTCTATCACCACTTGGTCACCAAAGCATCCGATATAAACTTCATTTCGAAAAACTTAAATCTGCACTGGAACAACTCTCGTAGCAGGATGCTTTTCCTTTTTGTCGAAAACAGGCGGAAAAGTTTTTTCTTCTAGCACCACTTGGTCACCAAAGCATCCGATATAAACTTCATTTCGAAAAACTTAAATCTGTACTGGAACAACTCTCGTAGCAGGATGCTTTTCTTTTTGTCGAAAAAAAGACGGAAAAGTATTTTCTTCTGGCACCACTTGGTCACCAGTGCGGATCCTCCACGATCTCAAAGTCAAATTGTAGAAAAAAAAATTCAAGATATCATCCCAAAACGCCTCCCCCCTCTCCCAAAAAGGGGGGGGGCACGGAGTAGCTTCTCCTGTTTTACATCCTTCTCGCAGACCGGCTCTTCTCTAACTAAAAAAACCTATACCAATTCTCAGGAATCATTTAACTGCGGGGGCTACTTTTTTAGTAACACGGGTGTCCGCTCCTCCACGTGCGTACCGGGGTGGGCTATCATTGGCTTAACGTAACTTTACTCTTTCCTATTACCAAATAAGGACATAACAGGGCAACACTACCCACGTGACACAAATCTCCACCCTCTGAAGGGACCAGGTGTCAAGATTGTCCAGCCAGCGCTTCCCACGGAAAAAAGGGGAGAGAAACATTTTAGCTTTCGTTTTTTTATGACGGTAACAAAACTTTCACTACCGTTGGTGGTCCTTATTCAAAGTAAAACATATATTCAGGGGTATTTCAACGGTTGCTGCTCTTTTTCTTAAAAACGGTATTGTTAACATTTTTTCCAGGCAGTAAAATTGCCCTAATAAATTTTTTAACAAGGCAGGTTTGCATTTCGAAAGTGGGTGGTCTTGCATGAGGCGGACATTAGTTGCTTTTTACAACGTCACTTGCAAGCATCATGCATTTATTTATTTATTTATTGGGACAGGGGTTCGTCCTCTTTTATAACTTTTAAGTGTGGGAACACTCCGGGGAATGTTTTTATTATCCACAGAGTCGAAAACAGAGGCTGGGCAAATACATGGAATAATAGAAGAAAAAAAATAATGTGGGGGCATATGTTTTAATTTAGAAAAAATAGAGAGGTAATTCTAATTTGGAAAAATTTAATTTTAATGAAAGACAAATGGTATACAGGCCTCAACATTTTGAACGAAATGTGCATGTGTTTCACGATCCTTTGAAGAAATTCGTGTTTTCTCCGCTATCATTTCACAAAATTTGATGTCCGTTTCGCTTCTATTTTTTGCTGCTGGTCGGATTAATTTTTACTTTTTGTTGTGGGTCGCGTTTGGATCCGGTTAACTTCTACTGTTTTCTGCGGATCAAGTTAATTTCTGATTTTTTGCATCGGGTCGGGTCTGAGTCCGGTTAACAACTCTATTTTGCAAATGTTCGGCTTGACTTTTACTTTTTAGCTGCGCTTAGCTCATCGATGCAAATTGTCTTAACATTTTGGATTTAAGATTAGATTAGGATTAAGATAGATAAGATTTGGATTTAAGTTACAGATTCGGTTTTAACTCTTGCGGATTGAGCCCAGTAAATGATTGACTTCAGTTTTGATCGCGATCCTTTGAAAAAATTTGCGTTTTTATCTGTGATCCTTTAACGAAATTCGCTTTAATGCGTGAACGGGATACTTTGAAGAAATTCACGTTATCACCGTGATCCCTTCGCAAAACTTGAGGGTTTTTTGCGACCATTTGATAAAATGCGTGTTTCTTTTGCAACCTTTAACGAAATTCGCATTTCTTTAATGAAGTTTGCCCTTATTTGCGGCTATATGATGAATTTCGCGTTTTCTCTATTTTATAATTTTTACGATTAACAAGTAAAAAAAGTTTTCAATCCAATTTAAGCTCGTGGGAAAAAAATTTGAGAAGTGTACGGGTCGCTTTCAAGCCTGTAATGTTTATCATACTATCTAAATGAGAGTTGTACCGAAAGTTTATCTCCACGGGTTGAGGTCGGGACAGTAATGTTTATCATACTCCCTAGATAAGAGACGGACCGAATATTTATCTTTTATCCCGGGATGAGCCACGACCTGGAAATTTTGTTCAATGCAAACTTCTAATAAAAATGATATCCAGACCAGGCTCGGTCTGGAAGAAAAAGAAGCCTGTCACCACCCGAATCTCCAAAAAAAGGATGATCAGGACAGGAACCGATTCAAAATGAGAGAAAACCTTTCCCAGTCCAAGTCTCGTGGACTTTAACTGGCGCGACCTGTGCCAGGCCGTGACGGGCTCGAACTTCGCCCCAAGTTATTTCTCGTGAGAATGCATAATGTCACTTTATAAACCCTTTATTAGCCCAAGGGGAGGGGACTTCGCGCTTTTCCCTCACCCCTTAGAACCGCCACAGCATTCGTGCTGTTTCGATCCCAGATCGACCGTTTAGACTTTATACCAGATGCAGCCTGGGCTTAAAATTTTTTCCCGTGTATACCTCTAGTGGGAATGAAGTCCACGCCAGACCCGACCTGGAAAAAACAGTGTGGCTCGATCCAGCTCTGCAGCAAAAAATAAGCCCCCTCCCAACCTGGTTTTGAAAGTGCGAAAACCTGACCTTCTCCCAGTATAATAAATTAAAGTTGGCGCCACCCGACCGGGGTCGCACCGGTCTAGAGTTTAAAACACAACAATTTTTCTGTGCAGGCATCTAATGTCGTTCTGCAGATCATTTATTGGGACGTTAGGCCCTGCTTGATGTTCCTGGAAAAAATATGGCCCGAGCTCGGCCCGAAAACATTAGTGACTAGGCCCGGCCCGAATCACAAGTAAAGACCTAGCTCGGACCAGCCCGAATGCCGTTAGTGGAAATTGGCGCGAACCTGGCCCGCGGAACGTGCTCAGGCTTCACACCGAGGCCTGCCCCGTTCAGATCTCTAGAGTGAGTACAAAGAAGGAAGGTAAAAAAAAAAATATATAGAACATTCTGCATATCTGATTAGCCGTTTTAGATAAGTACCAGAAATTCAGTATACCAAACTTCTTGAAAATATAATTAAATAGTTATTATAGCGGCTTTAGAAATTCCTTCCCTAAGAAGGTAATAAATGTGTGTGTGTAGGGGGGAAGGGTGAAAATTGTAGCACATTTTGCCATATATCAACAGCACTTTTAGGTATAAACAGGAAAATCAGACTAATAAAGCAACTAAAAATATATTTCAATTTAATATTTCAGTGATTTTATTCCTTTTGTGTCTATTAAGTCATCAACATCGACTTTGAACTGGATAATGTAAGATTATTCGAATAAGGCAGCAATTATGGTTATATGATTAGATATTTAAGAAAATGTTTATTTTATTTCACATTTGCTAGGTATATTTCGTTCGATTTGCGATTCTTTAGAAAAACCGACCCAGCGTAGCGGGTGAAGGCTACTAGTTGGCTTTTACGGCCTTTAAAAAGAATAGTAAATTTAACGCTCCGTTAAGAAAAAAAAATACTTCTACAATTTATTATACCAATTTAAATTTCTGAAGATTGTCATAAATATACACTAGCTATTATTTTCACAAAAGTATTCCTCTTGGATATGGACTGGAAAGAAATTTCTTGAATCTAGTGAAACTGTACGTCAAGGTTTCATTTGTGAAAATACTCTTCAATCATTTTTCAGTAGTAATTTATTGAAATTTAAAAAATAGATTATAGGAAAAATAAGTCAGCATTTGGAAATAACCCATATAAGCCCTTTACAATCGATGGACAAACTTCTACAAATTTTTCGCATTGTAGCACTGTAATGAAAAAGATTCTGTGTCATCCAACCAACCAACCAACCAAGATTCGATATTTAAAGGTAGCGCGGTCAGTTTCAAGAAAATAGGTTGACGTACGAGTGGAGACGAGATTAGAATCAATCGTAGAGTATTGGCCGTTATTGCTAAAATTTTTACCAAAATCTTTCGTAATTTTGCTCTTTCTAATTATGGTAAAACTATAAAAAGCATATTACTAGAAGTTTAATCTCTGAGCTATTATTGTGCGTTTTTTTTCCTTCTGAATTTTGCTAATATGGATTTCATTTGGCTGTAAAAGACCCACACCTCGATCATTTTCCGAATGATTGAAAAATGACAAACGAACTCCTCCAATTAGCAAATGGAATATTCTTGTAGCGTGATTTTTCTTTACGTTACGCAGTTAAAAGAAGAATTTTGAAAGAAGCGAAAATTATTATGTACAAATATATTAAAATAGCTGTATTTTGGAAGATTCTTTGCAGAACTCGATATTTATCAAGAGAATTACATAAGCTAAATGATATTAAGGTATAAGATAGGATCTTCATGAAATGAGGAAAAAAATATTTAACAAATTAAACGATTTTAAACATTGCATATTTCATACTGTAGAACAAGCATGAAGAGGGGGGGGGTGTCAAACGGGAAACATAAATTTCGAAGAAAGGAGGTGTAGATCGAAACCCCAGCGTATTCATTTATGGGGCTGTTCATAAATGATGCCACACATTTGTCCAATATTTTTAACCCCCCTCCCTCCCATTTGTCACATGTCACGCTATATTACATATACATATACTTGTAGTTCAGAAACACAGCACTATGTTATAGATCGTATTTCAGATTTTGTTTTTAAACTTTAACTGTGTGTTTTAATGTCTTTTACGTATATAACTATAAAAATAATTACAGTACGAAAGCACCCCATTTTCCATGTTTGTCGAGCAATTTCTAACTTGTTTAATTATCAAACCCCAGTAGAAGGAGAATCGAGAATCGGTGTCACATTGAAATTTTTTAAATGTTAGACCTGTAAAGAACATTACCATGATTATTTGATACCACCTGGTTTAGATAGATTTCGTGAGAAATACTATGTATACTATATCGTAAGATATAAAAGGGGGGGGGGAATAAAAAGCATTTTTTTTTAATTTATTTTGAGGGCAATGCAAGAAATTTATTAGATGACTTACTTTACATGAATAAAGATGAACAAATATGTCTAAAAACATAATAAAGAGATTTAAAGATTAAATTTTATATGCTCGGTAAGGAGAATAGAAAGAAAACATCAATTTTGGTGGGGTTGAGAGTAAAAATATATGTCTGATTATTTATTATTACAGTAAAAGTTTTAGAAAAATTAATGACTTTAAAAGTTTAAAATTTGCGAGTTGAGGGGGAAAAGGAAACAAGCAGATTTATTATTTATTTACTTCGTTGTGTGTTGGGGGGGGGAGGGGAGAATTTTATTAGATGACTTGTTATTTATTTGCCTTTCAAAACATTTACAAATACGTTTAAAAAAGGATTGAGATGTAAGAAAATTTCAATGAATATGTTTTAGGCACTTAGTAATAGAGTGAGAGGGATAAATCCCAATTTCAGTTAGGGAGAAGGAATGTTTGTGATCGATTGTTTATTGTTACAACAAAGTGACTAAATTTTGTAAATATGGATAAAGTGAGATAGACAGCAAAACGGCGAAGTGATACTTCTGGAAGGGGTAATATTGAAGGCTGTGATGAGAGCAAAAGAAGGGAACGAAATTTTGATAATAAGGGAAGGCAAGGGTAGATTAGATTAGATTATTTTTTCTAAATCAAAATTTCAGAGAATTCAGATTTTCACCTTCAGTTAATAAATAATGAAAGACTTAGATATTTTTAAGGACTTTTTCAAATTCTGCATAAAATTAAGTTTTTTTAAGGAGCAAAAATTACTTTTGAAAAAGTAAATACGTTTTCAAAAATTCAAGAAACATAAGAAACCTGTAGGATCAATAAAAATTATTCCCCTACATTATGGTCTATGTGGATAAATCATTTGTTGTGTTCTAAGAGCGTCATCCTAATTTAAATGTAATTAAATTCATATATACTACTGAGGTACTCTTGAAGATAGTTATTAAAAAATATCATAGGTATCACTTATAGTATACGCAGAAAGGATCTCCATAATAATCTATTACATTATAGTCTAAAAATCTTTCGCGATGTATTGTTGTAATAATGTTACCCATTTACAAACAATTAAATTGATATAAACTTCTGAGATGGACTAAACAATGCTTGCGGTATAATATTTGGTGAAAAGCATTTATTCATTCAATTACAGAGTTACAAAAATGATTTCGGTTGTAAAATGCTCTTCGGAGAAAAACTGTTTCTAGCGTATTTAATTTATGTTCACTACTTCGAACATCAAATGCAATGAAATGCTGTTTCTTGTATACTCTCTGTTTAAAAAATATTTCCATAAATACATTCTATTTGTATACTTAATCAAATTAAACTTGGTGAAATTGGTCATCTGTTCCCCGCCGCCCCCGCTTTTTTTATCACTTACAAAGTCTCTTCTTCTTCACTGTTCTTTTTTTTTTTTTCAAAGTTTTTTTTCCACGTTCAATATGCAAATTAATAACTAATTTTAGAATTTCGGGCGAAGTTTCTTTTCGTTTAGCATTCATGGCTACACAGAGCTAAAAAACACAAAACTTCCAAAACAAACTGGAGAGAAATACTGCAGACGATTTTATAAGTTATTGCCAATTGCTTTTAAGTAAAAATAAAACCCCAAAAAATATTTTTATTGCTTATTTCAGACGATTTTTGTTGCATATATAATGGTGTCCCATCACTTATGTGAGTTATTTTTTGCTCCGTTCTAAACATTTGTATTTTATTAAATTAATATTTTAATATTTTGACAAAATGTATGTTATGTAGTAATCTTTACTAAATTTAAGTATGAAACACACCCACAAAAAATGTGTACATGTTTTTTAAATTTATTTGATTAGTTTCCTTTTGTAAATCACAAGTGTCCCATCACTTATGTGAGACACTGTAAATCTACCCGGCCTACTGAAAACAAGTGGAAATAGCCCGACTCGCAATTAAAAAAAAAAAAAAATCCCCTTACCTAACTTTTTAATTAACACAGATCCCCACCTTGTTCTTGGCGCAGCATATCTCTAAAAGGTCTTTGCGCCGTAAAACCCCATTCACTCGACCAACCAATCAACCCGAATCCAACTCTCAGAAGTTAAACCTTATCCCGGAACGGAATAGTACCGAATTTGAAAAAATGTAATTGAATTACATTTCTTTTAATTCGGTTCTTTGAATGAACTGACCCAAACCCGACCCACAGCAAAAAGGTCAAGGCGATTCGAACACGACTCACTGCAAAATTTAGAAATAATCCCCCCCCCCCCCCAGCAATGAAAATCATTACCTCCCGCCCGAACCTCCAAATTTTTAAATCGCTTCCCCTTGAGGATTCTCTTCTTCCACCCTTAAATCAGAAAAGAGCGTTCTTCTAAGAAGTGCACTTAAAACAATTTCATTTTTCAAATATTCGACTAAAATAATTTATTTGACCCCTGAGCGTATGATATTGTCCTTCTTCCGATCCGGACCCGAAAATTCCATTGGAAATCAAACCAAAACACGACCAAACAATTTTCATTGTTTTAGAAAAGAAATGAAAAAAAAAATTCAAATTTAAATGAAAGTATAAAATGTCGACAGTTATATTTCTAATATCAATTTTATCCTTTATATAGAAAATAAATATGTAATATACACTCGTTAATATTAAAATAACTGTAGATCCTCTAAATAACGGAAACAGCCAAATAGAGATGTCTAAATTGTTGAAAAGTTTTCGTTAAATAGAGGTACCTTCTATTCGAGACAATCCATATGTAGATTTTAATGTAGATGTTAACACTTACGAATAGCAATTTTCAACGTAAAATCTTAAATATTCATAATTAATTTTTTTCGAAATGTCTGTTATGGCGTTTATATAGTTTCATTTTATAGTGTCTTCGATATTTTCTTTTATAATACTTTTTTAAAATATTTTCTCGCATAATGAAGAAAACATTTGGACCTTTCATTTGAAAAATCGGGTCGAACTGAATCCTTCTTGCAAGATTGTAAATCCAGTATGAAACCGATCCAAATTCAAAATAATGTAAATTATTTTGACCCGAAAACAACAACAACAACAACAGCAAAAAAATGCAGAGAAAAGCAGATAAAAAGTAGAATTCCCTCGGTCCGCAAGAAAAATGTAAAAATCAACTCGGCTAGTAGTAAAAAAGTAAGAAGTCAACTTGACCGAAACCAAACCAGCGTCAATAAAATAGTACTCACCCTCCACAAAAAAAATAGAAATTAACCAGACCCAGTTCCAAACAGCAACAAAAAAGAAAGAGAACCGGACCCCAACCCAACCCGCAGCGGCAAAGTAGAATTGAACCTAACTGAAACACGACTCGCAGCAAAAAAATTAGGATTTAACCAGAACAACGACAGAAAATGAAAGTAAAGCGGACCGAAACCCGACCCGCAACAAAAATTTACCCCCACCCTACCCATGATGAAAAAAAAATTGTCCCGACACGAACTGCAGGTGCGATTGGAATCTCTGAATTTCTCAAAAGTCCTCCCCCCCCTCTTTTTGAGGAGTCTCCAGATCTGCCCTTGTACCAGTGCAAACAAAAACTGATAAATCAGCAAAATCGTCTAAAAATTTTACAATGTTGTATTGAATTGACACCCATTAAATATATACGAACTCGTAAAGTTTGTATATATCTCGACAAATCTTGTCCACGATACTTTATATGATGTTTTGGAATATGCAAAAGTCTTCTGCTTGATAGATGCTGCATTAGTTGATCGTCGAAAAAAAAACTGTAAAGAAGAAACAATTCTGAAAAGTATTAGATAATAAAATTTGCTGAATAGCAGACTTTAAAAAAAGGCTATATTTTGCCTTACAGTTTCACTATTTTTACTTTTCTATTGTAACTAGCGGCCCGCCCTCGCTTTTCTACAGGCAGAGCAAGTCGCCCAGTCTCCCGCCTCTACTGATACCGCAAATTGTTACTACCACTTCATTTCATTAAATCCAACTACTAAAAACATTACCCTCCTTTTAGGTAATCAGATAAAAAGTAGCCTATATGATAATCTAAAGTATCAGATACCTCCATACAAAAATTTCATAAAAATCGATCTATCCGTTCCGTTCGTGAGTTATAAATGGTGTAACCAACACGACTTTGTTTTATGTATATAGATTATAGCAGCCCGTTCCGGCTTCTCACGGGTATTAAAGAAAAATTTCAAGTTATAAATTTTTACACACACACTCATAACCTAATAATTTAAATGCCGTCTCTGATATTGACTCCCCTCCCGTGCCCCAGTGACACCTACATCACATATTATATTGCAGCCTAGCCGAGCGGGTTGAACGACAACCACGCGACTTTTTTCTAATACTTACATTTTTAAATTCGGGATATCTTTCGAATGGAAAGTCCAAATCGAATAATTAAAAAAGTCATATAAAGGTATTAAATCAGTCTTGATTATGAAGTAATTTGTTTTGATAAGGATAATGTTTTGTTTATTAAGGTAAAAATAAAGAGCTTTTACAGAGAGGGCATTTTAATTATTTTTTTAAATAAAAAAAACACTTATTGTGACGTAACTATAAGAGTTAGACATATGCTGACGCGACATTTTTTGTTGATAATTATATGTTAGCAAAGTCGTAGTACATTATTTTGTTCTATAATCAATAGTACTCGCAGCGGACGCGATGTGAGGATTTTTTAAGTTCATCTTTCTACACCTTGGGTTACATTATTGGCATTTTAGTAAGAATCCCAACATTTTTTTGAAAATATAAATATAGCCTATGCTCACCGGAAATAGTGCAACTTTCCAACGGTGAAAGAATTTTACAAATCCGTCAAGTAGTTTCGGAGCCTATTCAATTCAAACAATCAAATATTTCCTCTTTATAATTTTATATTAAATTAAATAAGTAATAT
Organism: Maratus speculifer; assembly: GCA_964019185.1. Classification (NCBI taxonomy): domain Eukaryota; kingdom Metazoa; phylum Arthropoda; class Arachnida; order Araneae; family Salticidae; genus Maratus; species Maratus speculifer. The sequence goes on from OZ025293.1 coordinate 58,060,094, forward strand.
TTAAACCTGGGCTTAGTGAAAAGTCCGCATTTGAAATGGTAGAAAACGTTACAATTTTAAATATTTGACCGCTCCCCGTAAAAAAAAAAAAAAAAAAAAAAAAAAAAAGAAAAATCCTCCTGCTTCATATTTGACGCTCACTACTCTTTAAAATATTTACTATCTGTTATAACTATTTTGAAAACTCCAAAACAAGCGTTTTGTGATTTGTTTTTTAATTTTAATTAATTCGCGTGTCAGCATTTATTTTCCTTTTTTAATAATTGCTAAATAGTTTTAAAAATTAAAACCCACGCTTTTATATCAGGTCGGACTAAAAAGTTTAAATGTTGTTGTTGTTTTTTTTGGGGGGGGGGATGGTTGCATAGTTATGATTTTCATATGTGTTTCAGTTATTGTCATGTGTCTAGGGTGTCAGGTAATTTTTAATTTCTCAAATTGTTTTTGATTCGTTTATCCAGCGTTTTATTTTGATCCTTTTAAGCGGTGACTATAGCCTATGTTCACCGGAAATAGTGTAGCTTTTCAAAGGTGAAAGAATTTTTCAAATCCGGCAACTAGTTTTGGAGCCTATTCAATTCAAACAAACAAACAATCAAATATTTTCACTTTATAATATTAGTATAGATAAATAATGATAAATTTTTGCAATTCCTTGTCTTTGCGAATAAAACTTTATGTTATATTAAAATAAAATGTACCACGCAAGATAAATTTCCAATTTTTAACCACTGTTAAAAGTACATCTTTTCCTAAAAAGTGATATATATTAAAAAATATCTCTTTAAAGTTTCCAACAAGTTGATCAATAATTTTAAAGTTTTAAATCTTTAAAACTTTCTGACATTAATTTCTACTTATTTTTGATAAAAACTGTTTTCAAACTCAAAATGCTAATTTGTCAGATATTTTATACATGTATAACAGTAGGACATATATAACATAAACAAGTACTAGTATTTTTTGATTATGTATTTTTATTAATTGTTAACTATTTTAACTGTAAAAATGCGTAGAAAAGAACGCATTTTTTTTTTTTTACTATTTTACTTAATAATACTAGACTAAAATCGGGTGCCTATAGTTTCGTGTAGTATCAAAAACAAGCCCAGGGGCATATGAAAAGAAAATTGCGCACGGGCAAAGTTACAAGTTAGTGTCCTCTCCCCCAACTTTTTCTGGTAATGGCCAAAAAATGGCATTGATAGTATAAATGTGGCGCCCCCCCCTCTTTCGGAAGGCGCTGAATAAGTCCCCTCCACATAAGTCCCCTCGCAGCGGCGTGCGAAAACAAGGGGGAGGCAAAGGGGGCGGTTGCCCCGGCTGCGTAAATTTAGGGGGTGCGAAATTTATACTATCAACGTCCTTTTTAGCCTGTCACAAGAAAAAGTTCAGGGAATGGGACGCCAAACACGCCAGAGCACAGTTTTCTCTTCGCACACCACTGCCCCCCCCACTTCATATTGCAGGGTGAATAAGGAAATTTACAAATCCCAAATATAGCCCCTTGTCCTTTTAAATATACCAATCTATTTCACAAAAGTTCCAATTATAAGCAGCCTTTAAAATTATCAAAATTTCCTTTCTGCTAAAGGGAAACTTTCTGTAATTTGTATAAAATCTACCTTTTTTGTATGAACTTGAAAAAATATATATATACAAACGAAATGCATAATTTTCTTCTTTGGAAGTTAGCTAAAACTTAAAAATAGTATTAATTCATAAAAATAAAGAATTTGAAATCGTCATTTTTTTCCAAGAATAATACTGTTAAAATTTACTAATAATCGTTGAAAAAATTAAATCCAATATTTCGAAAGGAGGCGTTTATTTCAACGCATTGCTATAATCCAATCACCACAAAAAACGCAAGGAAAAGAAGTGATTTCTTTACATTTGCTAAACTGGATCGGTGATAAACAATCAAAGTTTCAAAAGGGCGGGATTTGGCGCAGGCGGAGATCATATAATTATAACACATTATTTGTTCCATTTTTGGTCAAAATCTTTCCAAATTTTGCTCATTCTAATAGCAGTAGAAATATGGAAAGCATATCATTGGAAAGCTTAAACACTAATTTTTCGTGAAGCGTTTTTAATTTTTTCTGAATTTTGTTGAAATAGATTTTATAAGACTAAAAAGGACACAACACCTCGAATTTCACTGAATCCAAAATTTAGAGGGTCCTCAGAATTAAACTACAACGAAAATCAGAAAAGTACAAACTAGCCCGGCAATAGAATGTCCTCAGCTATCCTGTGAAAAAAAAATCATTTAAAAATATTGAAAATTAAGCGAGATATTCGAAAAGATATTAATTAATTTTCAATATTTTTAAATGATTTTTTTTTTCACAGGATAGCTGAAGACATTCTATTGCCGGGCTAGCTTGTACTTTTCTGATTTTTGTTGTAGTTTAATTCTGAGGACACTTTCAATTTTGGAATATCTGGAATTCGAGGTGTTGTGTCATTTTTAGTCTTATAAAATCCATTTCAGCAAAATTCAGAAAAATTTAAAAACGCTTCACGGAATATTAGTGTTTAAGCTTTCCAATGATGTGCTTTCCATATTTCTACTGCAATAAGGCTGAGCAAAATTTGGAAAGATTTTGATCGAATATGGAACGAAACATGTGTTTTAATTATATGCGCCCCGCCTGCGCCAAGAATCTGAAATCCCCGCCCTTTTAAAACTTTGATTGGTTAACACCGATGCAGTTCAGCAAATGTAAGGAAATCACTTCCTTTCCTTGCGTTTTTTGTCGTGATTGGAGTATAGTAATGCGTTGAAATAAAACCCTCATTTAGAAACATTGGATTTAATTTTTTCAACGATTATTGGTAAATTTTAACAGTATTATTCTTGAAAAAAATGACGATTTCAAACTCTTAATTTTTATAAATTAATGTTATTTTTAAGTTTTAGCTAACTTCCAAAGAAGAAAATTATGCATTTCGTTTGTATATATATTTTTTTTTTCAAGTTCATACAAAAAAAGGTAGATTTGATACAAATTACAGAAAGTTTCCCTTTAGCAGAAAGGAAATTTTGATAATTTTAAAGGCTGCTTATAATTGAAACTTTTGTGAAATAGATAGGTATCTTTAAAAGGACAAGGGGCTATATTTGGAATTTATAAATTTCTTTATTCACCCTGCAAAATATATGAAAGGGGGGGGGGCAGTGGTGTGCGAAGAGAAAACTGTGCTCGGGGCCAAAGTTTCAATTTGGCGTCCCATTCCCTAAACTTTTTCTTGTGACAGACTAAAAAGGACGTTGGTAGTATAAATTTAGCACCCCCTAAATTTACACAGCCGGGGCAACCGTCCCCTTTGCCTCCCCCTTCTTTTCGCACGGCGCTGCGAGGGTACATGTGGAGGGGACTTCTTCAGCGCCTTCAGAAAGAGGGGGGGGTCGCCACATTTATACTATCAATGCCATTTTTTGGCCATTACAAGAAAAAGTTGGGGGAGAGGACGCTAACTTGAAACTTTGCCCCGTGCGCAATTTTCTTTTCATATGCCCCTGGGCTTGTTTTTGGTACTATACGAAACTATAGGCACCCGATTTTAGTCTAGTATTATTAAGTAAAATAGTAAAAAAAAATGCTTTCTTTTCTACGTATTTTTACAGTTAAAATAGTTAACAATTAATAAAATTACATAATCAAAAAATACTAGTACTTGTTTATGTTATATATGTCCTCCTGTTATACATGTATAAAATATCTGACAAATTAGCATTTTGAGTTTGAAAACAGTTTTTATTAAAAAGATGTAGAAATTAAAGTCAGAAAGTTTTAAAGATGTAAAATTTTAAAATTATTGATCAACTTGTTGGAAACTTTAAAGAGATATTTTTAATATATATTACTTTTGAGGAAAAAGATGCACTTTTAACAGTCGTTAAAAATTGGAAATTTATCCTGCGTGATACATTTTATTTTAATATAACATAAAGGTATATTCGCAAAGACAAGGAATTGCAAAAATTTATCATTATTTATCTATACTAATATTATAAAGAGGAAATATTTGTTTGTTTGTTTGTTTGAATGGAATAGGTTCCGAAACTAGTTGACGGATTTGAAAAATTCTTTCACCTTTGAAAAGCTACACTATTTCCGGTGAACATAGGCTATAGTCACCGCTTAAAAGGATCAAAATAAAACGCTGGATAAACGAATCAAAAGCAAATTGAGAAATTAAAAATTACCTGACACCCATAGACACATGCCAATAACTGAAACACATATGAAAATCGTAACTATGCAACCCCCCCCCCCCAAAAAAAAAAAAAAAAAAAAAAAAAAAAACGTTTAAACTTTTTAGTCCGACCTGATATAAAAGCGTGGGTTTTAATTTTTAAAACTATTTAGCAATTATTAAAAAAGGAAAATAAATGCTGACACGCGAATTAATTAAAATTAAAAAACAAATCACAAAACGCTTGTTTTGGAGTTTTCAAAAAAGTTATAACAGATAGTAAATATTTTAAAGAGGTATATTCGTCAAATATAAGGCAGGAGGATTTTTTTTTTCTTTACGGGGAGCGGTCAAATATTTAAAATTGTAACGTATTCTACCATTTCAAATGCGGACTTTTCACTAAGCCCAGGGATAAATATTACTTATTTAATTTAATATAAAATTATAAAGAGGAAATATTTGATTGTTTGCTTGTTTGTTTGTTTGAATTGAATAGGCTCCGAAACTACTTGACGGATTTGTAAAATTCTTTCACCGTTGGAAAGCTGCACTATTTCCGGTGAACATAGGCTATATTTATATTTTCAAAAAAAATTAGGGATTCTTACTAAAATGCCAATAATGTAACCCAAGGTGTAGAAAAATGACCTTAAAAAATCCTTACATTGCGTCCGCTGCGAATACTATTGATTATAGAACAAAATAATGTACTACGACTTCGCTAACATATAATTATCTACAAAAAATGTCGCGTCAGCGTATGTCTAACTCTTGTAGTTACGTCACAATAAGTGTTTTTTTTATTTAAAAAATAATTAAAATGCCGTCTCTGTAAAAGCTCTTTATTTTTGCCTTGATATTAATCCTTATCAAAATAAATTACTTCATAATCAAGACTGATTTAATACCTTTATATGACTTTTTTAATTATTCGATTTGCACTTTCCATTCGAAAGATATCACGGATTTAAAAATGTAAGTATTAGAAAAAAGTCACGTGGTTGTCGTTCACCCCGCTCGGATAGGCTGCAATATAATATGTGATGTATTCGTCACTGGGGCAGGGAGGGGAGTCAATATCAGAGACGGCACTTAAATTATTAGGTTATGAGTGTGTGTGTAAAAATTTATAACTTGAAATTTTTCTTTAATACCCGTGAGAAGCCGGAACGGGCTGCTATAATCCATATACATAAAACAAAGTAGTGTTGGTTACACCATATATCTCACGAACGGATAGATCGATTTTTATGAAATTTTTGTATGGAGGTATCTGATACCTTAGATTATCATATAGGCTATTTTTTATCTGACTACCTAAAAGGAGGGTAATGTTTTTAGTAGTTGGATTTAATGAAATGAAGTGGTAGTAACAATTTGCGGTATCAGTAGTGGCGGGGGACTGGGCGACTTGCTCTGCGTGTAGAAAAGCGAGGGCGGGCAGCTAGTTACAATATAAAAGTAAAAATAATGAAACTGTAAGGCAAAATATAGCCTTTTTTTAAAGTCTGCTATTCAGCAAATTTTATTATCTATTACTTTTCAGAATCGTTTCTTCTTAAGAGTTTTTTTTCGACGATCAACTAATGCAGCATCTATCAAGCAGAAGGCTTTTGCATATTCCAAAACATCATATAAAGTATCGTGGACAAGATTTGTCGAGATATATACAAATTTTACGAGTTCGTATATATTTAATGGGTGACAATTCAATACAACATTGTAAAATTTTTAGACGATTTTGCTGTTTTAGCAGTTTTGACAAAATGTGTGTTATGTAATAATCTTTACTAAATTTAAGTATGAAACACAAACACAAAAAAATGTGTACATGTTTTTTTAATTTATTTGATTAGTTTCCTTTTGTAAATCACAAGTGTCCCATCACTTATGTGAGACACTGTACATGCAGTTCAGAAAGAAAGCACTATGCTATAGATCACATTTCAAAGTTTGTTTTTAAACTTTAACTGTGTATTTTAATGACTTTTACGTGAATAACTATAAAAACAATTTTTGTACTTATTTTGTATGAAATAAGATTTAGGTTTACAACAAAAATTATAATCAATATACACTAATAATATAGTAATATAATAATAATATAATACTTATTATAGTTTTGGATATTCATTGGTTAAGTATAAAGTTTCAGAAAATGGGCAAATAACCCCGCTTAATTTAGGTAAATTGGTTTTTAAGCAGAATTAACCGATTTCCTTAAAATTTTGGATGTAGGTTTTTGTGATACAGAGCTTCCCTGATTAATTTTGAGAATTCATTGGTTAAGTATAAGAAGGGAAAGGGTGGCTAATCCCATCTTTTAAATTTAGATAAATGGATTTTTTATGTTGAATTATCAGATTTCATTCTAACTTTAGATGAGGGCTATTCTGACGAGGCACTTCCATAATTAAATTTGGGTGTTCATTTTTTAGGTTTAAACGGAGCGAATAGGGGATAACCTACTTTAATTTATGTAAATGGGGGGTTTTTACGCAGAATTTTACCGATTTGCTTCAATTTTGGATATAGGTTTATTGGGATAAAGTGCTTCGCTGATTAGTTTGGGTTGGTTAGTTAGTTGGTTGAATGGGTTTTGTGGCACAAAGCCCCTTCTGGAACATACTGGGCTTAAACAAATTAAAAAAGAAATCAAAAATAGAAAACCAAAAGCAAATGAGCTAAAAAAGATTATATAATTAATCAGAACAATAATGATATGTATAATTAAAAACGTTTAAAAGGGTCAAAAGTTGATAGTTAAAATACAAAAGTTACATAAGTATGAACTTTAAAGGTTAAAAATGATAAATGTCAAAATATGAATTAAGTGTGAAATGTGCAAATACTACATAAGAACAATATTTACAATCACAAAGAATTAAAAAAACAATGTGTAAAATTATTCAGGCACAAATTCTTTGTACGTAGTATTCTCTTCATCAGTACTTGAGTCATAAGAATCCGATTCAATAGCTACTTCCACAAAATTAATCAGCTGTTTAGAATATTTTAAATTTGTAATCCATGGACTATGACATAATTTTCGACGTTTTTTCCCCACTGTTTGCCATTGTGAAGAACTGAAATGTCTTGTTCTCTTTTATTTCATGGATAGTTTCACAATTTGACTAGGTTTAGGTATCTGTACATTAAATGCAGAAGGATCAGAGTTTTTTTTTTAAATTGAGTATAACTGTCTTAGTATTATTCTGGAATTTGGTCGAGTTTTTTAATTGAACTGAAGATTTCTATGATTGATGCGTTTGGTATGCTATTGAAATAGATTCTGATGGTAACCAGCGTTCTAATTTCTGGCTTGCAGAACACTTCATATAACAACAATCATTACGGGTTTGTTTCTTTGAGATATTGGGTAGAATAGAGGAATCTGTTTGTATGCTAATGTGCCTTACGTATTTTGATTGCTGTTTGAATAAACTTGAATAGGTTAGATCAACACATAGGATTCTAGACTCAACAATTTTGCGAACTTCATGGTAGGGAAGTTTTTCTATTATTTTAATGGTAAGAATATATTTTTCACAAATCCTGTTTGAGCAATAACGGGAAATGCGGCATGATCACTTTTACAATTTATACAGCGTTCAGACTTTTCACACAAATCACCCTGGTGGCCCACTTCCGGACATCTTGGACATGCAACAGAATTAAGAAAGATATTCGTAGCGTGGCCGTAACGCAGTCATTTGAAACATCGGGGAGGATTAGTGATATAAGGCCGAATAGGATAGTTTATTTAGACAGCTTTAATTCTGGGTGGTTAAACAGGGTTATTGGAGGTAAGAACGATATGTTTCGTAGGCAAAACTTGCTCGTTTTGAGGCATAGTAATACGGTGCACATCGATAACAATTTCTTCTTTTAAATTCTGTAAGAATTTTTCTTTTGTAGACAGTAAAAGTTCAGCTTTGAATATAACACTATAGCAAGAATTTAGACTTTGATGTTCCTTAGTGGAAACACAGAAATATCCTATTGTATTACAGTTTGAAAGGAGTTTTGATTAGCTAGCTGAAGAGTCCTCAATAAGCAAATCTCCAAAGTGTATTTTTTTAAAAATAACAAAACCCCCCAAAACAGAATTAAATATTTTTGCAATAAGAAAAGGTAAAGTTCTCTTAAAAGAGCAATGAGAAAGATTGTCAATATGTTTAATAATAAGGAAACAGATAAAGGAAATATTCTGTACATTTTGTTGCTCTCTACGTGGGAGAGATATAGAAGGAATTGATTTTTTTTCATCTATATTAGCAAAAGAAAATAATTTGGACCCCGGCCGCACCACCCACTACCAAGTCCAACAAGGAGATACACACTCATATAATAGTGTTAACCAGGGCCTATACAGTCAGAAGACAATCCTATGCCAGTCTCCACCTTTAACGAGATGACAAGTAATTTCTCGCTCACTTAATCCCTAAAGCCAGTAACAAAAGTCAGCTGACCAGCCGATTGATATATACGCAACCAATATGTACCTCCCGTCTACCTGAAGCAGAGGCCAAATCAGTGTGTTAGTTTCTCTCAACTGCCAAGATCCCTCTTTCCAGGGATAAGGGTCGCCATACACATGAGCGGACAATTCTCCATGAGTCGATATACTGAGTGATATCGACTCATACAAATTTGCCCTCACCTCTGAGAGGAAACCACAACGAGAGTGAAACAAAGAGAAAAGGAAGATAAGAGAAATAAGAGGAAAAGAAAAACAGAAATATTATTGAGGTGTCGGGGGTTGTGAAGCCCATGAATATCTAAAGAAGGTATCACGCTGGGGTCAATTAGTTTTAGGAATTCATTGGATAAGTATAAGGAGGGGGGAATGTTTGGCTAATCCTCCTTTAAATTTAGAAAAAGGTTTTTTTATGATGAATTATCATATTTCGTTCAAATTTAGTAAATTTGCTAAATAATTGGTTGAAAATTTCGTTTCTATAATTGTTGGAGATTTCTGTTGAGTTTTTTCAAATTTCGTAAAAATCGGATCAGAACTTAAAAGGATAATAAGATAAGCTTTCTTCATTCAGCTAAATCCTATTATAAGTAATGAATTCAATGATATCCCGTAATAGGTAATGATTCTAGGTTTGCAATATTGATTACATACTACTTAACATGGAATTTTATTATTTTCGTATTACTGAATTTAAGACATACAATCACATCACATCTTGTATTCATGCATCTTTGCATAAGAGTTTCAAAATTATTGTACCAAAATCTGCATCAAAAATAGTTATAGTGCGAACGCATCTCATTTTCCATGTTTATCGTGCAATTTCCAACTTGTTTAATTATCAAACGCCAGTGGAAGGATAATCGAGAATCGGTGTCACATTGGAATTTTTTAAATGCTAGACCTGTAAAGAACATCGCTATGACTGTTTGATATTGCCTGGTTTAGGTATATTTCGTAAGAAATACTATATATACTATATCGTAAGATATAAAAAAGGGAAATAAAAAGCATTTTTTTTAATTTATTTATATATTTTGAAGGGAATGCAAGAAATTTATTAGAGGATTTACTTTACATTACTAAAGATGAACAGACTAAATTCTATATGCTTGGTAAGGAGAAACAGAGGAAAAAAATCAATTTCGGTGGGGTTAAGGGTAAAAATATATATCTGATTATTTATTATTATAGTAAAAGTTTTAGAAAAATTAATGACATTGGAGGTTTAAAATTTGCGAGTTGAGGGGGGGAAAAGAAACAAACAGATTTATTATTTATTTATTTCAATGTGTGTTGGGGGGGGGGGGAAGAAGTTTATCAGATGACCTACTATTTATTTTCCTTTCAAAACAATTACAAATAGGTTTAAAAAAGTAATAAGGTGAGAGAAAGTTTCAATGAATAAGTATTAGGCACTTAGTTATTTCATGAGAGTTATAAATCCCAATTTCAGTTAGAGAGAAGGAATTTTTGTGATCAATTGTTTATTGTTACAACAAAGTGACTAAATTTTGTAAATATGGATACAGTGAGATGGACAGCAAAACGGCAAAGTGATACTTCTGGAAGGGGTAATATTGAAAAGGCTCTGATGAGAGCAAAAGGGGGGAACGAAATTTTGATAGAAGGGGAGGCAAGGGTGATATAGATTATTTTTTTTAAATCAGAATTTTAGAAAATTCAGATTTTCACCTTCAATTAATAAAATTATTAAAGACAAATACTTTTAAGGACTGTTTGGAAATTCTGCATAGAACTAATTTTTTTGAAGGAGCAAAAATTACTTTTGAAAAAGTAATCACGTTCTAAAAAATTGAAGAAACATAACAAACGTGTAGTATCACTAAAAATTACTCCGCTACATTATGGTCTATGTGGATAAATCATTTGCGGTGTTTGTAAGAGCGTCATGCTAATTTAAAAGTAATATACATTAGTTAGTATACATTACTGAAGTACTCTGGAAGATAGTTATTAAAAAATATGATATGTATAGCACTTACAGTATACGTACAGAGGATCTCCATAGTAATCCATTACATTATAGTCAAAAAATCTTTCGCGATGTATTGTTGTAATGATGTTACTCTTTTACAGACAATGTAATTAATACGGACTTCTGAGATGGACTAAACAATGCTTGCGGCAGGGCTGCAGTGGAGGGTATACGGGAGTATACGTCATATACCTTTTGGATTTTTTAAAGGACTAACATGTACCCTTTGTTTCTCAAGAAAACTTATAATATACACAAGGTAGGTTATACTCTCTGCCTTGAGCGTATACCCTCTGCTTAGAGCGTATATCCTCTGTTATTTTTACGACTACACCCCTGGCTTGCGGTATAACATTTGGTGAAAAGCATTGACCATTCAATTACGGAGTTACACAAAAGAATTCGGTTGTAAAAAGCTCTTCGGAGAAAAACTGTTCCTAGCGTATTTAAATTATGTTCACTACTTCGAACATGAAACTCAATGAAATGCTGTTTCGTGTATACTCTCTGCTAAAAAAATTCCATAAAAACATTCCATTTGTATACATAATAAATTAAACTTGGTGAAATTGGTCATCTGTTCCTCGCCGCCCCTGCTTTCTTTATCACTTACCTCCTTCACTGTTCGTTTTCTTTTTTCAAAGGAAGATACTGCACATTCCCTCTAGCTTTATCAATGTTAGTATTTTCCGGCTAAGTTTTCTTTCAAATTTTATTATTGAATGCAGAATACTGTAATAATTCCTACGAACCATCTGCCGACACATAAAAAACTTAAGTGTGATTCGATAGCAAGATTTCAATATGATGAATAACAGAAACAATGGAGCGATCGCTCTCCCCTCCCCTTTGAGCCCAATGAAGGGTCTGCAAAATGACATTAGATGTCCACAGAATACATGAATCGTATTTAAAATTGAGAACGGTGCGACCTGACAGGACTCGATGAAGCTGTCAGCAGGAATCGGGCCGCGCCAGTTTTAATTCACGAGACTGGGACTGGGTCAAGTCTAGAGTTCTACAAGGGCCTGGGCCAGGCTAGCGAAATAATTCCGAATTTTACAACAGACCAGCAAAAAAAATTGAAAAGCCCATACGGGCCGGGCCGATAAAAAAAATTATTGGGCCTGCCGGCCCTTTATAATGGTTTCGTCAAAAACCCTAAAATGTGAACTATTTACAATGAATATGGGTTTAACGAGCATAAGTATAAATGTGCGTCACGAGTTGATACTAATTTTATAACATCAATACAGAAATGTAACTCGCACAGAATAAAAGTGTAAACGGGTGGCCGAACTTTTAAATTTTATACCGGGCCGGGACGAGACTGGAAATTCTAGCCAAGAGGAATGTTAAGGAAGAGACTTCAAATTCCAATTTTATCCCAGCACAAACTCTTTTTAAAAAAAAATCGAGCCCTTGCCCAAACACGGCACAAAAATTTTTGTTCTTCTGGAACTGAAATGATAAAAAAATCAATTCATTTATTTTAATGGAATTATAAAATGTATTTTACAACTTTAACATGAATGTCATGATTTATATATACAAAAATCTAATATATACTCTGCAGTGAAAACCTAAGTCAGCCTGCTCAAACCCGGTCCGTAGCAAAAAAGTAGAAATATACCCGCCCTACTGAAAAAAGGTGGAAATAACCCGAGTCGCACTAAAAAAAAAAATCTCATTACCGAACTTTTTAATTAACCGAAATCCCCACCTAGTTCTTGGTGCAGCATATACCTAAAAGGATTTTGCGCCATAAAACCCCATTCAACCGACCAACCAATTTCCAGAATCCGACTCTCAGAATTAAAACCTTAACCGGAACAGAACACGTTTTCAAAAAATGTAATTGACTTACATTTTTTCAAATTCGGTTCGGTGAATGAACTAACCCAAACTCGACCCACAGAAAAAAGGTCAAGCCGATTCGAATACGACTCACTGCAAAATTTAGAAATAATCTCCATCAGCAACGAAAAACATTAGCTCCTACCCGAACCTCCAAAATTTTAAATCGCTCCTCCTTGAGGATCCTCTTGTTCCACCCTTGAATCAGAAAAGAGCGTTCTTCTAAGAATTGCATTTAAAAAAATTGTATTTTTTAAATATTCGACTAAAAATTTATTTAACCCCTGAGCGTATAGTATTGTCCTGCTTCCGATCCGAACTCAAAAATTCCATTGGAAACCAAGCCGAAACCCAGCCAAAAAATTTTCGTCAATTTAGAACTGAAATGAAAAAAAAATAATCCATATTTTAATGGAAATATAAAATGTCGACATTTATATTTCTAATATCAATTTTATCTTTTATAGAGAAAAATAGGAGGGCTCCGCCCCCCTCCTCGCCACGCTCGCTAACCCCCCGCGTAATCGCTACACGATTCCAAGTTGTAGGCTACCCCTGCTTGCTGCGCACGCCAATAGCCCATGGTATGAATAAGCAGTTGCAAAGCTTTCAAATGATGTGTCACACGACTGGTGTTGTAAAGTAATTAAAAATATGCCCCCTTCTGGGGAACAGAGTGAGGGATGACACACAAGACATCCATAATATGAATAATCAGTTGCAGACATTTCAAATAATGTGTCACACGACTGGTGTTGTAAAGAAATTGAAAATGTGCCGCCCCCTGGGGGGGCAGAGTGGGGGGTTGACACACAAGACATCCATAATATGAAAAAGCAGTTGCAGACTTTTCAAATGATGTGTCAAACAACTGGCGTTGTAAAGGAATTAAAAATGTGCCCCCAGGGGGGCAGAGTAAGGGGTGGCACACAAGACATCCATAATAATGAATAAGCAGTTGCAGACCGCTCAAATGATGTGTCACACGACTGGTGTTGTAAAAAAATTAAAAATGTGACCCCCCTGGGCGGGAGAGTGGGGGGTGACACACAAGGCATCCATAATATGAATAAGCAGATGCAGACCTTTCAAATGATGTGTCATACGACTGGTGTTGTAAAGTAATTAAAAAGATGCCCCCTTGTGGGGGGGCAGAGAGGGGGATGACACAGAAAGCATCCATAATACGAATAAGCAGTTGCAGACCTTTCAAATAATGTGTCACACGACTGGCGTTGCAAAGAAATTGAAAATGTGCCGCCCCCTGGGGGGCAGAGTGGGGGTTCACACACAAGACATCCATAATATGAATAAGCAGTTGCAGACCTTTCAAATAATGTGTCACAGGACTGGCGTTGTAAAGAAATTGAAAATGTGCCGCCCCCTGGGGGGGCAGAGTGGGGGGTTGATACACAAGACATCCATAATATGAATAAGCAGTTGCAGACCTTTCAAATAATGTGTCACACGACTGGTGTTGTAAAGAAATTAAAAGTGTGCCCCCCCCCTGTAGGGGAGAGTTGCGGGGGTGACACACAAGAAATCCATAATATGAATAAGCAGTTGCAGACCTTTTAAACGATGTGTAACACGACTGGTGTTGTAAAGAAATTAAAAATGTCCCCTTCCTGGGGGGCAGAGGGAGGTGACACACAAGACATCCATAATATGAATAAGCAGTTGCAGAACTTTCAAATGATGTGACACACGACTGGTATTGTAAAGAAATAAAAAATGTGCCCCCCCTGGGGTGGCAGATTGGGGGTGACACACAAAACATCCATAATATGAATAAGCAGTTGCAGACCTCTCAAAGGATGTGTAACACGACTGGTGTTGTAAAGAAATTAAAAATGTCCCCCCCTAGGGGGCAGAGGGAGGTGATACACAAGACATCCGTAATATGAATAAGCAGTTGCAGATCTTTCAAATGATGTGTCACACGACTGATGTTGTAAAGAAATAAAAATTGTGCCCCCTGGGGTGCAGAGTGGGGGATAACACACAAGATGTCCATAATATGAATAAGCAGTTGCAGACCTATCAAATGATGTGTCACACGACTAGTGTTGTAAAGAAGTTAAAAATGTGCCCCCCTAGAGGGGTAGATTGGGGGCTGACACACAAGACATCCATAATATGAATAAGCAGTTGCAGACCTTTCAAATGATGTGTCACAGGACTGGTGTTGTAAAGAAATTTAAAATATGCCCCCCTGGGGGTGGCAGAGCGGGGGGTGACACACAAGACATCCATAATATAAATAAGCAGTTGAAGACCTTTCAAATGATGTGTCACACGACTGGCGTTGTAAAGAAATTGAAAATGTGCCGCCCCCTGGGGGGCAGAGTGGGGGGTTGCCACACAAGACATCCATAGAATGAATAAGCATTTGCAGACCTTTCAAATAATGTGTCACACGACTGGCGTTGTAAAGAAATTAAAAATGTGCCCCCCCCTGTAGGGGAGAGTTGCGGGGGTGACACACAAGACATCCATAATATGAATAAGCAGTTGCAGACCTTTTAAACGATGTGTCACACGATTGGTGTTGTAAAGAAATTAAAAATGTGCCCCCCTGGGGGAGCAGATTGGGGGGTAACACACAAGACATCCATAATATGAATAAGCAGTTGCAGACTTCTCAAAGGATGTGTAACACGACTGGTGTTGTAAAGAAATTAAAAATGTCCCCTTCCTGGGGGGCAGAGGGAGGTGACACACAAGACATCCATAATATGAATAAGCAGTTGCAGAACTTTCAAATGATGTGTCACACGACTGGTGTTGTAAAGAAATAAAAAATGTGCCCCCCCTGGGGGGCAGAGTGGGGGATAACACACAAGACGTTCATAATATGAATAAGCAGTTGCAGACCTATCAAATGACGTGTGACACGACTAGTGTTGTAAAGAAATTAAAAATGTGCCCCCCTGGAGGGGTAGATTGGGGGCTGACACACAAGACATCCATAATATGAATAAGCAGTTGCAGACCTTTCAAATGATGTGTCACAGGACTGGTTTTGTAAAGAAATTAAAAATATGCCCCCCTGGGGGTGGCAGAGCGGGGGGTGACACACAAGACATCCATAATATAAATAAGCAGTTGAAGACCTTTCAAATGATGTGTCATACGACTGGTGTTGTAAAGAAATTAAAAATGTCCCCCCCCTGGGGCGCAAAACGGAGGGGGACGCACAAGACATCCATAATAGGAAAAGGCAGTTTCAGACCTTTCTAAAGATATGCAACACGAGTGCTGTGGATAAAATTTTAAAAAGTGCCCCTTTGGGGGGGTGTAAAGTGGGGTCCGGCGCTCCAAACATGCATAACTGGAATGAGCAGTTACAGTAATTTTAAAATATAGGGGGGCTCCGCCCCCCTGCTCGCTACGCTTGCCAACCCCCCGCGTAATCGCTTCGCGTTTCCATTCGGTATTGATTTGAAATCCCGGTTGGAATCGCTTCGCGATGCATAGACGGAGCCCTTCGACTCATGGAAGGAGTGGTCCACCCGGATTCGTTATTTCCGGAAATCTTACACATCAGCATCATTCCAGGAGTCATTCCTTTTAAGGCTAGTTTTTTTTTTTTTTTTTTTTTTTTTTTTTACTGTAGAAGGATAAATATCTAATATGTACTAGTTATATTAAAATAACAGTAGATTTTCTAAACAACGGAAACAGCCAAATAGAGATGTCTAAATTGTTGAAAACTGTTCGTTAAACAGAGGTATCTTCTATTTGAGACAAGCCGCATGGAGATTTTAATGTACATGCTAACACTTACGATTAGCAATTTTCAATGCTATTTTAAATATTCATAATTAATTATTTGGAAGTGTCTGCTATGGAGTTTATATAGTTTCATTTAATAGTTTCTTCGATATTTTCTTTTATAATACTCTTCTAAACTATTTTATTTGATAACGAAGAAAATATTTAGACTTTCATTTGAAATATCGGGTCGAACCGAATCCTTCTAGCGAGATTGCAAATCGAGTATGAAACCGATCCAAATCCAAAAAAATTTAGAGAACTTTGACCCGAAAACAATGCGCAGATAAAAAGTAGAATTTCTCTCGATCCGCAAGAAAAATGTAAAAATCAACTCGACCACTAGAAAAAGTAGAAGTCAACTTGATCAATACCAAACCAGCGTTAAAAAACAGTAATCAACCCTCCCTCCCCCCACAAAAAAATAGAAGTCAACCAAACCCAAAACCAATTGGCAGCGACAGAGAAACAGAACCGGACCCAAACCAACTCGCAGCAATAAAGTAGAATTGAACGGGACCCAGACACGACTCGTAGCAAAAAAAGTAGGATTTAACACGAACAACGACTAAATTAAAATAAACCGGACCGAAACCCAATCAGCAACGTAAAAAATTAGCCCGACCCTACCCACGAAGAAAAACTTTGTCCCGACCCGAGTTGCAGATCCGACTGGAATATCAAAATTTTTGAAATGCCCCCCCCCCCCACTCTTTTTGAGGATTCTCTAGATCTGCAATTGTACCGGGGCAAAGTTTCAATTTGGCGCCCCTCCCCAAATTTTTTCTTGTAACAGATCAAAATTGACGTTGGTAGTATAAATTTGGCGCCCCCCTTTCGGACGGCGCTGTATAACCTAGTTCTCAATGTACCCCCCGCAGCGCTATGCAAAAAGGGGGGCGATTTCCCCTGGCACGGAAATTTAGGGAGTGCCAAATGTGTACCATCAACGTTATTTTTAGCTTGTCACAAGATAAGAAAAAGTTCAGGGAATGGGGCGCCAAACTGAAACTTTGCCCGGGGCGCAGATTTCTCTTCGTATCCCTCTGCCCCTCCATCTCATATATTTTTCAAGCTGTATAAGGAAATTTATAAATTCCAAATATATCTCCTTGCCTTTTAAGGCTACCTATCTATTTCTCAAAAGTTCCAATTATGAGCATCCTTTAAAATTATCAGAATATCCTTTCCACTAACGCGTGAGCTTACTGTAATTTCTATCATATCTTTTGTATGGATTTGAAAAGAAAATATATATGTGACGATTTAAAAGTTAGGAGCCAGAGACATCAACGCCGGGTTTCCCTTTCACCGCAGAGAAGTCATAGTCACCGAGGAAAATAAATAAATAGATGTAGAGAATCCAAATAATTTCTCATTGGCTGCTGTAAGTTCATTTATTTAATCCGTAATCATGAGAAAGGGAAAAGCTCCTTTTGCATTATTTCAGCGAGCCGTACTCGTCAAAGAAAAAATCCAAGAATCCCCTTTCTCAACTCGAGGCTTCCCCTTTTTAATCCAAAAAGAAAATTCCAGAACATTCTGTAACCTCAAACCATCATTCTTTTTTGTAAACAGAATTCTTGTCCAGCTACGAGACTATTTTCCACAGACGATAAATAAATTTTAAAAAATATATTATTTAACCAGTTTATAATCGACTCAGAATTTCTTAGGCAGACGATTTTTATAAATGATTAATTTTAAGAGAAAAAGAAAAGAAATGACTTTATTAATATGCACACATCAAAGGTGACGGAAGAAAAATAAATAAATAGATACAATAATATAATGATATTTTTTGAAAGATATGGTTTTGGAATAAATTTAATAAGACTTTCTTAAAAAGGGTTGATAAAAACATAGAAGAAATCAATTTTATTTGGAATATTAAAAAATAAAGTTTAATTAAGAATATTTTTAATTTAGAGCCATCTTTTTAAATTTACACATACTGGAATAATGTTTTTTAATGCAAATTAAGATTTTATATCGTCTGCATAAAGATTAACAGATTAGATCTAGAAATAAGATTTTAATTTAATAATTTGAAGTAAGTACGGAACATTATTATAAGAAAATTAAGATAGTATAAAGGTTAGTTTTGGCGAAAAAATTTTAAATTTTTAATATTATCCCCCCTCCCCAAAAAATTGTATGAAATTGATAGTTAAATAAAACTACAAGTTCAGACAACAGAAATATAATAATTTAGAAAAGTTAAATTTTGGAATAAAACTGTCAAACTCCGGAAGCCAAGAACTGGAAGAAAAAAAATTAACGCAATATAAAAAATATTAGCGATTAAAATTAAATAGTTAAGAGAAAATTAATCTCAATTAAATTTAGGTAGGAGCATTTCCCTGAAAGAAATACAATAATGTTACAATATCACTTACTATTTGTAAGTGCATAGGAGATAATACATACAATAAAAGTAAATAAGTTATAAATATTAATAAGTAAGAGATAAAAAATATAATAAAAACAATAAAAACTCTTTCTCATGGAAGTTTAAATAATTACAATAACTTAATGCATAGTTTATTTTAAATAAAGTCCTTCAAATGTAAAAAGTCTTTCAATAGTGTATAAAAGAGTCTTTTCCAATGTTCACTGAATACAGTCTCTTTAATTAAAGATCTTCAAATTTGGTTTAATCTTTGGGTTTAATGTTATGTTGGAATCTTTGTTGGATCCAACATCTTTTAACAATCAATCAAATTTTTCTTTCAATAACATATCAATTTTTAATAATAAAGAGCATCACTCTCAACATCAATAATAAATAATATAGAAAAATTTAAATAATAATAACAACAACAATAATAAGTAGTATAATAAGACTCAAAATTTATAGCAACGATAATAATAATTCTCCATATCCAAATATTTCTCAATAAGAGTATAATTAATTCTAAACTTCATTATAGAAATCATAATAATAATAATAATAATAATAATAATAATAATAATAGTAAAACAATTGTATAATCAAAAGAAAATATCACTATTTGTTTATTATTGATAGGGAAAATATTGGTTGAGGATAAAAATAATTACATAGCAACTAAATAATTTTCTTATCTTCCAATAACATAAGAAAGTATTTTTTTGCTAGCCGAAAGTATAAATAAAAAAATCATAATAATTCCAAAATCCAAATAAAATTAAATCTAACTATTTAGAAAATGGACTCTCAACCAGTATTTCCTTACAATAATTCCTCTCTGATACTCTTTTACAAAATTGTCAAGTTTAGTTATAGAGTTTTTCAAATGCCAAATGTAGATTATTATTTTATCTACACATGGATTATAAACTTTAATAATAAAATACAAATAGGAATAAAAAGTGTCATTCTTAATTGAGAAATGCAAATAAAAATAGTGTGCTTTTTTGAAAAACTTTTAATATCTGTAGTTTTCACAATCACTGAAAATCACATATTATGTTATAGGTTTGAGTAGAGTCATCAAATTTTATAACTGTTATCACATAATATCTGTTGAAATATTAGAATAATACTAATGTCAAATAAATGAGTAAATATAGTTAGACTTAAACACACTTAAAATTAATTTATCAACATCAATTTGAAAGCTTTTACAATCAAAGTGTGCACCTTATGCCTACATAAGGAGCCCAATTTAATCCCAAAAACAAGTAATATTCTTGTAGCGCTCCAAGAACATACCTGCTAATGTTGAAAATTATGGTGATAAAATATTTAGAGAATAAGAATTAAAATTTAATCTACTGTCTTGACTTTAGTTTGATCTAGTGATTGTGATTGTATCTGAGGTTTTGTGGGTTTTTTGGGTTGCTCATGAAACAGTTTAAAATCTTCTGGTGAAAAATAGGGTCTTAATTTAGAAACATGCACAATAACGGAATTCTGTCCTGTCTCATAATTAAATTTATCTATTTCATAAGTTACATCAGAAAGTTTATTTATAATTTTGTATGGTCCAGAGAAAGTAGGTTCTAATTTTCTAGTGTTAGGGTATTTAAATTCTTCATAAATTACAGAGTCTTGTATATTTAATGAGCATTCGACAAAATTTCGATCATAGAGTCTTTTACTTTTAAGGTGAAACTCATGAGTTCGCGCTTTCGCAATTTTGAGGGCTTTCTTTACTGGTGGGTAATAGTTCTGTTTTAAAGGAGATTCATAAGGCAATTGACCATAAAATAAATAGGCAGGTGGGAACTTGGTGATAGAATGGGGCGTATTGTTGTATTCTTCGATGACTTGGTTTAATAATCTAGTCCAAGGTATTTTAGAAGAAGTGGAATTAACTTTACATTTAAGCCTGGTAACTATAGTCTGATTAACGCGCTCTACCTTTCCATTGGTCTGAGGATGATGTGCGGATGTAAAACGCTGTTGAACATGATGATTTCTAAGGAATTTCTTAAATCTTGGAGATCTGAAAGATTTATGCCTGTCACTAAGTATTTTTTGAGGTGCTTTGATCTTGAAAATTTGTTTTAAACAATTAGTGTATGTTTCAGTGGTAACATTTTTGGAGGGAAAAGCCCAAACAAACCTAGTTGCATGATCTATTATTATGTGTAAGAATTTTTTGTTGAGTTGTAATAGTTAAATCCACCAACAGTATCAATAGAAAGACATTCAAAAGGTTGATCTGTGGCTGGCATAGCTTGTAATAAGCCGAATCTTTTCTGTTTTGGTTTTTTATTTTTCTGACAGGTATCGCAATGTTTAACTAATTCTGTAATGTCTATTGTCATATTAGGCCAATAACAGTTGGGAGATATTAAATTAAACATTTTTTGAATCCCTAAATGACCAAAATTATCATGAGCAATATGGAGTAATTTTTTTCTTAATGACATTGGTACAACAATTTTTTTGAATCCCTTTTTCTGAACTATAAAAATTCCATTCTCTTTTTTATATTTTTTGTCACAAACATTGTCTTTGTCTTGCATCTCTATAATTTCTTTCCTATCTAGCAATAAACTAATATGTTGATTAAAATGACAAACAGGATTTTGTGACAACATGTCTGCTTCGACATTTGTTGAACCTTTTTCATATTTTATCTCATAATCAAACATACTAAGTTTGAGTGACCATCTAAAAAGCCTACCTCTTAAGTTTTTAACACTCTTTAACCATACTAGAGATGCGTGGTCCGTATGAATTGTAAACTTGACACCATGAAAGTAATGATAGAATTTGTCAAGAGTATCTATGTTGCGGCCAATACCCGGAGCCTGGCCAATTCTAGAACTGGCCGGCCAATACCCGAACTGGCCAAGCTTCCTGGCCAAAACCCGAAATACATGATATGAATAGCGTATTTCGGGTTTTGGCCGGCCAATTCGCGAACTGGCTGCGAAGCCTTGGCCAATATATGAACTATGATGCATAGGTACCAATTTTTTTGTAATTAAGATAATGTAACATTAAAATGTACAGTAAAAAGATTCCCATTGATTATATTGAAATGAAATATTTTTGTGTACCCAACTAAATTAACCAAAAATAGTACACAATTCCCTTTCAATATCGAAATTAATTGATAAACCAAATACGATGACAATTACAAGTTAACCGGAAACTTTACTTGAGTTAGATCACGGACAGGGTGACGTCTAGACTATTTGAATTCATAGACACTTTCAACTATGTTAGAAATGATTAAGCCGAGTGCTTATATTTATTTCGAGAATTGGCCAATCGCACCTGGCCAGTTCGCGAATCGGCCAATTGCATCTGGCCAGTTCGCGAATTGGCTGGCCAATTCTAGAATTGGCCAGTCTTTTTTTAACGTTGCTGGCCAATTCGCGAATTGGCCGGCCAGTTCTAGAATTGGCCAATTTCGGGTATTGGCTGCAACATCTATAATAGCTAAACATTCTAATTCAGTTATGAAATAATTTTGTCAATAACTCCTCAAAATTCTAGAATGATAAGCAATAGGATGTAAGAAATTATCTTTATCAGGTTGTTTTAGAACGGCACCTACTGCTATCTGAGAGGCATCTACAAACATATGTAAAGGTAATTTAGGATCATAAATTTTTAGGATGGGTTTTGCAATTAAAGAATTTTTTCATTTTTCAAAAGACTCCTGGAACTCTGAGTTCCATTCCCATATTGTGTCTGTTTTAAGTAATCGATTTAGAGGATATCTAATTTCAGCATATTTATTTATGAATTTATGGTAAACATTAATGGAACCTAGAAATCGTTGTAACTCTTTCACATTGGAAGGAGGTTCTAAATTTTTCATGGTTTCAATATTGGCATTTGCTGGTGTTATAGTTCCATTAGTGATTTCATAACCTAAGAAATTGATTTTATTTTCGCCTAATTTACATTTAGAAAGTTTATGTTTAATGTTTTCTTGTTTGCAAATGTCAAAAATTTGAGCTAAATGGTTTAAATGTTCTTCTAAAGTGGAAGAGAAAATTATAATATCATCAAAATAGTGGCACGCAAAGTCGATTTTATATTTATTAAGGATCCTTCGAATGGTTGAATTGAATATGGGAGGGCCAGTTTTTATGCCAAAAGGGAGCACGAGCCACTCAAAAAGTCCAAAATTGGTTTTTCTGTATCGGATGGGTGTATTGGTATGTGCCAGTAGCCAGAGGCTAAATCCAAAGTTGAAAAATACTGAGCATTACTCAATTTATCTAAAAGTCCATCGATACGGGGCAAGTGTTCTGCATCGTTTTTAATTATTGCATTTAATTTTCTATAGTCTATACATAATCGCGTTTTTTTACCTTCCACTCTTTTCATAACTAGTGTAACAGGGGCAGAATAGGGGCTATTACTTTCCTTTATCAGTCCGGCTGCTAACAATGATTGAATTTGGTTTTTTATTCCTATTTCTTCTAGGGGAGATGTTCGGTAGGGCCTCAAAGATATAGGTAGGTCTGAGTTTAGTATAACGCGTTGTGGTTCAATATTTATCCTACCCACATCATATTTATGCTTTGCAAAAATATCACTATAAATATGAACTAATTCCCTTAAATTTACATCTTGAATTAAATTTATTTCCCCAGTTAAACCTGAATCCGAATTATCGCGAAAATTTTGAAGAGTCATGGAACCTCTATAATCAGGATGCACATTAATTTCGTGATCATATTCAACATAGTCTTCATTTTTTATAATATTTCCATAAGTAGATTGTAACTCTATATCATGATTACTTGCATTCAGTGTTTCATTATCATAATTATCTATTGCTACATTATTACCAGCATTTAATTTCATATTTTTTTTATATTCTGAGGTTACAAATTCATTAGATTGATCCCTGTTCTGTTGTACTTGGCCCATATTTACTGTATTGAAATGAAGGGATCTCTCATTATGCATGGATATACTGTTAGTTATAATTTTCCTTCCCTGCCTTACAATACAATTTTTACATTCTAAGGTTAATTTAAATTTAGAACATTCTTTTAACCCTAATATAGCATAATCCAAATTTGTATTGCATACTAAAAAGTTAACATATTTTTTAATTTTACCCACTTTTAGAAGAACACTACATTTTTTATTAATATGTAAAAATCCTTTTGCCTGACCAATGGTAACTGAGGGTATAGTCTCAATTTTAGCATTAAGTTTTTTAACAAATTTAAGTGGCAATATTGCAATAGTTGAGCCAGTATCTACAACATATGGCAAATTATAATTATTTGTACATCCATACACAATTAATTGCCAAACATTATGAGAATTATTTTGTGAGATATTTGGAAGAGTATCAGAGGATGGTACCTCATTCCTAAAAATACATTCTCTTTCCCAATGAAAAGCATTACTCACACCCCTATTTGTGCATATCCTACCAGGTCTTGAAGGATATGAATTCTCAATATAATTACTTTGACAAATTCTGGGCCTTTGAGATTGCCTTTGGGGAATCCAAATTCCTAGGTGTATTATTGGTCCTAACTGGCTGAATCCAGGGCCTAGTTGGTTGAAAAGGTTGAAAATTTTGTCTAGCTGATGGTTGATTTATTACTTGGTTTGAAACTAGTGGGGTGGAAACTTCCACGAATTGTTTGACAACCCGGTACCATTCTATGGTACTACCAGGAGGATTTATAATAATACTGTTTTTGAATTATGGTTTTAAACAATCAGTTAAACCTTGTAATAGTATATTTTCACTAAGATGTAATTTCCTACCAATTTCCACTTTTTTACGAAAATAAGTTTCTAAATTGTCTAAATTATCTAATTTCAGATTTGAAAAATCAGAAAAACTCGGGAAGTCTAATTCAATGAGTATTTCTATCAAAATTTTCTTAATTTGTTCATAATCCGTACAATTTAAGCAGTCATTGATATAAATTTTTTGTGCTTCACCTTTCAAATATTGCGCAATAAAATTAAATTTCCATTCTAGATTTTTCTGTTCCCTATCACATGTTTTATCAAAATAAGTTAACCAAGACAAAATGTTCATTCCAGAACTCTGGTCAAACGGTACGAACTTAGGATCTTCCATAATTTTTTTATTCTTACTCATTAGAATAAATGAAGCACTTCTATTTTCTTTATTAAATCCTGATCGTAAAATCATTCGCAATAAATTTCAAAGTTAATGATTTCTATCAATTATATATTTTTTCAAAATTACTATATTTAGCTGCTAACTTTAACCAGAAATTTTATCTAATAAAACAGAAATTGTAAATATCATAGATATACATTAAATTGGGATCAACTTTTAATTCTATTATTTTATAGATCATAAATAGATTCAAAAATTTTAATGATAGGTAATTTCTTACTTAATATCACAAAATTTACTGAAAAAATTAATTACATTTATCAGTCAAAACTCTAACAACAGCCTTGCACAGTTCCATCTTTCTTACTGAATTTAAATAAATTATAAGAATCCGGGAACCAAAGCTCACTGTAACCAGAAATTCTAACAAATAAAAGGAAAAACAATAATGATAACTTAATTTTCAGCTCAAATGTTTAGTTGTAGGAACATTATCATGAAAATACTGTATTCTGAGAATAGTTCTTGATAACAAACAAATAGAAAAAAATAGAAAATGTACTTTTTAAAAAATAACTTGAGCTTCTAAGTTCTTTTATACTTCATTATTATTACGAACTTATCTTTAAACGTGCATAAAAATATCATAATAATCTTTAATATGCAACAGTAATTGTCTAAGAATATCATACTCTTCAATAATCCTTAAGAACAAAAATGTTTCAATCTCCAACACATAATAATGATAATAATAATACTCATAAATAGGCAAGTAAATAAAATTCACAGAGAAATAATCAAATAAATAAACCTGACAAACAGAGAATAATTAATTTAAATAAATACATAAAAAGTATACAAATAATAATAATCAAAACACTACGAAAAAAATCTCACCGAAATCCTATTGGGCTCAACTATCTCGAAAAATATTTGTCTATTCACCAATTTACAAGAAATTGTCTTGTAATTATTATTTTTTTTTCTTTTTCATCACCACGAGGACTACTTTTTCTCGACTATGAAAGAATGAATCTCAATCGTCATGGAACACACAAGCAAACTCAAAGCAAGCACTAATTCTTTCAGATTAGCATCTTTCCAAGCATAGCTGTGAAGTTCTTTAGAAAGAGCATTTCTTTTACTTTAATTAAGTAAGAAATTACTGTGATTTTGGCACAAGAACATTCACGAGAAGTCGATTATCGGCGATTCACAAACCTATCATCCTTTCGTTCCACAGCCGATTTCATTAGCAAGCCGAAACTACCATATAGAATGTCCTTCAGAACATACAATTCAATCGAACTTCGGCGATAGCATGTTCTACTTTGCTCCATCGCAATTTTCTTTAAATATCCGAAAAGGCAGCACAGATAAATAATCCTGTCGGACTTTAGAGTTTATTGTGACGATTTAAAAGTTAGGAGCCAGAGACATCAACGCCGGGCTTTCCTTTCACCGCAGAGAAGTCATGGCCACCGAGGAAAATAAATAAATAGATGTAGAGAATCCAAATAATTACTCATTGGCTGCTGTAAGTTCATTTATTTAATCCGTAATCATGAGAAAGGGAAAAGCTCCTTTTGCATTATTTCAGCGAGCCGTACTCGTCGAAGAAAAAATCCAAGAATCCCCCTTCTCAACTAGAGGCTTCCCCTTTTTAATCTAAAAAGAAAATTCCAGAACATTCTGTAACCTCATACCATCATTCTTTTTTGTAAACAGAATTCTTGTCCAGCTACGAGACTATTTTCCACAGACGATAAATAATTTTAAAAAAATATATTATTTAACCAGTTTATAATCGACTCAGAATTTCTTAGGCAGACGATTTTTATAAATGATTAATTTTAAGAGAAAAAGAAAAGAAATGAATTTATTAATATGCACACATCAAAGGTTGACGGAAGAAAAATAAATAAATAGATAAAATAAAATAATGATATTTTTTGAAAGATATCCCGTAAGACATGGTGAATTCACTGCAACGTCGTTGTGAAGTCACATTGTGACTTCCCGTAAGACATGGTGACGTCACGGTGACGTCGTTGTGAAGTCACATTGTGACTTTGTGGCCGTCGATGTGACGTCACGTGACGTCGATGTGAAGTCACTGTGACTAAAATGTGAAGTCGTTATGGCCGTTTTAGAGCTTGTTTGTGACGTCACATTGTGACCACATTGTGACGTCGCAATGTGACCAATTTGTGAAAAGTGTGTCATTTGTGACGATTTTGTCATTAACATTGTGACGTAATTGTGACGAAAGTGACAATGCTTTCAAGTCACATTGTGACCAAATAGTGAAATACAGGGTGAGTCCAAAATCATAGAACAAACTTTGAAGGGGCGGTAGGACTCACTATAGCAAATAATCATGGCACAGAAATATATGACCGGAAGTGACCCGTCAAGACGCTACACTAGTCACCAAAAAAGACACGGATGGTAATGTTATGTCTATGGGGGGGGGTGTTGTTTTCAAATATCTTGCTCAAATTTCAATATTTTACATGATATTTTTTCCATAGGATAGCTGAGGACGATCCACAACTAGGCTAATTTTTACTTTTTCGATTTTGGTTATATTTTTTTTATATTACAATAGTTTCAGTTTTAGAACCGGTTTAAACTGGTTCTGAATTATTGTGGGCTCTTAATCTGTAACCAAAATCAAGAAAGTAAAAACCAGCCCAGTTGCAGGTCGTCCTCAGCTATCCTATGGAAAAAAAATATGCGAAAATATTAAAATTTTAGCGAGATATTTGAAAATAGCGCTCCCATACACTTAACATTATAATCCGTGTCTTTTACAGTGACTAGTGTGGCGTTTTAACGCGTCACTTCCAGTCATACATTTCTATGCCATAATTATTTATTATAGTGAGCTCTACCACCTCCCTTAAAGTTTGTCCCATTATTTTAGACTCACGATGCAGATCGTTTGTGACAAAACTTTCGTTAACACTGTGGTGATTCTGTGACGATTTAACTTTTCTTAAGGGGACAGTACACCTTTAAAATCCGCAGAAAACGTAAAATTGTATCATGTGCTGTACATTTTTTAAAAAAAAGAATAATGTCTCTGGAAACACAAAAATTTCAAAATATCTTTATATGGAATTGAACTTTCTTTAAAAATTTTTAGTTTAGATATAATAAAGCAATTTTTTTTATGGGGACGATTTCGAAATGATATTTTTAAAAAATTACGACGTATAACATTTCACTGCGCGCAAGATATCTCATGCAGTTTTCATGCGATTTGCATAAATTTGATCTTAAATTAAACATAATACCTTGGACTACAATTTGAACTAGAATGTTTATGAATGGCTAATTAGATACAGAGAAATTAGATTTTAATTATAGAAAATAAAAAAATAATGAATTTTGGCATACATTCAACCTTGTAATTTTTTTCATATTGAACACAACTACATAATTCTAGTTCATTTTCTTCATTATATGTACATGTAGGCAGGGTAAAAATTTTGAAGCTATACTTTGAACGGTTTTGGAGATATCATGCGCGCAAGTGTAAAAAACATCATTTTGAGTAAAAGCCGTTTAAAGATTAAAATGTATTTTACAAATATAAAACTCATAAAAAAAGAAATAAAACTATTAATAGTATAACATATTCAGTATTAAAAATAAAATTTGATGCTTGTTTAAATTGATAAATAAAAAAATAGTTTGTAAAATGGAATAAAATGTAGGAATTTGTGTACATGTTTGCGACTCGCAAAAAATACGAAATTCGATTATATGGTTTGCATTTTTTTTTTTTTTTTTTTTTTTTTTTTGTAAATAATAATGTCCCTAGATGCACAGAACTTTCAAAATATCTTTATATGATATTGAACTGCATTAAAAATATTTAATTTGGATATATAATGTGCAAAAAATACCAAAGAGTAGGTTTTAAAATGATAAAAAAAAAAAAAAATGACGTCGAATAAGCGTTGAACAATCGCTTACTGAATGCATGATATATCATACAGATTTCATACGATTTGCATAATTTTTTTCTTAAAATAAACATAATATTCTAGACTATTATTTAAACTCAATTTTATATAAATGGTTAGTTAGAAAAATAGCAATTACTTTTGAATTATAAAAAACAGAAATCATTATTTTTTGCACACGTTCAATCTTATAGTTTTTTTACAAACACAGCTGCATAATTCTAATTTATTTTCATGTTTATATATATATTTAGATAGGATAAAAATTTTGAAGCTATACTTCGCATAGTTTTGGAGATATGATATGCACAAGCATGCAAAGCTTCATTTTGAGAAAAAGCCGTTCATTTTTGCACACATTCAGCCCTATAATTTCTTTCAAACTATACACAGCTGCATAACTTTAGTTCCTTGTCATCTTTGTATGAACATTTATGTAAGGTAAAAATTTCGGAGCTGTACTTCAAATGATTTTGGAGATATGCGCAAAAGCGCAAAAAAATACAAAATCGGAAACGGGGGCATGATGCTTGGAACTTATGGAGTGATGTTGACATTTTCAGCAATATCTCGGTAAATAAGAATCGCACAATTAAAATATTGGTATCAAATTATTCAGAATAAAATTATCTTTTTAAAGAAATAAAAATTGAAAAATCGATTTTTTGACCATTTTAAAGGTGTACTGTCCCCTTAACGATTCTCTAACAATTTAAAAGAAACAGGATCTGCTGAAGCTATAACTCCACGCCATGTTCTGTTAAAATAGGGTTTGAGTCCTAAAATCATATATTGACAATTTATGAACAAATACTGTATAATATATAAAATAGTTACCTGCAGTAAGGAGACTTTCTTCTAAATTAAAGTTAAAAATTCGATTTACCTCACATGCCTTACAACTCTGGTGTTGTTTTTAAAATTTGAAAAATATTGCCTTTCAAAAATATTTATATATTTTCCCCACAGGCTGAAAATTGCATAGCTTCAATTTTATTTATAACTGACACACATTTTGTAATATGCTGTTCAAACTGTTTAATCTTTTTGAACTTTCTTAAAAAAAACTTTTACTCGCTTTAATATCCACAAATTTCAGCACATATCTAAAACTGTACAGCTTGCCAATATTTCTGACCAATAATCCTGATGTCTATAAATATATAGGGTGGATGCTCCAGTGTTGGCCACATTAAGAGAAAAGTTGAAATGGAAATTTTATAGTTTTAGACTGAATAAAGCATATTAAATCGCAATAACAGTATTCTTTAGTAAATTTAGTTGTCTTTCTGTTAATTATAATAACTTTCTATCAAATATTTTAGATTGTGAGTAATAACTCGTAAAGTAATTTCTTTCAATTTGCACCAGTTTTGGCCACCCCTGCACCAGTTTTGGCCGCCCTAATATCTTGTAATTTTGCAAACATTTTAACTGATAATAAGTAAAAATAAAGCATTTTTGTGCAAAATCTGTTTTACCACACAGATATTTGTTTGCTGTATAAAAAAGATTTGCATTTTTTTAAATGAAATCATAAAAACATCGAATAAAATATACTTAAGCTGATTTTAACTGAACATTTAAATTTAAAAACAAAAAATATATTTAATTCATAAAAAAGACTTATAGGACATAAAAAGCTTATTTTAACATTTTGCATATTTTCATTTATATATATCATATGTTATACTATACCAATATTTAGAGTTATATGACTAGAATCTTGAAATTATTCCATTTTTACATGAAATAGTATTTTGACAATCTCTAAAATCCATTTTTTTCAACTGATTTTAAACTTTAATTCCTCGTACTTAGCTGCCTGTCAGCCTAATCATTTGGAGTTAGTTTTCTTCAAACCTTAGATTTCCTTGTGTAAATATTGGCTAGGATCTTAGAAAGACCTTCACAGAGGGCATCTCCCTTCTTTTTTGGCCCATATCTCTCATATAGATAATTGGCCATCATAAATAGCACAACCCTATTACTTGAGATTCAAAAATAGTAAAAACTGGTCTCCATTCTGTAAACTTGTGTTGCAAGGTAGAACGAGATACTACAAAACTTAACCATCTTGAAAAGCTGACAATGAATTTTGAAAAGCCATAATTTTACTTCCTATCTTATAACAGTGTTTAATCTAGACCATTTTTAAGAGTACAGAATTGTCTTTTTTAAACTTGTTAAAATGAATCCTATTTATAGTATAAAGATTTTCCCATTATTTGTTATTTCTAAATTCATGTGCTTGAAATTTTGCAAAAGTTATGCAACTTCCTCATTTTGTTTTGAAAAAATACAAGAAACCACTAAATCATGCTGTAATTTTATTGAACTTTTAAATTTATAAGTCATAAAACATTTCTAAATATATTGCTGAAATTTTCACTATAATTAGTCTTGTGGCCAAAAGTGGAGCATATTGTTGTGCCATTTTTGGCCACACAATGGCCATAACTGGTACACATAGCAAATTTAAAGCACGTACTAGCACGTAAAGCAAGTAGTTTTGGCCACCCCTACTTTAAGCTGTAAAAATAATTAATTTAAATATGAAATTGCAACAGAGAGAAAGCCTACTTCATAAAGCTTCATAGCAATCTGTTTCAGAACAAATAAAGTTCGATAAATCCCTAATATTGAAAGATTGTGAAAACTTGTTACCTAAGCAAAAACCTTAATATATGTGAGTGCACACTATAGTTTTACACTTTTTTTTTTTTTTTTTTTTTTTTTTTTTTTTTTAATCAAAAAATAAACAAATGGGATTGAAAATAATAAAAGAGTGTTAGATTAAGGAGTAAGAATGCATATAATTTGTTAAAATCAATTTACAGCCTAAATAGAGGGTAAATCATTCCAATGTGGCCAAAACTTGTGCAGTTGCCAAAACTGGAGCATCTACCCTATATCTTTTAATTATCTTTTGTTGTAATTTTCCAACTGATTGAAAAAGTGTCCAGGTCAGGATTCGAACTAAGCAGTCTTTCGCGCAAATTGTCAATAGTTTGTCGACTGAACTATCCTGGAAGAATCTGACGCACACAATTCACACAGTGAATACGAACGCATACTTATCATTATTATATATAACCCTATGTAATAATACTTTAATTTTTTTTCAAACTACTCGTATGATAAATGCATACTATTCGTATGAGTATATAATGATATTTCTCCGGGTGAATTGTGCGTGCTAAGTTGCTCTGTTGGAAGAGCATTGGCAGCATACATCGAGGGTCTCTAGTTAGAATCCTAATCTAAACATTTTTTTACTCATTTTGGAAAATTAATATTCGTTTGATTAATTTACCAATTAAAATCATTCTGTTAAATATAATATAGAATTATCTTTTGATAAAACTACGTGAAGTTTATGCGCAATATTTGTAATATACAGATTTTATTTAAAAATCGAGTACTAATGAAGATGAGGCAATTAGTTCTAGTATTACGCTTAGTTATTTCCTTACTATAGTGGCCTGTGCGCATGTATGATTACACCAAGGTTTAAATTCGTAGTTAAACTCATATATATATATTGTATATGTCATATAGTGTAGATGTGCCGGTAAAGGTCATCCTTATGGAATTTATTTTTAAAAAGTTTCCTTATTAATAGTTATAATTATTAGATTTCATTTTTTTTTTTCGTATTAGATGAATCTATTAATAGTATTCAAGTATTCTCAGTCTCACTTCCCAATATTAGACAAAATTTTATTGAAAATAATAGAAATACATCAAACACTAAAAATTTCAGTAATGTACATCCCACAAAAAAGTACATGTAATTGTTTTTATGACTATTTAGAACCAGGATTTAATGAACACATACTAATGGAACAAAATTGTTATTTTCAGCACCATTTAACAATTAAGATATCAAAAATTAATAAAATAATGCGATAATTACTCATTTTTTAAAATCAATAATTGTTATTATCACAAAATCAATATCTTAATTATTTTAGATACATGGTTTAAAATAATAAATGTCATGGAATTACAGTTATCAAATTTTTGGGATTATGAGAAATTCAGAAAGGTAATAAAAAAGTTTTAAAAAATTTGTTTTTGCAATATTAGTGCATAAATTAATATATTTATCACTATTTTCAACAGTTAAACAACCCCAAACTCCTTTATATATTAATTATAACGTTAACTTTTGATTATGCATACATTTTTAAATTTATTAATATTTGATTTTAACCATGTAATTAAAAAAATGTGATTAAAGTGCATTTTTAAAATAAGGTTATTAACTATTTTCAAATCGTTGATATGCTGTTCCGTATTTCAACAAAATAAATGTTAAATTTATTGAATTTACTAAGATAAGTGGATTCAAAAAAGTTAAATTAATATGATACTTATTCCTTTTATAACATGTTTTTTACGAAATTCACAGAAATCATTATAAAAAAAGCAGGAAAAATAACATTTTCTTACCTCTTTCTTAACGGCATTATCCTCTAATTCAAGTTTCATAATCCAAATAGCGAAGATAATTTCGAAGTCGGAATGTCCGAATGAAGTACATTGACATTGGCGCGCTCATATTAACGAAACGCCACTGACAATGTATTTTTTCGGACCGGCATTTTATATAAAATGTCAACTGATCGCATTTCTGCATAACTTTTTAAAAATTTTCAACTTACGAACTAAATATACACGCATAACATCATAACAAAGTTACTAGAGCAGCTGGCCTAATATTCTAAAGAATAAATACACTAGTGTCAACTATTCTGGTTGTTGCCAAACGATATTTTTTAAGCAGGTGATTTTTTGTTATTATTGGTTATTTGAGCTTCGAAGATTTATAAGTTGGATGCGCATGCGCATTAGTTTTATGAGGGTATCCCTAATTAAAATTTTGAGTTAAATTTTTTTTTCACGCATTTCTATTTTACTTTCAATTAGTTTCAAAATACAGTGGAACTTTCATTTAACGAAGCGCATATTTAATGAAATTATCTACTTTTTTAATTTTCTGTTGAACCTTCATTTAGAACGCAATTAACATTTAAATTAATATTCATATTAAAAAAAAATTCTTCTTAGCAAAATTTGTTCCACTTCCGTGCATGCACAATATTCAAAAGGATAGATTGCTGTTAAGATTGATTGGTGAATATATTTCAGCGGATTGTACGAATTAAAATTATGTATTTATTTTATCCTTCTATAGTAAAAAAAAACTAGCCTTAAAAGGAATGACTCCTGGAATGATGCTGATGTGGAAGATTTCCGGAACTAACGAATCCGGGTCGTCCACTCCTTCCATGAGTCGAATAGACCAAACAGGAAAGGACTCCGTCTATGCATCGCCGTATGGGTTACCATAAAGAGAGGAAAGGTTACCATCGCCAACAATCGCCAAGTTTGTCGCCAACTTGGCGATATATCGCCAAATTTGGCGACCAAAATTAGTTGTCAAAAGTGACGCCAACTTGGCGATAACTGTAATATTTCGCCAAATTTTTAATTTCTTTACAACACCAGTCGTTTGATACATCATTTGAGAGGTTTGCAACTGCTTATTCATATAATGGATGTCTTGTGAGTTATCCCCCATTCTGCTCCCCAGGGGGGACACATTTTTTATTTCTTTACAACACCAGTCGTGTTACACAAGATTTGAAAGGTCTGCAACTGCTTGTTCATATTATGGATGTCTTGTGTGTCACCCGCACACTCTGCTCTCCCCAGGGGGGTCACATTTTTAATTTCTTTACAACACCAGTTGTGTGACACATAATTTGAAAGGTCTGCAACTGCTTATTCATATTATGAGTGTGCTGTGTGTCATCCCCCACTCTGCCCCCCCGGGGGGACACATTTTTAATTTCTTTACAACACCAATTGTGGGACACACCATTTGAGAGGTCTGCAACTGCTTATTCACATTATGGATATCTTGTGTGTAACCCCCCCCCCCCCTCTGCCCTCAGAGAGGGCGCATTTTGTAATTTCTTTACAACACAAATTGTGTGACACATCATTTGAAAGGTCTGCAACTGTTTATTCATTTTATGGATGTCTTGGGTGTCACCCCCACTCTGCCCCCCAGGGGGGCACATTTTTAATTTCTTTACAATACCATTCGTGTGACACATCATTTGAGAGGTCTGCAGCTGCTTATTCATAATATGGATGTCTTTTGTGTCGCCTCCCACTCTGCCCGCCAGGGGGGCACATTTTTAATTTCTTTACAACAGCAGTCGTGTGACACATCATTTGAAAGGTCTGCAACTGCTTATTCATACCATGGGGTATTGGCGATTGCAGCAAGCAGGGTTAGCCAATAATTTGGAATCGCGAAGCGATTACGCGGGGGGTTGGCGAGCGTAGCGAGCAGGGGGGCGGGGCCCCCCTAGTCTTTTAAATACAAAGGAAAAAATGCGAAAATTTTTCGATATGCTAAGAAAGGGATTCTAGTTCCGCGAAAATATTATAGGTCCATTCTCTGAATACTTAAAAAAGATGCGAAAGTTTTTATGAGTGTATCTTTCATAAGAGATCGCACACAAAGTAATATTAGAATTTTTTTTTTAATTTTTCGATTTGAAATACAAGAGAAAACGAGAATTAGAACGCTGCGATTCAGTTTTTGTTTCCCTTCCTTTATTACGCGGTTTTTTAGATATTATACTAATGATTTTTTTTATGTGGCTATATTGCATAACAAAAAGTACTATCCAAATTAAAACACAGTTTTATAAGATTTCCATTTTTATTTGTAGTTTACTATACAAATTTCATGAATTTTCGTGGATTTCTATTCAACGATATTTTTTTCATAACGAAGCATTTAAGTGTAACGAGAAATTTCCGGAAGTTTCACTGATAGGTTGATTGCTGGGTGCTTAGTTTCATATGATGGGAGGTTTATCTCATATATGTGATATGACGTACATGTTACATGCAGTGCATGTAATGTGTGACATAAGAGCGATTGCACAATATTCTTCTGCAATGCCAGAAAACACGTTTTTTTACCAGTAAATAACATGGTTTGGAGAATTTTTGTAATTTTCTAAAGTTTTCTAAGAAAGTCACATCTGAGTCACAATGTGACGTCACTGAGAGGTGGCATTTTGGTCACAGATGTGACGTCAAATTTCAGTCACAATGTGACGTCACTGAGGGGTGGCATTTTGGTCACAGATGTGACGTCACATTTCAGTCACAATGTGACGTCACTGAGGAGTGGCATTTTGGTCCCAGATGTGACGTGACCACAGTGACTCACAGTGACGTCACTGTGACGTCGCTGTGAACATGCATGCTATGTGGGTTTGTGACCATCGATTGTCGATGTGACGTCACGTGACGTCGATGTGAAGTCACAGTGACTGAAATGTGAAGTCGTTATGGCCGTTTTAGAGCTTTTTTGTGACGTCACATTGTGACCACTTTGTAACGTCCCAATGTGATCTGGCCCCACCAGTGGCCGAGAGGTACGGACCTCTCAACTGGTAGACGGCAGGTGCTGGGTTCGAACCCAATCGCGGCTGTCGGTCTAACCGTTCGGAGTTTTCGTGGTTTTCTTCGAACCTTGCGTAAATACGGGTTAGGTTCCCTTAGAAAGACCCCCACGAAGGGCACTCCCCCCTGGTCCTATATCCCTAGCGCAGATAATCGGACGACAAAAAATAAACCATAAACCCAATGTGACCAATTTGTGAAAAGTGTGTCATTTGTGACTACTTTGACATTAACATTGTGACGATTTCCTAAAAATTTTTAAGAAAGTCACATCTCAGTCACAATGTGACGTCACTGAGTGGTGGCATTTTGGTCACAGATGTGATGTGACCAAAGTGACTCACAGTGACGTCATTGTGACGTCACTGTGACCATGCATGCTATGAGGGCAAAGTCACAATGTGACTTCACAACGACGTTGCAGTGACGTCACCATTCTTTACGGGTATTCTTTATCTTCTATTGAAATATTAAATAGAAAAATATGGCATCGAGTTTATCCCTAATGCATAAAATGTTTGTACTCTTATCTGTAGCATGAAACAAACAAACAAACAAAAAAGCAATAAATTACCATGCTAAATGCTCGTAACACAACAGATTACATTAATTGAATAATGAAAAATTAAAACAAATATTAAACGCACTTGACTTATTTCAAAAAATGGAAATAAATAAAAAGAAACAGCTTCTGGATGTTGAAATTGTTAAAACTTTCTCATTAGATATGAGAATTATCTAAGCGTAAAAAAGGGAGAAATTGTAACTGGATAAATACATTGTACACTAATTTGCCAATTCTAAACAAAATGAAAATTGTTTTGTTAAATGAAGTGAGATAAGTACTTCTTCTACAAAACGCAAGTGAAAAGGAAAAACTTTCGTTAAAATACAAAAACTTAGTAAATGAGCCAGAAAATAGTAGAAAAACAAATGAAAGTATAATGCGGATAAAACGTAAAGCATTTACCCACTTGATTTACAATCCAATTTTACCGGGTTTACGAAATTAATTGAATGAATAACTGGAGATGTTTACTACCATTCTGCAGACTGCAACTGATAATAAAATAAATAACATTTAAATTTATGTTTTTACTTCTATTAAAGCAAACTCTTTGTAATAATTCAGTCTCATTACAAAAATATGTAGCTCTTTATTTCAGAAAAAGTTGAAATGTTGGGAGTAGATAGCAAAATTATAAAAAACTTTTATATCATAAAAGACTATTTAACCTTTGAACTCTGATGGATGAATTTCAACCACTTAAGTGCTATATTTTAACCGGAATATTTAAACAAATTTATCCGAAAATAAATTAATGCTTATTTTATTTTATTTATTTATTTATTTATATATTATATATTATAAGTTGACAATTTTGTTTACAAAATTCTGGTGCCAAAATCATGTTTGGGGCATTTTGAAGAAACACCCCTTGAGTTTAAAATATTAAGGCCTTTCCTTTAAAATGTTTTACAGGGATTTTTCTTTTAAAAAGTAGTATGTAGGGTATTAAATACACGGGGATTGATAAAAAATATAAAAATTTCCACCGAGTATAAACATTTCGAGATTTCCATGAAAATAACAGGTAAATAAATGCCATTTGGAAAAGGGTTTTTCTTTTTGTAAAATACAGGTTAGTGTGATCCCTTAACATTCGCCGCGAATACTTCGCATCACTTTTTCAAAGGAAATAACTTTTTCTTTTAAAATCTTTGCCTTTTACATAAAAATCGTTTACGTATGCATTGACAGCATTTGAAAATAAAGTGTAATACAAAAAAGTTTTTTTTTTTTAACATTTACGGAGATTTCCGTAAACCTAACCCTCAAGAATGTTAAGGCGCAACACTAGGCACAGAAAAAGACCCGGACGATAATGTAAATTCAATGGGGACGTCCTTTTCAAATATCTCTCTCAAATTGTAATATTTTTACATGATTTTTTGCAGAAGAAGCTGAGGATGATCCACAACCGTCCTAGCTTTTACTTTTTCAGTTTTGGTTTCAGTTTTTTTTAAGAAAATACTTTAACTTTCAAAACCGGTTTACACCGGTTCGGAAATTGAAACTATCGTAATATAAAAAATATATAAGCAAAATCGAAAAAGAAAAAACTAGGCCGGTTGTAGATCGACCTCAGCTATCCTAAGCAAAACAAACCCATTAAAAATACTAAAATTTGAGAGAGATATTTGAAAAGAACGCTCCTATAGACTTTATATTATCATTCGGGTCTTTTTCATTCAGTAGTGTGGCGTCTTAAGAATAAATCCGAAATTTTAAAACCCGCAGACGAATAACAGGAACACTTTAAAAATAGAACAACATTTATAGGATATTCATTCTGTCATTCCTGTGCCTAGTGTGGGGCCTTTAAGGATTACTGTACTTTTACACTTAATATTTAAATGTAAGATATCTTGTTACATACACATACCTGAAAACATTTTATGCATTTTTGTACGACAAAATTCATAGTAAGTTATTACTGATGATACTGCCATCATCTGCCTTTTAATTTAGGTAAAAATGTCCATAAATTCTTTTGTGGTAAAAAAGGCAGAAAAGTTAGCAGATTTGCTTACATATTCCAGATATTTATAAAACGCTTTTAGACATTTAGGGAAAGAAATGGTATACGTGGGGGCATCGCAAAGTTTCGATTACCAGAGAATATTGTTACATTCTATTCGCACCATTATTTTCAAAAATACATTTCATAGTATATTTCTCTTGCAAATGTTCTCAAAGTGTATGTAAAAGATTTCTGTTTCTAAAAAAGTGGTGCGATGTAGCATTAAAAAACATCCGGCTGTTATAGAAACTTTACGATATACTTCCACGGTGGGGTGCAAAAAACTATGCGGCAGCAGGCAATCTCAAACACAAAATTTTTTTCTTTTTTTTCCTAACATTTTGTATAAAATACTTATTAGAAGTCTATTAAATTTACAATTAAGAAAACTTTAAAATTTTAGTGGTAAGAGATTTACCGCTGGCGCCTAGATATTCGCATCCCTACTTCTATGTATACAGGGTGTATCTAAATCACTGGGCAAAACTTTAAGGGGTGATAGTACACATAAAGACAAATAATATTAAATGGGAAACTAAGGGTCCCAAACGTCTTCCAAGAGGAGATAGGCGCCATCAAAGTTTAGGGTCTAAAATTTGAAATGATTATAAAAAACGGAAAAATTGGTCGATTCGTTTGCGGTTTTCACGAAAAGTATTCTTTATGTCAGTATTGTCTTGAAAATAAATTATAAAGATAAATTTCATAAAATGCCGATAGAGAGCGCTTTAGGCTTGGGAGTAACGAACAACTATTTATTACCGTTATTTTTTGCATCTCATTAATTTTTTTTTAAAGTTTAGACATAAACTTAAATTTTGAGCTCAAAATCTGTGGTTAAGTAGCGCAAACTGAACTGTGTTCAATAGGAGTGGGTAGATTTAAATTTCAAATGATTATAAAAAACAGAATAATCGGTCAATTGATTTGCGGTTTTCATTAAAACTATTCTTTATGTCAGTACTGTCTTGAAAATAAATTATAAACATAAATTTCAAAAAATGTCGATAGAGGGCGCTTTAGACTTTGGAGTAAAGTACAACTATTTTTACCGTTATTTTTTGCATCTCATTAAATTTTTTTTGAAGCTTAGACATAAACTTAAATTTTGTGCTGAAAATCTGAATCGTTGACAGTGGTTAAGTAGCGCTAACTGAACTGTGTTCAATAGGGGGGTGGGAAGGATCAAATTTCAAATGATTATACAAAACGGAAAAATTGGTCGATACGTTTGCGGTTTTTTCTAAAACCATTCTTTATATCAGTATTTCATTAAAAATAAATTTTAAAGATAAATTTCAAAAAATTCCGTTAGAGGGTGCCATAAACTTTAGAGTAACCAAAAACAATTTTTAACTGTTATTTTTTGTATCTAATTAAATGCTTGCAAAAGCTTAGACTTAAATTTTGTGCTTGAAATTTGAATCGTTGGGAGGGGTTAAGAAGCGCAAACTGAACTGTGTTCAGGAGTTGAAATGTTACCCTGCCCACCCTACTAACACAGTTCAATTTTTCGCTACTTATTTACTCACAACGATTCAGATTTTGAGCTCAAAATTTAAGTCTAAGCTTTTAAAACATTTATATAGATTTAAAAAAATAAAGGTTAAAAATAGTTGTTAGTTGCTCTAAAGTTTAAGGCGCCCTCTAACGGAATTTTAAAAAATTTATCTTTAAAATTTATTTTCAAGGAAATACTGACATAAAGAATGGTTTTAGAGATAACCGCAAACGAATCGACCAATTTTTCCGTTTTTTATAATTATTTGAAATTTCAGCCTTCCCACCCCCTTTGAACACAGTTCAGTTTGCGCTACTTAACCAGACTCAACGATTCAGATTTTCAGATCAAAATTTAAGTTCACATCTAAGCTTCTAAAAACATTTAATGAGAGGCAAAAAATAACGGTAAAAATAGTTCTGCGTTACTCCAAAGTCTAAAGCGCCCTCTATCGGCATTTTTGGAAATTTATCTTTATAATTTATTTTCAAGATAAATACTGACATAAAGAATAGTTTTCGTGAAAACCGCAAACGACTCGACCAATTTTCCCGTTTTTTTATAATTTTGAGCTCAAAATCTGAATCGTTTTTGAGTTATTAAGTAGCGAAAAACTGAACTGTGCTAGTAGGGTGGGCAGGGTAACATTTCAACTCCTGAACACAGTTCAGTGTGCGCTTCTTAACCCCTCCCAACGATTCAAATTTCAAGCACAAAATTTAAGTCTAAGATTTTGCAAGCATTTAATTAGATACAAAAAATAACAGTTAAAAATTGTTTTTGGTTACTCTAAAGTTTAAGGCGCCTTTTAACGGAATTTTTTGAAATTTACCTTTAAAATTTATTTTCAAGGAAATACTGATATAAAGAACGGTTTTAGAAAAAACCGCAAACGAATCGACCAATTTTTCGTTTTGTATAATAATTTGAAATTTGATCCTTCCCACCCCCATTGAACACAGGTCAGTTAGTTCTACTTAACCGCTCTCAACGATTCAGATTTTCAGCACAAAATTTAAGTTTATGTCTAAGCTTCAAAAAAAATTAATGAGATGCAAAAAATAACGATAAAAAATAGTTGTACGTTACTCCAAAGTCTAAAGCGCCGTCTATCGACATATTTTGTAATTTATGTTTATAATTTATTTTGAAGAAAATACTGACATAAAGAATAGTTTTAGTGAAAACCGCAAATAAATTGACCAATTATTCTGTTTTTTATAATCATTTGAAATTTAAACCTACCCACTCCCATTGAACACAGTTCAGTTTGCGCTACTTAACCACAGATTTTGAGCTCAAAATTTAAGTTTATATCTAAACTTCTAAAAAATTTAATGTGATGCAAAAAATAACGGTAATAAACAGTTGTTCGTTACTCCAAAGTCTAAAGCGCCCTCTATCGCCATTTTTTGAAATTTATCTTTATAATTTATTTTCAAGACAATACTGACATAAAGAATACTTTTCGTGAAAACGGCAAACGAATCGACCAATTTTTCCGTTTTTT
The DNA here is from genome assembly GCA_964019185.1 of Maratus speculifer. Taxonomy (NCBI): domain Eukaryota; kingdom Metazoa; phylum Arthropoda; class Arachnida; order Araneae; family Salticidae; genus Maratus; species Maratus speculifer. The sequence continues at coordinate 58,102,020 of OZ025293.1, forward strand.
ATAATCATTTCAAATTTTGGACCCTAAACTTTGATGGTCCCTATCTCCTTCGGAAGACGTTTTGGACCCTTAGTTTCCTATTTAATATTATTTGTCTTGATGTGTACTATCAGCCCTTAAAATTTTGCCCAGTAGTTTAGATACACCCTGTATGTTTCCAGGGGTGTAAAAATCTAGGTGCAGCTAAAAATCATCTCTCACCACTAAATTTTGTTTGTTTTCTTTGCTCGAGTTTTATTAGCATTTATACAAAAGGGTTTGAAGAAATATTAGACGAAAAATAACGAATAAAATTTACTAGTGGGAAATTGTCCTCTATCGCCGAAATTTTATTCCCCCTGTGTATTCCCAATTCCTCTATTATGTATCACACAAACAAAGAATACAAATGATGCTGCTTAATAATAATATTTATCAATGTGACGAAATATATGCTAAAATATGACAAAAATTTCGATTCAAGTTTACTGATGGAAGGTTTCACTAGCGATAATCAGAACTGTTGATCCCTTAACAAAAATGCCACTATCTTGTAATAACATATGCAGTCTCTTTACTCTGAACTGCTCTATGTGTCGCCTCCTTTTTATTCATAGCTTCCAAGCTTTGTTTTCTCAGTAAAAAATATCGTAATTTTGAATGTTATTTTCTGTCGTATGAATTCTTTCAGTTGAGTGAAAGAACTGATTTCATTTTTAAAAGGAAAAATATTATTTGAATAGTGATAACATCCAAAAATTTGACATTCAGGAGAGAAAACTGGTTAAATTACTAGGAAGTGTTTCGTTTATTTATTTATTTATTTAATGAATAGGAGCAGAAATATTTGTTTCAGAAATACTACTATTTAAATATCTGAAATTTGATGGTTTCTAAAGTTTTTTACTAAGATAAAGTAGTGCTTTTACGGAATCGTGGAAAAGGCGAAGAATTTATAATATATATTTTTTAAAGTTTGTTAAATCCAGAAAATATTAGATATGTCTACAGCGTACAAGCCTTTAACTTTTTAACTTTTCAAGCTTTTAATTAACATTACAATGGAGGACAACAAAAAGAACAGTCCATTTTGTGAAAATTTAATTTGCCTAGAAAGAACTGATCAGAAAGAGAGAAATTATAAGTGAAACTAATAAAATAAAAATTATTATATGATTATGCAACAGTGCCTCTTTGGGGAGTTCACAAACTTTTTGCCACTTGTACTTTATAAAATTAATTTACTTCTTGTTTAATAGTAGAAATATTTGGGGAATTAATATGAAGAAATTTCTGATAATAAAGTAATTGAGAACCACGTGATGAGCCGCATCTGCTTTTATGAAACACTTGCATAGTATTTTATATACATGGTGTATAACAAAGTTTCAATTATAGGCGACTATTTTTTAGATATACATTTTGTAATATCCCTTTCAGCTGTTCTCAATCTACATGTAAAATATTTTTGTTTTGAAAAAATTATGCAAGATAGCATTTTTTTTTTTATCTGTAATTGAAACTTTGCGATACCGCTAGATATTTTACACTAAAAAATCGTGAAATTTTACGCAAGTTTTATAAAAATATTTTTGCCTGATTAAAAAAAAAAATTAAGGAAAAAGTTAACTTAACTTAGTTTAACTTCAAAAAAGTCATTTAACTTAGTTTAGTGTAGTGATTATTTAACATATTTTATTAAGAAAATTTCTTGTTCGAATCAACATGATCTGGTATGGGTCAGAATGAACCTTCATTGCTATTCAAATTTTTATATTTAATCTTATAGGAAAAAAAAGTCATTTAAGGGGTATTAACAATTTGTAAAACACGATAAATTACTGCTAGTTATTATTCTTGCTAGCAATTAACCAGTAATAATTTTAATTTACGGAATGGAGATATACTATTTATTCAACCACACGTGTTGCAATGGAAATTTTTGGTGAAATCAAGATGTTTTCGTGTAATAGGGGTTACCTTTTTCAAAACTTATGTTGTTTCAATTTAACACCATGTACTACATACATTAATTCTATGAAAGCAGATAAAATTTCAATTTTTAACATAGTAACATTCGAAAATAATCTTGGAGTGAAAAAAAATTGTAATTTAATAAGAGAATGCGAAAAACAAATTTACAACATAATTTACAACTAATTTACAAATCATACAACTGCTATCTTTTATACTTAATAAAACTCAAAGCAATAAATCAATGCAGTTTAATAAAACTAAATTAAAATTATAATACTCATTTTATTTATAATGAACGGACTTATAAAAGCATTTTACCGTAGCTTTAGCTATATAATTGTAAAATTTCATTGGGTGCAAATATAATCCGAATTATTATTATTATTATTTTTCTTTCATAAAATTGTAATTTATGTTTACCATTTCTTGAGAGATTAGCTTACGTCCACTGGAAACTTAATTGCATTATGAAAATAAAGTTTGTGTTCTTATAAAATGTAATTACAATGTGAGTAATATATAACACTGTGTACTACATATATTAATTATATCAATGCAGATAAAATTTAGATTTTTAACGTCTTAACGTTCGAAGTGAACGTTTAGAGTGAAAATAAAATTGTAATTTAATGAGAGAATGGGAAAAAATAATTTTCACTCATACAATTACAATCTCATAATTCAGTTACATCCGGAGAAAAAAAAGAAACTTTTTTTCTGATAATGCAAACAAAAAATTAAAAGAAAAAGCGGGTAGGGGTTAAGCTCTTAAAAATTAATAAGACTAAATTTAAATTATAATATTAATTTTATTTATGTTGAACAACATTTAAAAAATAAGTACCGAAGTTTAAAATATAGATATCGAATGATGTCAGTGCTTCAAGTTCTTTTATTTATATCGATTTCAATAGATAGCGCCATCAAAATAGCGTTGGTTTATTTATATTTGGTTATCCGTTGCTCATAATAGCTTGTTATCCGTTATTTTAATTTAGACTTTGAAACATTACAAAACATTCTAATTGGGTAGTTTTTGAAGATTTTTGTGAAAAAGTAAAGAGAATAGATGTGATACAATGCAGATTATGTATATATTTCCATATAAAGAACAGTCGGCATTCTTATGGAATCTAAATACATATACCTAACATGACAGCAATAAGTGGCTTTTCTCGAACACGAGGGTAAACACGGAATCTTCACATTAGCGTATTATATAAATAGATAGATATTCCACAAATAAAATAAAAGGAAACTGCTATTAAAATTTTCCCGTGTGTTTTCCAACACGAGTGAAAACTTGGTCGATTAGTGATGATGTCATGCCTCCTCTCATCTGTACTGAGAGTTTCGATTGCGAAATGTTTCGTGCAATCAGCATGACACAATAGATACTTTTAGAATTGCCAAGTCTTCTGCTTTTTTAATACCACTATTATGTTAGAGAAAATGTTTATCTTATTTATCTCGCAAATGTTCCAACTAAATAAAACAACATTTTCTGTAATAAAACTCTGGCATCCAAAAGATGAATGCTTTACCGTAAAAAATGGTTTTCTTATGTTCATAAAAAGACTCTTCCAATTTTATTGTTTAGGCCAGAAACATGGGGTTATTTCATTTCTAAAATAGCAGAGCATTTCATTGATGTGGTTAACAAATCCATTTCCGTATAATGACGTAACAGCATGTAGACTTTTTGTAAATATTATAATATATTGTTGATGATTATGTGTGTTCCAACTGTGGCCTACTTAGAATGAGCATTTTCTTCAAGAGAGATACTTGACAAACTTTTTCTGGTCACTTCATGCATGACTGTTAAATTTTCACTTTTCATTTTGACTATACTTTAATCCATTATCCATTGGAGTTGTGCTGATGCAACGCTTAAAATAACTGCTCGCACTTAAATTAATTACTTTGCTATCACTATATTAAAACTGAAAAAATTGCCTTATTTATTTGTAGAAACTGTTCTATTTTTGTAAGGCAAGAATTACACTTCTAAGTTTTTGGTGACAAACAACTTTAACGAAAAAATTGGAAATTTTTTTTATTTTATAGTTTTAGCGGTTATGGTTTAAAAAAACAGCTTTGCCTTAATTATCGGTAGAATTCTGTCGATAAATGTTTTCTATTAAATTAGGCAAGGGTTTCTATTAAAAATTAGTTGTATTTCGTAAATTTCCTGTCATGCATTTGATCCAAAAAATGTATTTTCGAGAAACAAAAGAATTTCTTACGGAAATTTTTGCGTTTTAAACTAATCCTTTGATTACTACCCTGGATAGGCAACTATTGGTAAGATCATTGTGCCTAAATGTGACGACCCCTAAATGCGAAAATTCTCATGTACGAGTGAGAGAATTGTATATAAATGCTATATAGTGAGATATCCGAACATCAGGAGCAAAACTCGAAACATTTCTAGACATTTAAAACATTTTATTATATTAAACAAATTCCCATTAAAATGGACATCATTCATTTTAAAATGCCCCCACATTCAAACCAAGGAATGCTTAAAAAATACTAATGTCTCTGATCCATTCACCCGTTGTGTTTCACTGCTCCGTTACATAGAACCCCCAATTTGATTCCCAAACGCCACAATAACGCCAGAATTCTGGAATAAATATTTTTGTTTATTACGTAAAGGAAAAACTAGATGGAACCCGTCAAAACTTGACGGCACCAAAGAAAGAAAAAGGTATTTTTCAGCTAAGAAAAACCTGCATTTTACATCTAGGCAAATGACCAGCAATTGGCAGAGTTACATTCAAACATGCTGTCATAGAATTAGAGTTTGATAATTTTCCATTTACAAATACAACACCAATAAATTATACATGATATGCATGATATGAATAAATCATAAATTACTGTCATTATTCATTTCATGCAAAATATACATACTTCACTTACTTCGCAGCAAAATAAGATTGAATTTATACACTATCTACCAAAACGTATTAGTACACTTTCAGTTTTTGACATTTTGTCAAATATTTAAAAATATACTGGTCGGATTCTTCTGGAACTTCAGAAATATAAAGATTATGTTTCACTTTATATTTATTTATATTCATTTGTTAAGCGGGTAATTAGTGGGCCGGCAAAAAAACAAAGAATAATAGAAATATTTGAGATCGCCCTGTACATGAAAATGCACGAAACGACTTATCGCTTTAGAATACAAATATATGAATACAGTAGAATATGTACACTAATTTTTGTGAGAATAGCATGTATATTTATGGCGATAGAGCGATTTTTTTGAAAAATTCAAAAAATTCTGGTATGTTTTTTGTTTGTATCATGCTGGGGTTTTGACCTAATTTAACGCAAATTTCAGAAAAATTGGAAAATGCAGTAGAAAAAATGTAGCGCAATTGGAATATAAATATATTAAATATTTTATGAAATATGAGTAGTTGTATAAAATAATTTTTATCTGCGCATGCGCGAACTAGGAAAACATTTTTTTTTTACATCATTTAATAGTCAATTCTATGGAGTGACTTATAAAAAAAATCCAATCAAATATCGTGAAAATTCAAAGAGATATCATTATTTTAGTGAGATATTTTTACTCTGCTCTCTAAAAACGGCTGAATCTTAAGGGATTCTCCACAAATTGACATTTTTTAATAACTGACTTTAAAAAAAAACTAGTATTGAATTAAACAATATCTATTACAATATTGCTGCTAGTACTTGACAATTGTGATAGAAAAGAAAAAGAGCTTTATTCGCATTCAGGGCCAAAACTAAGAGAGGGGGGGGGGGGAGAAGGCATGTGGTCCGGGCGCTAGGATGAAAGTGTTCCAAATGTATCTTTCATTTGGCGATTTTTTTCATGGCTATGTTTAGCATAATATTGTTAAAATTATTATATCTGAGCTATGCTAAAGCATAAAAAAATCTAATGATGATGGCTTAAGGTCCCTGCCCCTACCCGCGAAGATGCTCACGAGCTAATGCTATTCCTATGGGGATGCATTTTTCTAACTCTTTTGCATTTGGACATTTTTAAATAATATGTTTTGCATTGGATAGCGGAAGTCCTTTTCAAGATCGCTCCGTGATTACTTTTTCAATTTTGGCGTAGATATTTTTATAATGTTTCTTTCACTTCCAAAAGCGGTTCTGAAAGTGAAACTAACTTTATAAAAAATATCTATGACTCAAATCGAAAAAGTAGTCAAGGAGCGATTCTGAGAGGGAATTCCGCTATCCAATGAAAAAAAAAAATTGAAAATTTCAAGATGCGAAAGTTATTAGAAAAATGCCTCCCCACAGGAATAGCATTAGCTCAGCAGTGTCTTCGCGGGCAGGGACAAGGGCCTTAAAGATCCTGTTGAAAGTAGAATTTTTTTTATTCGGTTTAAAGTATCAAATTGGAGTATTTTAATAAAGCAGAATACGTTATTTTATATTACATATTTTAAGTTTTAAAATAAGTCGGCTATTAATAAATAGGAGAAATTTTCTTTGTAAATATGCTTTGCGAAGGAGGGGGAAAGGGATACCTTCAAAATCCACGTTTGCCTCGGGAAAAAAAGACTGGTTTTGGCCCTGTTCACTTTTAATAATTTGTAGATCCTCCTCGAGAGGCAATTACAGCTGCGACTCTCCTGGGCATGCTCTCAACTAGTCCTTGTATTACATTTAATGGTATTTTATTCCACTCTGTTTGCACAAGGCAGGTAAGCTCTTTTACTGATTTTGGGCGTGTACCACCCGCCTTAATTCGACGATCCAACTCGTCCCAGAGGTTCTCTATTGGGTTCAGGTCTGGGCTCTGGGCAGGCCACTCGAATCGATGCACTCCATTATCAGCATACCAATCCATGCTGGACCTCGCTACATGGCAGCTTGCGTTGTCATCCTGGAAATAACATGGGTCCAATCCATAGTATTGCCACAACGTAGGAAGTACACTGTTGTCCAGTATATTACAGTAGGCATCGGCATTGAGCTTACCATGAATTGGGACCAAGGGTCCTAGTCCGAACCAGGAAAAACAACCCCAGAACATAATTCCCCCTCCGCCAAATTTAACTGTGGGCACAATACACTCTGGTAGGAGGCGTTCTCCAGGCAGACGCCAGACCCAGACCCTACCATCAGAACGGTAGAGGGTGAACCTTGATTCATCACTCCAGAGAACCTGTTTCCATTGCTGTACAGTCCATTGCTGGCGTGTTTTGCACCAACTTAACCGATCTGCGCGGTTGGACTTGGTGATTAAAGGCTTATGGGCGGCAGCACTGCCATAAAAATTAAGCAGATGAGCTTCCTTACGGATGGTATTCATGGAAACAACACATCATGAAGCTTGTTGAAATTCTTGGCGTATGTGTAACATTGGTTGGTTGCGGTTCTTCCGAATTTCTCTAGACAGAACCTGTCGGTCTCTATCTCCCAGTTTCGTCGGTCTGCCTACTCTGGCCACATTCTGACAATCACCATTCAGCTTCCATTTTCTAATCACATAAGCCACAGTCGTTTTGGGGTAATTAAGCTCGCTAGATATGTCGATTAAAGATCGGCCATTTCGGTGGTACCCGATGATCACACCTTTCTCAAAATCAGACAGCTCTGTTCTTCTTGGCATCATGCATGCGATTGATGTCAGTGTTGTTTTCGACACCACATTTAACAGTGGAGAACTTGACGTATTTCAGGATCGCAGATATCGGCATTTGCATAAGAGCCATTATCAATTATGTATCAATGGGTAGATTTGACACAAATGCTTCGATTTTTTATAATTATTTTTATCCTGAAATAGGTTCGTTCTGGTAATTATCTAAGAAAAGAAGTAAATCACCAGTAAAAAACGTAAATGGAGATTTGGCAATTTGCGTAAAATCTGACGTCATTCAACTGCTTTCAGAGACCAATTGAAAATCAGTTCACTCCTATAAACAATAACTTTCTGAATTTCTACGAAATTCGATCGGATTTTTTTATGGGTAGCTCCATAGAGTTGAATATTAAATTATGTAAAATGATAAATTTTATCGTTCACGCATACGCTGATTAAAAAATATTTCATACAAATACTCATATATTAGAAAACTTTTAATATATTTATATTTCAATAGCACCTTATTCTTTCTACTACATTTTGCGAATTTTTCTGAATGTGGCTTTATATTTGGTTGAAAATATTGCATGACATAGAACATTTTAGAAAATATTTAATATATTTATATTTCAATGAATTTTGGTGAACTCACCCCCCCCCCCTCCCTTTTCTTCTTTGCAAAACATCTGCAAAAATATTTGCAAAGAAAAATTTTCTAATTTATTAATAGCCGACTTATTTTAAAACTTAAAATATGTAATATTGATTAAAGTAGTCTGCTTTGTTTAAAAAAATGATACCTTAAAATCGTGAAACCGAATCAAAACGAAAAAAAAAAATCTGCTTTATGCGGGATCTTTATGCCATCATCATTAGATTCTTCTATGCTTTGGTATAGGAGAAATGCTTTGAATGGGACGATTTTGACAAGATCATGCTAAACATAGACATGGAAAAAATCGCCAAACAAAATGTACATTTGGGACACTTTCATCCTAGCGCCCGGGGCACATGCCCTTTTCCCCCAACCCTCTCTTAGTTTTGGCCCTGAATGTGAATAAAGCTCTTTTTCATTTCTATCACTATTGTCAAGTACTTATTAGCAGCAATATTGTATTAGATATTGTATTAATTCAATACTAGTTTTTTTTAAAAGTCAGTTATTAAAAAATGTCAATTTGTGGAGAATCCCTTGAGATTCAGCCGTTTTTAGAGAGCAGAGTAAAAACATCTCACTAAAATAATGATATCTTTTTGAATTTTCACGATATTTGATTGGATTTTTTTTTATAAGACACTCCATAGAATTGACTATTAAATGATGTAAAAAAAATGTTTTTCTAGTTCGCGCATGCGCAGATAAAAATTATTTTATACAACTACTCATATTTCATAAAATATTTAATATATTTATATTCCAATTGCGCTACATTTTTTCTACTGCATTTTGCCAATTTTTCTGAAATTTGCGTTAAATTTGGTCAAAAACCCAGCATGATATAAACAAAAAACATACCAGAATTTTTTGAATTTTTCAAAAAAATCGCTCTTTCGCCATAAATATACATGCAATTCTCACAAAAATTAGTGTACATATTCTACTGTATTCATATATTTGTATTCTAAAGCGATAAGTCGTTTCGTGCATTTTCATGTACAGGGCGATCCCAAATATTTCTATTATTCTTTGTTTTTTTGCCGGACCCCTAATTACCCGCTTAACAAATGAATGTAAATAAATATAAAGTGAAATATAATCTTTATATTTCTAAAGTTCCAGAAGAATCCGACCAGTATATTTTTAAATATTTGACAAAATGTCAGAAACTGAAAGTGTACAAATACTTTTTGGTAGATAGTGTAGGTTGCTCTTTAGCAACAACTATAACAATGATCCTCTCAGTGGTTAATTTGTTGTTACATTACCCACGCCATTCAACATTTGCATTTTCAACTAACTTTTCTATTACCTTTTCATAAATCAAAAATACATGTAAATTTCACATATTAAAAAAATTAATGATAATTTATTCTGGCTATGTGAAACACGTCAAAACTTGATGGCAACAATATGAAAGAACCAAAGAAAAAAGTATTTTACCGCTGTAATTTTTTTTTTAAGATTAATATTTATTAAAAATTTCAATGAATGAAAAAAAAACTTGCATTTTATATCCAGGCAAATTATATTCACAGATGCACTCGCAGAATTTTTCTCATCTGATGCTTTTCCATTTACAAACAGAACACCAACATGACACGATCCCGGGCGCAGAATCGGTGCAACGCTGCGACACACGTCACAGACTCTAGAAAATGTTTGAATATATTTTTTTTAAACTGTTAAAGTTTTTTTTTAAATGCTGGAAATCATTTGCTATGTTCCATTGTAATATTATCTGCATCACATACAATTGACGAAGCTCTGATTCACATTAAACTATAAATCAAGGACGATTCGGTTTTGAATTTTCCAAAAAATTTAGGCAATCATTTCTAAACTAAAAAAAAAGTCTTAAATCTGAAAATTTGGCAATAATCGTAAATTTTGACAAATGGTCTAAAAAAATTAATTAATAAAATAAAATTAATTTTGTCAATTGTGCGAAGAAAAATCACCAATTTTGCCAAAGAATCGCAAAAGAAGGGCACATTTCAATAAAAAATCACAAAAAACATCAAAAAATCGTCAGAAAATAACTTATTTTGAGAAAAGGTTGCAGGAAAATGCAAAGTTTGTCGAGATATCACGGAAAAACGCAGATATGTCAAAAATTGGCCAAAAACATTTTTAGTGAAACATTTTGATAAAACAGCAAATTACATAGAAAGATCGTAAGAAAATGACAAATTTCATCAAAATACTACGAGAAAACGACAAATTTTGTCCAAGTATCATAAAAAACATGAATTTTGGCAAATAATCACAAAAATAGCAAATTTCGTCAAAATACTCCCCCCCCCCCCCTTAAAAAAAAAACAACACCCGGAAATTTTGTAAATAGATGTGGAAAAAATCCCTGTTGGCTGGGCCTATAGGCGGAGGTAGATTTCGAAGATTGCTCATTTCAACAATATATATATATATATATATATATATATATATATATATATATATATATATATATATATATATATATATATATATATATATATATATATATGATTAGAGATAAACCCAGTTTAATAACTTCATTTGGCCGTTTATGAAAAATTTTTAATTTCATTTTTCTGAAAAAACTGGTTTTATCAGAATCATCTTAAGAAAAATTCAGCTCAAATGCCCATTTTGACAACATATTTTGAAATAGATTCTGAATTTATTAAAAAAATCGACCAAAACAGTACATTATACAGCTGCTAAATAACAAAAAACTGTCAGTTGAATGAATTTGAGAAAAAATTTGAATTTAAAAATGAGTCATAAAATAACCGATTTGTTGTTTGAATACATCCTTAATTCTATAATCATGATTGCTTCGGAAAATTTTGTGCGAAATACTCACTTTGACAGCAATTTAAAAAATATATTCTATCTTTATCAAAAAACTGGCCAATACGTTACAGTATATAGTTTCTAAATAAGAGGATCTGTAAATTGGATGCGTTTAAGAGCGAAAATGGATTTTAAAACGAGTCATTTAAAGCGCAATTTGCTATGTGAAAACTTCCTTAAATTTTCAACACAAAGACTTCGGGAAATTCTGTTCAAAATATCCTTTTTGGTAGCCTTTTTCAAAACATATTCTGTCTTTATCAAAAATCCGATCAATGCATCACATTATATAGTTCCTAAATAAGAGGATCTGTAAATTGGATGCATTTGAGAGCAAAAATGGATTTAAAAACGAGTCAGAAAAAAAAGCAATTTCTTATTTGAACACTTCCTTAAATTTTCTATCACGATGATTTCAGAAAATTCTGTTCAAAATACCCTTTTTGGTAGCCTTTTTTGAAATATATTCCGTCTTTATCAAAAAACTGACCAATGCATTACATTATATATTTCCTAAATAAGAGGATCTGTAAATTGGATGCGTTTGAGAACAAAAATGGATTTAAAAACGAGTCAGAAAAAAACGCAATTTCTTATTTGAATACTTCCTTCAATTTTCAGTACCGATGACTTTCGGAAATTCTGTTCAAAATACCCTTTTGGTAGCCTTTTTTGAAATATATTCTGTCTTTATCAGAAAACTGACCAATGCATCACTTTATACAGTTTCTAAATAAGAGAATCTACCATTTGGATGCGTTTAAAATCAAAAATGAATTTAAAAATGAGTCAGAATATAAGCAGTTTGGATTTGAGGTTTTTTCTCCAACTCCTATTTTTGTTTAATTTATTTTTGCTATACGAATTGGTCCTATGAAAAACTTGTCAATATAAAAGTTGTAGATATTTTTGAGAAGATGTAAAATAAATTTAATCAGATTTGATATCTTAAAAATTGACGGAGTTATGGATTTTTCTCTTTTTTCAGCGCCCTTTTTCTTTTCGTTTTTAATTTTTTTCATCGGTAAAAGTTGGTCCTATCAAAAACTTGATAGGATAATAAGATTAAATAAGAAGATAAGATTAAATAATTTTAAGAACATTTACAAAAAATTTAGCTGGACTTGATATCTTGAAAATTGACGAAGTTATGAATTTTTTTCTCTCAAAATCCCTGTTTTTTTCGCTTCTTGAGCCCACTTCTAAATTTATCAAAAATCTGTCATGCATATACTTTTGGCCCATTTTTAAGAAGTAATATAAACTTTAAACCGATTCGATATCTACTTTAAATAAGAAGTTATGGCGTTTTTTCGGTTTTCACAAAAACGCCCCCTATTCCGACCCCCTTGGTCCGATTTTGCCCATTAACGAACTCAGCCAAGATTTTATCCCCTTTGATTTTATGTACAAGTTTGGTGGAGATTGGTGAAGAATTATAGAAGTTATCGTATCCATAAAAAAGTGATATATATATATATAGATAGAAGATAGATATATAAACTGGTGCAATTGCAATAGGTAGTATTTCTTACGAAATCTACCTAAAAAAGCCAGCAAATTTCGTCAACAGATTGCAAAAAACAACAAATTTCTACAAAAGATCTCTAAAAAATTTGTGAAAAAACTGAAAAAAAAATGTCCAGGTATCTCAAATAAAACACATTTGTGAAAGTATTGCAAAAAATCAAAATTTTGCCAAAACGTCAGCAATTTTTATGAAAAAATTTCGAAAAAAAGGCAAATTTTGACAAAAAAAATTCCTAAAAAATGGCGAATTTGTAAACATATTGTGAAAAAAAAATTCAAAATATTGTGAGAAAACAACAAATTTTGACAAATGATTGTGAGTAAACAACAAATTACATTAAAGGATTGAAAAAAAGCAAATTTCCTCAAATAATCTCAAAAAAGGTAAATGTCACAAAAAACAACAAATTTTGCAAAAAGATCTTCAATAAAACGGCAAATTACATCGAAAGATCGTGACAAAACGACAATTTCATCGAAAGAACTCGAGAAAAATGATAAACTTCACCGAAAGACCTCAAGATGACGAATTTTGACCAGGTATCATAAAAGACGCAAATTTCGTCAAAAGATCTCAAAAACACATAAAATTTGTCTAGGTAATCCCAAAAAAAGGTAAATTTCGCAAAAAATAGCGAAAAAAACGACGAATTTCTCAAAAAGGTAACAAAAGACAACAATTTCTCAAAAAAATCATGAATAAAGTATAAATTCGATAAAACGGCAAATTAAATCAAAAGATTGCGATAAAAAATGACAAATTTCACAGAAAATCCCCGAGAAAAAAATAATTTTTTTTCTGGTATCATAAAAGACGTGAACTTCATCAACAGATTGCGAAAACACATAAAATTTGTCTAGGTACTTCAAAAAACGCAAATATTGGTAAACAGATTGTGAGAAAACAACACATTTTGTCAAAAGATGAAAAAAAGAGGCACATTTCATCAAAAGATCTCAAAAAAGGTAATTTTTGCAAAAAAAAAAAAGGCGAAAATATGACACATTTCTGAAAATAATGAAAAAATGACAAATTTCACAAAAAAATCAAGAAAAAAGGATAAATTCGATAAAACAACAAATTGCATCAGAAGATTGTGAGAAAAAAACAACAAATTTCAAAAAACAACATTCATTAATTGCTGGGAGAAAAGATGCAACATTTCTTTGTTTATCAGAAAAATCACAAAATTTCTCGATTCATCATGTGAAAAATAGAAAACATGTCAATCAGTTGAAGAAAAAATACAAAAATCGACAGTTGGTCATGTGGGGGAAAAATTATAAAATTCATTAATCAATCATGGAAAAAAAGTCATTCAGTTATGTAAAAAAGCCCACAAAAATTACCAATCAGTAGAAGTCCCCACAAAAATCTTGTGATTGATTGAGACATTTCGGAATGTTTTTTCCATGTCCAAATAAAAAAAAAAGTAATATTTTGTAGCTGCAGATTTAAAAAAGTAAGTTATTTATAAGGCATCCATTTTGATCTCTTATTATTTTGTTTATTTTTTGCAAGACCTACGTTTATTTAGTTGAGTAATACGAATTTAGAATTTGCAATGTTTTGTCTTTTGTTATTTTTTATGAAGTTTCAAAATGATAATGCAACAAATGTAAATGCTATAGGCAAAATAGAAATGAATTTTTCATATGACGGAAATGAAGATCACATTAAGGAATTACTTTAAAAAAAAAAAAAAAAAAAAAAAATTGAAAAGAATACGTGTGGCACTCGGGGACTGCCGCGGTAAAGCTATTGCATAGCATTTTTTATCAACTTATGCAATTATAATTATTTATTTATTTTTTATTTATGCAGTTTTTTTTGTCTTTGATATTAATTCAAGTTACACTTTTTAAGCGTGATGACCGATAACAAAACATTTTTTTTCTTTTATTGAAAAAAATGAGAAGTTAATAACGTTTAAAATATTTTTATTATCTTACAATACATGTAGGTTAATCAGGAATTTTTATCATTAAAACTATACTTTTATGGTAGCTGAAATAAAAAACATAAGTTTGAGACTTGATATTCTAAAAAGAACTGAAAAATACCGCGTCAGTGTCTGCCGAAGTATACCGAAGGATACCGTGCCGAAGTCTGCCAAACTGAAGCGACGTTAGTCGGAGTGTTAGGTTTTTTCTAGTTGCAGAATTGCTAGATTCTTTCGCCGCGCTCAAAGCCCGCGATAAAAGCTATGCAATACTTTAATAAATTACCAAACGAAATTTGGCCGCGCTACGAAAATTAGATCGCGAGTTATAGGCATTTAAAATTTTCCGACCCTCAACGTGGGGGGTCCCCTGTCACCAAAAACTAACACCGTCTTATAATAAATTACCAAACAAAATTTGGCGGCGTTACGAAAATTACATCGCGAGTTATAAGCATTTTAAAATTTTCGACCCTCAACGTGGGGAGGGGGGTCTCTTGTCACAAAAAATTAGCACTGTCTCATAAAAAATTGCCAAACGAAAATTGGCCTCGCTACGAAAATTAGATCGCGAGTTATAAGCATTTTAAAATTTTCGACCCTCACCATGAGGGATCTCCTGTCACTAAAAATTAACACTGTCTCATAATAAATTACCAAACAAAATTTGGCCGCGCTACGAAAATTGATCGCGAATTATAAGCATTTTAAATTTTTCTACCCTCACCGTGGGGGGGGTCTCCTGTCACTAAAAATTAACACTCTCTCATAATAAATTACCAAACAAAATTTGGCCGCGCTACGAAAATTAGATCGCGAGTTATAAGTATTTTAAATTTTTCGACCCTCACCGCGGGGGATCTCCTTTCACCAAAAGTAACACTGCCTCATAATAAAATACCAAACAAAATTCGGCCGCGCTACGAAAGTTAGATCACGGGTTATAAGCATTTTAAATTTTTCGACCCTCACAATGAGGGATCTCCTGTCACTAAAAATTAACACTCTTTCATAATAAATTACCAAACAATATTTGGCCGTGCTACGAAAATTAGATCGCGAGTTATAAGCATTTTAAATTTTTCGGCCCTCACCGTGGGGGATCTCCTTTCACCAAAAGTAACACTGTCTCATTATAAATTACCAAACAAAATTTGGCCGAACTACGAAAATTAGATCGCGAGTTATAAGCATTTTAAATTTTTCGACCCTCACCGTGGGGGGTCTCCTGTCACCAAAAATTAACACTCTCTCATAATAAATTAAAAAACAATATTTGGCCGCGATACGAAAATTAGATCGCGAGTTATAAGCATTTTAAATTTTTCGACCCTCAACGTGGAGGGTCACCTGTGACCAAAAGATACACTGTCTCATAATAAATTACCAAACAAAATATGACCGCGCTACGAAAGTTAGAACGCGAGTTATAAGCATTTTAAATTTTTCGACCCTCACCATGGGGGATCTCCTGTCACTAAAAATTAACACTGTCTCATAATAAATTACCAAACAAAATATGGCCGCGCTACGAAAGTTAGATCAAGAGTTATAAGCATTTTAAATTTTTCGACCCTCACCGTGAGGGGGGTCTCCTGTCACCAAAAATTAACACTGTCTCATAATAAATTACCAAACAAAATTTGGCCGCGCTACGAAAATTAGATCGCGAGTTATAAGCATTTTAAATTTTTCGACCCTCACCGTGGGGGATCTCCTTTCACCAAAAATAACACTGTCTCATAATAAATTACCAAACAAAATTTGGCCGCACTACGAAAATTAGATAGCGAGTTATAAGCATTTTGAATTTTTCGAATCTCACCATGAGGGATCTCCTGTCACTAAAAATTAACACTGTCTCATAATAAATTACCAAACAAAATTTGGCCGCGCTACGAAAATTGATCGCGAGTTATAAGCATTTTAAAGTTTTCTACCCTCACCGTGGGGGGGGGGGTCTCCTGTCACCAAAAATTAACACTCTCTCATAATAAATTACTAAACAATATTTGGCCGCGATACGAAAATAAGATCACGAGTTATAAGCATTTTAAATTTTTTGTCCCTCAACGTGGAGGGTCACCTGTGACCAAAAGTTACCCTGTCTCATAATAAACTACCAAACAAAATTTGGCCGCGCTACGAAAATTAGATCGCGAGTTATAAGCATTTTAAATTTTTCGACCCTCAACATGGGAGGGGGGTCCCCTTTCACTAAAAATTACTCTGTCTCATAATAAATTATTAAAAAAATTTGGCCGCGCTACGAAAATTAGATCGCGAGTTATAAGCATTTTAAATTTTTCGACTCTCACCATGAGGAATCTCCTGTCACTAAAAATTAACACTGTCTCATAATAAATTACCAAACAAAATTTGGCCGCGCTACGAAAATTAGATCGCGAGTTATAAGCATTTTAAATTTTTCGACCCTCACCGTGGGGGATCTCCTTTCACCAAAAGTAACACTGTCTCTTAATAAATTACCAAACAAAATTTGGCCGCGCTAAGAAAATTGATCGCGAGTTATAAGCATTTTAATTTTTTCGACCCTAAAAATGAGGGATCTCCTGTCACTAAAAATTAACACTCTTTCATAATAAATTACCAAACAATATTTGGCCGTGCTACGAAAATTAGATCGCGAGTTATAAGCATTTTAAATTTTTCGACCCTCACCGTGGGGGATCTCCTTTCACCAAAAGTAACACTGTCTCAAAATAAATTACCAAACAAAATTTGGCCGCGCTACGAAAATTAGATCGCGAGTTATAAGCATTTTAAAATTTTCGACCCTCACCATGAGGGATCTCCTGTCACTAAAAATTAACACTGTCTCATAATAAATTACCAAACAAAATTTGGCCGCGCTACGAAAATTGATCGCGAATTATAAGCATTTTAAATTTTTCTACCCTCACCGTGGGGGGGGTCTCCTGTCACTAAAAATTAACACTCTCTCATAATAAATTACCAAACAAAATTTGGCCGCGCTACGAAAATTAGATCGCGAGTTATAAGCATTTTAAATTTTTCGACCCTCACCGCGGGGGATCTCCTTTCACCAAAAGTAACACTGTCTCATAATAAATTACCAAACAAAATTCGGCCGCGCTACGAAAGTTAGATCACGAGTTATAAGCATTTTAAGTTTTTCGACCCTCACAATGAGGGATCTCCTGTCACTAAAAATTAACACTCTTTCATAATAAATTACCAAACAATATTTGGCCGTGCTACGAAAATTAGATCGCGAGTTATAAGCATTTTAAATTTTTCGACCCTCACCGTGGGGGATCTCCTTTCACCAAAAGTAACACTGTCTCATTATAAATTACCAAACAAAATTTGGCCGCACTACGAAAATTAGATCGCGAGTTATAAGCATTTTAAATTTTTCGACCCTCACCGTGGGGGGTCTCCTGTCACCAGAAATTAACACTCTCTCATAATAAATTAAAAAACAATATTTGGCCGCGATACGAAAATTAGATCGCGAGTTATAAGCATTTTAAATTTTTCGACCCTCAACGTGGAGGGTCACCTGTGACCAAAAGTTACACTGTCTCATAATAAATTAACAAACAAAACATGGCCGTGCTACGAAAGTTACATCGCGAGTTATAAGCATTTTAAATTTTTCGACCCTCAACGTGGAGGGTCACCTGTGACCAAAAGTTACCCGTCTCATAATAAATTACCAAACAAAATTTGGCCGCGCTACGAAAATTAGATCGCGAGTTATAAGCATTTTAAATTTTTCGACCCTCAACATGGGAGGGGGGTCCCCTTTCACTAAAAATTACACTGTCTCATAATAAATTATTAAAAAAATTTGGCCGCGCTACGAAAATTAGATCACGAGTTATAAGCATTTTAAATTTTTCGACTCTCACCATGAGGAATCTCCTGTCACTAAAAATTAACACTGTCTCATAATAAATTACCAAACAAAATTTGGCCGCGCTACGAAAATTAGATCGCGAGTTATAAGCATTTTAAATTTTTCGACCCTCACCGTGGGGGATCTCCTTTCACCAAAAGTAACACAGTCTCTTAATAAATTACCAAACAAAATTTGGCCGCGCTACGAAAGTTAGATCACGAGTTATAAGCATTTTAAATTTTTCGACTCTCACCATTTGGGGGGGTTCTCCTGTCACCATAAATTAGCACTGTCTCATAATAAATTACCAAAAATAATTTGGCCGCGCTACGAAAATTAGATCGCGAGTTACAAGCATTTTAAATTTTTCGACCCTCACCGTGGGGGATCTCCTGTCACCAAAAGTAACACTGTCTCATAATAAATTACCAAACAAAATTTGGCCGCACTACGAAAATTAGATCGCGAGTTATAAGCATTTTAATTTTTTCGACCCTAAAAATGAGGGATCTCCTGTCACTAAAAATTAACACTCTTTCATAATAAATTACCAAACAATATTTGGCCGTGCTACGAAAATTAGATCGCGAGTTATAAGCATTTTAAATTTTTCGACCCTCACCGTGGGGGATCTCCTTTCACCAAAAGTAACACTGTCTCAAAATAAATTACCAAACAAAATTTGGCCGCGATACGAAAATTAGATCGCGAGTTATAAGCATTTTAAATTTTTCGACCCTCACCGTGGGGGGTCTCTTGTCACCAAAAATTAACACTCTCTCATAATAAATTAAAAAACAATATTTGGCCGCGATACGAAAATTAGATCGCGAGTTATAAGCATTTTAAATTTTTCGACCCTCAACGTGGAGGGTCACCTGTGACCAAAAGTAACACTGTCTCAAAATAAATTACGAAACAAAACATGGCCGCACTACGAAAGTTACATCGCGAGTTATAAGCATTTTAAATTTTTCGACCCTCAACGTGGAGGGTCACCTGTGACCAAAAGATACACTGTCTCATAATAAATTACCAAACAAAATATGGCCGCGCTACGAAAGTTAGAACGCGAGTTATAAGCATTTTAAATTTTTCGACCCTCACCATGGGGGATCTCCTGTCACTAAAAATTAACACTGTCTCATAATAAATTACCAAACAAAATATGGCCGCGCTACGAAAGTTAGATCAAGAGTTATAAGCATTTTAAATTTTTCGACCCTCACCGTGAGGGGGGTCTCCTGTCACCAAAAATTAACACTGTCTCATAATAAATTACCAAACAAAATTTGGCCGCGCTACGAAAATTAGATCGCGAGTTATAGTCATTTTAAATTTTTCGACCCTCACGGTGGGGGATCTCCTTTCACCAAAAATAACACTGTCTCATAATAAATTACCAAACAAAATTTGGCCGCACTACGAAAATTAGATAGCGAGTTATAAGCATTTTAAATTTTTCGACCCTCACCATGAGGGATCTCCTGTCACTAAAAATTAACACTGTCTCATAATAAATTACCAAACAAAATTTGGCCGCGCTACGAAAATTGATCGCGAGTTATAAGCATTTTAAAGTTTTCTACCCTCACCGTGGGGGGGTCTCCTGTCACCAAAAATTAACACTCTCTCATAATAAATTACTAAACAATATTTGGCCGCGATACGAAAATAAGATCACGAGTTATAAGCATTTTAAATTTTTTGTCCCTCAACGTGGAGGGTCACCTGTGACCAAAAGTTACCCTGTCTCATAATAAATTACCAAACAAAATTTGGCCGCGCTACGAAAATTAGATCGCGAGTTATAAGCATTTTAAATTTTTAGACCCTCAACATGGGAGGGGGGTCCCCTTTCACTAAAAATTACACTGTCTCATAATAAATTATTAAAAAAATTTGGCCGCGCTACGAAAATTAGATCGCGAGTTATAAGCATTTTAAATTTTTCGACTCTCACCATGAGGAATCTCCTGTCACTAAAAATTAACACTGTCTCATAATAAATTACCAAACAAAATTTGGCCGCGCTACGAAAATTAGATCGCGAGTTATAAGCATTTTAAATTTTTCGACCCTCACCGTGGGGGATCTCCTTTCACCAAAAGTAACACTGTCTCTTAATGAATTACCAAACAAAATTTGGCCGCGCTACGAAAGTTAGATCACGAGTTATAAGCATTTTAAATTTTTCGACTCTCACCATTTGGGGGGGTTCTCCTGTCACCAAAAATTAACACTGTCTCATAATAAATTACCAAAAATAATTTGGCCGCACTACGAAAATTAGATCGCGAGTTACAAGCATTTTAATTTTTTCGACCCTCACCGTGGGGGATCTCCTGTCACCAAAAGTAACACTGTCTCATATTAAATTACCAAACAAAATTTGGCCGCACTACGAAAATTAGATCGCGAGTTATAAGCATTTTAAATTTTTCTACCCTCACCGTCGGGGGGTCTCTTGTCACTAAAAATTAACACTCTCTCATAATAAATTACCAAAAAAAATTTTCCCGAGCTACGAAATTTAGATCGCGAGTTATAAGCATTTTAAATTTTTCGACCCTCACCATGGGAGGGGGGTCCCCTTTCACTAAAAATTAACACTCTCTCATAATAAATTACCAAACAAAATTTGGCCGCGCTACGAAAATTGATCGCGAGTTATAAGCATTTTAAATTTTTCTACCCTCACCGTGGGGGGGGGTCTCCTGTCACCAAAAATTAACACTCTCTCATAATAAATTACTGAACAATATTTGGCCGCGATACGAAAATTAGATCACGAGTTATAAGCATTTTAAATTTTTCGACCCTCAACGTGGAGGGTCACCTGTGACCAAATGTTACACTGTCTCATAATAAATTACCAAACAAAATATGGCCGCGCTACGAAAGTTAGATCGCGAGTTATAAGCATTTTAAATTTTTTGACCCTCACCATGGGGGGGGGGGTCTCCTGTCACCAAAAATTAACACTGTCTCATAATAAATCACCAAACAAAATTTGGCCGCGCTACGAAAATTAGATCGCGAGTTATAAGCATTTTAAATTTTTCGACCCTCACCATGAGGGATCTCCTGTTGCCAAAAGTAAAAAAGTCTCATAATAAATTACCAAACAAAATTTGGCCGCACTACGAAAATTAGATCGCGAGTTATAAGCATTTTAAATTTTTCGACCCTCAACGTGGAGGGTCACCTGTGACCAAATGTTACACTGTCTCATAATAAATTACCAAACAAAATATGGCCGCGCTACGAAAGTTAGATCGCAAGTTATAAGCATTTTAAATTTTTCGACCCTCACCATGGGAGGGGTCTCCTGTCACCAAAAATTAACATTATCTCATAATAAATTAGCAAACAAAATATGGCCGCGCTACGAAAATTAGATCGCGAGTTATAAGCATTTTAAATTTTTCGATCCTCACCATGGGAGGGGGGGGTCTCCTGTCACTAAAAATTAACACTATCTCATAATAAATTACCAAACAAAATATGGCCGCACTACGAAAGTTAGATCACGAGTTATAAGCATTTTAAATTTTTCGACCCTCACCATGAGGGGGGGGGTCTCCTGTCACCAAAAATTTACACTGTCATAATAATTTACCAAACAAAATTTGGCCGCGCTACGAAAATTAGATCGCGAGTTATACGCATTTTAAATTTTTCGACCCTCACCACGAGGGATCTCCTGTCACTAAAAATTAACACTCTCTCATAATAAATTACAAAACAAAATTTGGCCGTGCTACGAAAATTAGATCACGAGTTATAAGCATTTTAAATTTTTCGACCCTCACCGTGGGGGATCTCCTTTCACCAAAAGTAACACTGTCTCATAATAAATTACTAAACAAAATTTGGCCGCGATACGAAAGTTAGATCACGAGTTATAAGCATTTTAAATTTTTCGACAATCACCATGAGGGATCTCCTGTCACTAAAAATTAACACTGTCTCATAATAAATTACCAAACAAAATTTGTCCGCGCTACGAAAATTGATCGCGAGTTATAGGCATTTTAAATTTTTCGACCCTCAACATGGAAGGGGTGTGTCCTGTCACCAAAAATTAACACTGTCTCATAATAAATTACCAAACAAAATTTGGCCGTGCTACGAAATTTAGATCGCGAGTTATAAACATTTTAAATTTTTCGACCCTCACCATGGGGGGGGGGGTCTCCTGTCACCAAAAATTAACACTGTCTCATAATAAATTACCAAACAAAATTTGGCCGCACTACGAAAATTAGATCGCGAGTTATAAGAATTTTAAATTTTTCGACCCTCAACGTGGAGGGTCACCTGTGACCAAAAGTTACACTGTCTCATAATAAATTACCAAGCAAAATATGGCCGCGCTACGAAAGTTAGATCGCGAGTTATAAGCATTTTAAACTTTTCGACCCTCACCATGGGAGGGGGGTCTCCTGTCACTAAAAATTAACACTCTCTCATAATAAATTACCAAACAATATTTGGCCGTGCTACGAAAATTAGATCGAGAGTTATAAGCATTTTAAATTTTTCGACCCTCACTATGGGGGGTCTACTGTCACCAAAAGTAACACTCTCTCACAATAAATTACCAAACAAAATTTGGCCGCGCTACGAAAATTGATCGCGAGTTATATGCATTTTAAATTTTTCTACCCTCACCGTGGGGGGTCTCCTGTCACTAAAAATTAACACTCTCTCATAATAAATTACCAAACAAAATTTGGCCGTGCTACGAAAATTAGATCGAGAGTTATAAGCATTTTAAATTTTTCGACCCTCACCGTGGGGGATCTCCTTTCACCAAAAGTAACACTGTCTCAAAATAAATTACCAAACAAAATTTGGCCGCGCTACGAAAGTTAGATCACGAGTTATAAGCATTTTAAATTTTTCGACCCTCACCATAAGGGGGGTCTCCTGTCACCAAAAATTAACACTGTCTCATAATAAATTACCAAACAAAATTTGGCCGCGCTACGAAAATTAGATCGCGAGTTATAAGCATTTTAAATTTTTCGACCCTCACTGTGGGGGATCTCCTGTCACCAAAAGTAACACTGTCTCATAATAAAGTACCAAACAAATTTTGGCCGCGCTACGAAAGTTAGATCACGAGTTATAAGCATTTTAAATTTTTCGACCCTCACCATGAGGGGGGGGTCTCCTGTCACCAAAAATTAACACTGTCTCATAATAAATTAACAAACAAAATTTGGCCGCACTACGAAATTTAGATCACGAGTTATAAGCATTTTAAATTTTTCGACCCTCAACGTGGGGGGGGGTCACCTGTGACCAAAAGTAACACTGTCTCATAATATATTATCAAACAAAATATGGCCGCGCTACGAAAGTTAGATGGCGAGTTATAAGCATTTTAAATTTTTCGACCCTCACCATGGGGGGGATCTCCTGTCACCAAAAATTAGCACTGTCTCATAAAAAATTGCCAAACGAAATTTGGTCTCGCTCCGAAAATTAGATCGCGAGTTATAAGCATTTTAAATTTTTCGACCCTCAACATGGGAGGGGTGTCGCCTGTCACCAAAAATTAACACTTTCTCATAATAAATTACCAAACAAAATTTGGCCGTGCTACGAAATTTAGATCGCGAGTTATAAACATTTTAAATTTTTCGACCCTCACCATGGGGGGGTCTCCTGTCACCAAAAATTAACACTGTCTCATAATAAATTACCAAACAAAATTTGGCCGCACTACGAAAATTAGATCGCGAGTTATAAGAATTTTAAATTTTTCGACCCTCAACGTGGAGGGTCACCTGTGACCAAAAGTTACACTGTCTCATAATAAATTACCAAGCAAAATATGGCCGCGCTACGAAAGTTAGATCGCGAGTTATAAGCATTTTAAACTTTTCGACCCTCACCATGGGAGGGGGGTCTCCTGTCACTAAAAATTAACACTCTCTCATAATAAATTACCAAACAAAATTTGGCCGTGCTACGAAAATTAGATCGAGAGTTATAAGCATTTTAAATTTTTCGACCCTCACTATGGGGGGTCTACTGTCACCAAAAGTAACACTCTCTCATAATAAATTACCAAACAAAATTTGGCCGCGCTACGAAAGTTAGATCACGAGTTATAAGCATTTTAAATTTTTCGACCCTCACACTAAGGGGGGTCTCCTGTCACCAAAAATTAACACTGTCTCATAATAAATTACCAAACAAAATTTGGCCGCGCTACGAAAATTAGATCGCGAGTTATAAGCATTTTAAATTTTTCGACCCTCACTGTGGGGGATCTCCTGTCACCAAAAGTAACACTGTCTCATAATAAAGTACCAAACAAATTTTGGCCGCGCTACGAAAGTTAGATCACGAGTTATAAGCATTTTAAATTTTTCGACCCTCACCATGAGGGGGGGGGTCTCCTGTCACCAAAAATTAACACTGTCTCATAATAAATTAACAAACAAAATTTGGCCGCACTACGAAATTTAGATCACGAGTTATAAGCATTTTAAATTTTTCGACCCTCAACGTGGGGGGGGGTCACCTGTGACCAAAAGTAACACTGTCTCATAATATATTATCAAACAAAATATGGCCGCGCTACGAAAGTTAGATGGCGTTTTATAAGCATTTTAAATTTTTCGACCCTCACCATGGGGGGGGGATCTCCTGTCACCAAAAATTAGCACTGTCTCATAAAAAATTGCCAAACGAAATTTGGTCTCGCTACGAAAATTAGATCGCGAGTTATAAGCATTTTAAATTTTTCGACCCTCAACATGGGAGGGGTGTCGCCTGTCACCAAAAATTAACACTTTCTCATAATAAATTACCAAACAAAATTCGGCCGTGCTACGAAATTTAGATTGCGAGTTATAAACATTTTAAATTTTTCGACCCTTTCCATGAGGGGGGTCTCCTGTCACAAAAAATTAACACTGTCTCATAAGAAATTACCAAACAAAATTTGGCCGCACTACGAAAATTAGATCGCGAGTTATAAGAATTTTAAATTTTTCGACCCTCACTATGGGGGGTCTACTGTCACCAAAAGTAACACTCTCTCACAATAAATTACCAAACAAAATTTGGCCGCACTACGAAAATTAGATCGCGAGTTATAAGCATTTTAAATTTTTCGACCCTCACCATGAGGGATCTCCTGTCACTAAAAATTAACACTGTCTCATAATAAATTACCAAACAAAATTTGGCCACGCTACGAAAATTGATCGCGAGTTATAAGCATTTTAAATTTTTCTACCCTCACCGTGGGGGGTCTCCTGTCACCAAAAATTAACACTCTCTTATAATAAATTACCAAACAAAATTTGGCCGTGCTAAGAGAATTAGATCGCGAGTTATAAGCATTTTAAATTTTTCGACCCTCACCGTGGGGGATCTCCTTTCACCAAAAGTAACACTGTCTCATAATAAATTACCAAACAAAATTTGGCCGCGCTACGAAAGTTAGATCACGAGTTATAAGCATTTTAAATTTTTCGCCCCTCACCATGAGGGGGGGGTCTCCTGTCACCAAAAATTAACGCTGTCTCATAATAAATTACCAAATAAAATTTGGCCGCGCTACGAAAGTTAGATCACGAGTTATAAGCATTTAAAATTTTTCGACCCTCACCATGATGGGGGGTCACCTGTCACCAAAAATTAGCACTGTCTCATAAAAAATTGCCAAACGAAATTTGGTCTCGCTACGAAAATTTGATCGCGAGTTATAAGCATTTTAAATTTTTCGACCCTCAACATGGGAGGGGTGTCTCCTGTCACCAAAAATTAACACTGTCTCATAATAAATTACCAAACAAAGTTTGGCCGTGCTACGAAATTTAGATCGCGAGTTATAAACATTTTAAATTTTTCTACCCTCACCATGGGGGGGGGGTCTCCTGTCACCAAAAATAAACACTGTCTCATGATAAATTACCAAACAAAATTTAGCCGCGCTAAGAAATTTAGATCGCGAGTTATAAGCATTTTAAATTTTTCTACCCTCACCGTGAGGGGTCTCTTGTCGCTAAAAATTACCCCCCATCTCATAATAAATTACCAAACAACATATGGCCGCGCTACGAATGTTAGATCGCGAGTTATAAGCATTTTAAATTTTTCGACCCTCAACTTGGAGGGTCACCTATGACCAAAAGTTACACTGTCTCATAATAAATTACCAAACAAAATTTGGCCGCACTACGAAAATAAGATCGCCAGTTATAAGCATTTTAAATTTTTCGACCCTCACCATGAGGGGGGGTCTCCTTTCACCAAAAATTAACACTGTCTCATAATAAATTACCAAACAAAATTTGGCCGCGCTACGAAAATTAGATCGCGAGTTATAAGCATTTTAAATTTTTCGACCCTCACCGTGGGGGATCTCCTTTCACCAAAAGTAACACTGTCTCAAAATAAATTACCAAACAAAATTTGGCCGCGCTACGAAAGTTAGATCACGAGTTATAAGCATTTTAAATTTTTCGACCCTCACCATAAGGGGGGTCTCCTGTCACCAAAAATTAACACTGTCTCATAATAAATTACCAAACAAAATTTGGCCGCGCTACGAAAATTAGATCGCGAGTTATAAGCATTTTAAATTTTTCGACCCTCACTGTGGGGGATCTCCTGTCACCAAAAGTAACACTGTCTCATAATAAAGTACCAAACAAATTTTGGCCGCGCTACGAAAGTTAGATCACGAGTTATAAGCATTTTAAATTTTTCGACCCTCACCATGAGGGGGGGGTCTCCTGTCACCAAAAATTAACACTGTCTCATAATAAATTAACAAACAAAATTTGGCCGCACTACGAAATTTAGATCACGAGTTATAAGCATTTTAAATTTTTCGACCCTCAACGTGGGGGGGGGTCACCTGTGACCAAAAGTAACACTGTCTCATAATATATTATCAAACAAAATATGGCCGCGCTACGAAAGTTAGATGGCGAGTTATAAGCATTTTAAATTTTTCGACCCTCACCATGGGGGGGATCTCCTGTCACCAAAAATTAGCACTGTCTCATAAAAAATTGCCAAACGAAATTTGGTCTCGCTCCGAAAATTAGATCGCGAGTTATAAGCATTTTAAATTTTTCGACCCTCAACATGGGAGGGGTGTCGCCTGTCACCAAAAATTAACACTTTCTCATAATAAATTACCAAACAAAATTTGGCCGTGCTACGAAATTTAGATCGCGAGTTATAAACATTTTAAATTTTTCGACCCTCACCATGGGGGGGGTCTCCTGTCACCAAAAATTAACACTGTCTCATAATAAATTACCAAACAAAATTTGGCCGCACTACGAAAATTAGATCGCGAGTTATAAGAATTTTAAATTTTTCGACCCTCAACGTGGAGGGTCACCTGTGACCAAAAGTTACACTGTCTCATAATAAATTACCAAGCAAAATATGGCCGCGCTACGAAAGTTAGATCGCGAGTTATAAGCATTTTAAACTTTTCGACCCTCACCATGGGAGGGGGGTCTCCTGTCACTAAAAATTAACACTCTCTCATAATAAATTACCAAACAAAATTTGGCCGTGCTACGAAAATTAGATCGAGAGTTATAAGCATTTTAAATTTTTCGACCCTCACTATGGGGGGTCTACTGTCACCAAAAGTAACACTCTCTCATAATAAATTACCAAACAAAATTTGGCCGCGCTACGAAAGTTAGATC
The DNA here is from genome assembly GCA_964019185.1 of Maratus speculifer. Classification (NCBI taxonomy): domain Eukaryota; kingdom Metazoa; phylum Arthropoda; class Arachnida; order Araneae; family Salticidae; genus Maratus; species Maratus speculifer. The sequence continues at coordinate 58,130,143 of OZ025293.1, forward strand.
ACGAGTTATAAGCATTTTAAATTTTTCGACCCTCACACTAAGGGGGGTCTCCTGTCACCAAAAATTAACACTGTCTCATAATAAATTACCAAACAAAATTTGGCCGCGCTACGAAAATTAGATCGCGAGTTATAAGCATTTTAAATTTTTCGACCCTCACTGTGGGGGATCTCCTGTCACCAAAAGTAACACTGTCTCATAATAAAGTACCAAACAAATTTTGGCCGCGCTACGAAAGTTAGATCACGAGTTATAAGCATTTTAAATTTTTCGACCCTCACCATGAGGGGGGGGGTCTCCTGTCACCAAAAATTAACACTGTCTCATAATAAATTAACAAACAAAATTTGGCCGCACTACGAAATTTAGATCACGAGTTATAAGCATTTTAAATTTTTCGACCCTCAACGTGGGGGGGGGTCACCTGTGACCAAAAGTAACACTGTCTCATAATATATTATCAAACAAAATATGGCCGCGCTACGAAAGTTAGATGGCGTTTTATAAGCATTTTAAATTTTTCGACCCTCACCATGGGGGGGGGATCTCCTGTCACCAAAAATTAGCACTGTCTCATAAAAAATTGCCAAACGAAATTTGGTCTCGCTACGAAAATTAGATCGCGAGTTATAAGCATTTTAAATTTTTCGACCCTCAACATGGGAGGGGTGTCGCCTGTCACCAAAAATTAACACTTTCTCATAATAAATTACCAAACAAAATTCGGCCGTGCTACGAAATTTAGATTGCGAGTTATAAACATTTTAAATTTTTCGACCCTTTCCATGAGGGGGGTCTCCTGTCACAAAAAATTAACACTGTCTCATAAGAAATTACCAAACAAAATTTGGCCGCACTACGAAAATTAGATCGCGAGTTATAAGAATTTTAAATTTTTCGACCCTCACTATGGGGGGTCTACTGTCACCAAAAGTAACACTCTCTCACAATAAATTACCAAACAAAATTTGGCCGCACTACGAAAATTAGATCGCGAGTTATAAGCATTTTAAATTTTTCGACCCTCACCATGAGGGATCTCCTGTCACTAAAAATTAACACTGTCTCATAATAAATTACCAAACAAAATTTGGCCACGCTACGAAAATTGATCGCGAGTTATAAGCATTTTAAATTTTTCTACCCTCACCGTGGGGGGTCTCCTGTCACCAAAAATTAACACTCTCTTATAATAAATTACCAAACAAAATTTGGCCGTCCTAAGAGAATTAGATCGCGAGTTATAAGCATTTTCAATTTTTCGACCCTCACCGTGGGGGATCTCCTTTCACCAAAAGTAACACTGTCTCATAATAAATTACCAAACAAAATTTGGCCGCGCTACGAAAGTTAGATCACGAGTTATAAGCATTTTAAATTTTTCGACCCTCACCATGAGGGGGGGGTCTCCTGTCACCAAAAATTAACGCTGTCTCATAATAAATTACCAAACAAAATTTGGCCGCGCTACGAAAGTTAGATCACGAGTTATAAGCATTTAAAATTTTTCGACCCTCACCATGATGGGGGGTCTCCTGTCACCAAAAATTAGCACTGTCTCATAAAAAATTGCCAAACGAAATTTGGTCTCGCTACGAAAATTTGATCGCGAGTTATAAGCATTTTAAATTTTTCGACCCTCAACATGGGAGGGGTGTCTCCTGTCACCAAAAATTAACACTGTCTCATAATAAATTACCAAACAAAGTTTGGCCGTGCTACGAAATTTAGATCGCGAGTTATAAACATTTTAAATTTTTCTACCCTCACCATGGGGGGGGGTCTCCTGTCACCAAAAATAAACACTGTCTCATGATAAATTACCAAACAAAATTTAGCCGCGCTAAGAAATTTAGATCGCGAGTTATAAGCATTTTAAATTTTTCTACCCTCACCGTGAGGGGTCTCTTGTCGCTAAAAATTACCCCCCATCTCATAATAAATTACCAAACAACATATGGCCGCGCTACGAATGTTAGATCGCGAGTTATAAGCATTTTAAATTTTTCGACCCTCAACGTGGAGGGTCACCTATGACCAAAAGTTACACTGTCTCATAATAAATTACCAAACAAAATTTGGCCGCACTACGAAAATAAGATCGCCAGTTATAAGCATTTTAAATTTTTCGACCCTCACCATGAGGGGGGGTCTCCTTTCACCAAAAATTAACACTGTCTCATAATAAATTACCAAACAAAATTTGGCCGCGCTACGAAAATTAGATCGCGAGTTATAAGCATTTTAAATTTTTCGACCCTCACCATGAGGGATCTCCTGTCACTAAAAATTAACACTGTCTCATAATAAATTACCAAACAAAATTTTGCCGCGCTACGAAAATTGATCGCGAGTTATAAGCATTTTAAATTTTTCTACCCTCACCGTGGGGGATCTCCTTTCACCAAAAGTAACACTGTCTCTTAATAAATTACCAAACAAAATTTGGCCGCACTACGAAATTTAGATCACGAGTTATAAGCATTTTAAATTTTTCGACCCTCAACGTGGGGGGGGGTCACCTGTGACCAAAAGTAACACTGTCTCATAATATATTATCAAACAAAATATGGCCGCGCTACGAAAGTTAGATGGCGAGTTATAAGCATTTTAAATTTTTCGACCCTCACCATGGGGGGGATCTCCTGTCACCAAAAATTAGCACTGTCTCATAAAAAATTGCCAAACGAAATTTGGTCTCGCTCCGAAAATTAGATCGCGAGTTATAAGCATTTTAAATTTTTCGACCCTCAACATGGGAGGGGTGTCGCCTGTCACCAAAAATTAACACTTTCTCATAATAAATTACCAAACAAAATTTGGCCGTGCTACGAAATTTAGATCGCGAGTTATAAACATTTTAAATTTTTCGACCCTCACCATGGGGGGGGTCTCCTGTCACCAAAAATTAACACTGTCTCATAATAAATTACCAAACAAAATTTGGCCGCACTACGAAAATTAGATCGCGAGTTATAAGAATTTTAAATTTTTCGACCCTCAACGTGGAGGGTCACCTGTGACCAAAAGTTACACTGTCTCATAATAAATTACCAAGCAAAATATGGCCGCGCTACGAAAGTTAGATCGCGAGTTATAAGCATTTTAAACTTTTCGACCCTCACCATGGGAGGGGGGTCTCCTGTCACTAAAAATTAACACTCTCTCATAATAAATTACCAAACAAAATTTGGCCGTGCTACGAAAATTAGATCGAGAGTTATAAGCATTTTAAATTTTTCGACCCTCACTATGGGGGGTCTACTGTCACCAAAAGTAACACTCTCTCATAATAAATTACCAAACAAAATTTGGCCGCGCTACGAAAGTTAGATCACGAGTTATAAGCATTTTAAATTTTTCGACCCTCACACTAAGGGGGGTCTCCTGTCACCAAAAATTAACACTGTCTCATAATAAATTACCAAACAAAATTTGGCCGCGCTACGAAAATTAGATCGCGAGTTATAAGCATTTTAAATTTTTCGACCCTCACTGTGGGGGATCTCCTGTCACCAAAAGTAACACTGTCTCATAATAAAGTACCAAACAAATTTTGGGCGCGCTACGAAAGTTAGATCACGAGTTATAAGCATTTGAAATTTTTCGACCCTCACCATGAGGGGGGGGGTCTCCTGTCACCAAAAATTAACACTGTCTCATAATAAATTAACAAACAAAATTTGGCCGCACTACGAAATTTAGATCACGAGTTATAAGCATTTTAAATTTTTCGACCCTCAACGTGGGGGGGGGGTCACCTGTGACCAAAAGTAACACTGTCTCATAATATATTATCAAACAAAATATGGCCGCGCTACGAAAGTTAGATGGCGTTTTATAAGCATTTTAAATTTTTCGACCCTCACCATGGGGGGGGGATCTCCTGTCACCAAAAATTAGCACTGTCTCATAAAAAATTGCCAAACGAAATTTGGTCTCGCTACGAAAATTAGATCGCGAGTTATAAGCATTTTAAATTTTACGACCCTCAACATGGGAGGGGTGTCGCCTGTCACCAAAAATTAACACTTTCTCATAATAAATTACCAAACAAAATTCGGCCGTGCTACGAAATTTAGATTGCGAGTTATAAACATTTTAAATTTTTCGACCCTTTCCATGAGGGGGGTCTCCTGTCACAAAAAATTAACACTGTCTCATAAGAAATTACCAAACAAAATTTGGCCGCACTACGAAAATTAGATCGCGAGTTATAAGAATTTTAAATTTTTCGACCCTCACTATGGGGGGTCTACTGTCACCAAAAGTAACACTCTCTCACAATAAATTACCAAACAAAATTTGGCCGCACTACGAAAATTAGATCGCGAGTTATAAGCATTTTAAATTTTTCGACCCTCACCATGAGGGATCTCCTGTCACTAAAAATTAACACTGTCTCATAATAAATTACCAAACAAAATTTGGCCACGCTACGAAAATTGATCGCGAGTTATAAGCATTTTAAATTTTTCTACCCTCACCGTGGGGGGTCTCCTGTCACCAAAAATTAACACTCTCTTATAATAAATTACCAAACAAAATTTGGCCGTGCTAAGAGAATTAGATCGCGAGTTATAAGCATTTTAAATTTTTCGACCCTCACCGTGGGGGATCTCCTTTCACCAAAAGTAACACTGTCTCATAATAAATTACCAAACAAAATTTGGCCGCGCTACGAAAGTTAGATCACGAGTTATAAGCATTTTAAATTTTTCGACCCTCACCATGAGGGGGGGGTCTCCTGTCACCAAAAATTAACGCTGTCTCATAATAAATTACCAAACAAAATTTGGCCGCGCTACGAAAGTTAGATCACGAGTTATAAGCATTTAAAATTTTTCGACCCTCACCATGATGGGGGGTCTCCTGTCACCAAAAATTAGCACTGTCTCATAAAAAATTGCCAAACGAAATTTGGTCTCGCTACGAAAATTTGATCGCGAGTTATAAGCATTTTAAATTTTTCGACCCTCAACATGGGAGGGGTGTCTCCTGTCACCAAAAATTAACACTGTCTCATAATAAATTACCAAACAAAGTTTGGCCGTGCTACGAAATTTAGATCGCGAGTTATAAACATTTTAAATTTTTCTACCCTCACCATGGGGGGGGGGTCTCCTGTCACCAAAAATAAACACTGTCTCATGATAAATTACCAAACAAAATTTAGCCGCGCTAAGAAATTTAGATCGCGAGTTATAAGCATTTTAAATTTTTCTACCCTCACCGTGAGGGGTCTCTTGTCGCTAAAAATTACCCCCCATCTCATAATAAATTACCAAACAACATATGGCCGCGCTACGAATGTTAGATCGCGAGTTATAAGCATTTTAAATTTTTCGACCCTCAACGTGGAGGGTCACCTATGACCAAAAGTTACACTGTCTCATAATAAATTACCAAACAAAATTTGGCCGCACTACGAAAATAAGATCGCCAGTTATAAGCATTTTAAATTTTTCGACCCTCACCATGAGGGGGGGTCTCCTTTCACCAAAAATTAACACTGTCTCATAATAAATTACCAAACAAAATTTGGCCGCGCTACGAAAATTAGATCGCGAGTTATAAGCATTTTAAATTTTTCGACCCTCACCATGAGGGATCTCCTGTCACTAAAAATTAACACTGTCTCATAATAAATTACCAAACAAAATTTTGCCGCGCTACGAAAATTGATCGCGAGTTATAAGCATTTTAAATTTTTCTACCCTCACCGTGGGGGGTCTCCTGACACTAAAAATTAACACTGTCTCATAATAAATTACCAAACAAAATTTGGCCGCTCTACGAAAATTAGATCGCGAGTTATAAGCATTTTAAATTTTTCGACCCTCACCGTGGGGGATCTCCTGTCACCAAAAGTAACACTGTCTCATAATAAAGTACCAAACAAAATTTAGCCGCGCAACGAAAGTTAGATCACGAGTTATAAGCATTTTAAATTTTTCGACCCTCACCATGAGGGGGGGTCTCCTGTCACCAAAAATTAACGCTGTCTCATAATAAATTACCAAACAAAATTTGGCCATGCTAAGAAAATTAGATCGCGAGTTATAAGCATTTTAAATTTTTCGACCCTCACCGTGGGGGATCTCCTTTCACCAAAAGTAACACTGTCTCATAATAAATTACCAAACAAAATTTGGCCGTGGTACGAAATTTAGATTGCGAGTTATAAACATTTTAAATTTTTCGACCCTCACTATGGGGGGTCTACTGTCACCAAAAGTAACACTCTCTCACAATGAATTACCAAACAAAATTTGGCCGCACTACGAAAATTAGATCGCGAGTTATAAGCATTTTAAATTTTTCGACCCTCACCATGGGAGGGGTGTGTCCTGTCACCAAAAATTAACACTGTCTCATAATAAATTACCAAACAAAATTTGGCCGTGCTACGAAATTTAGATCGCGAGTTATAAACATTTTAAATTTTTCGACCCTCACCATGGGGGGGGTCTCCTGTCACCAAAAATTAACACTGTCTCATAATAAATTACCAAACAAAATTTGGCCGCACTACGAAAATTAGATCGCGAGTTATAAGCATTTTAAATTTTTCGACACTCACCGTGGGGGATCTCCTGTCACTAAAAATTAACACTCTCTCATAATAAATTAGAAAACAAAATTTGGCCGTGCTACGAAAATTAGATCAAGAGTTATAAACATTTTAAATTTTTCGACCCTCACCATGAGGGATCTCCTTTCACCAAAAGTAACACTGTCTCATAATAAATTACCAAACAAAATTTGGCCGAGCTACGAAAATTAGATCGCGAGTTATAAGCATTTTAAATTGTTCGACCCTCAACGTGGGGGATCTCCTGTCACCAAAAGTAACACTGTCTCATAATAAATTAACAAACAAAATTTGGCCGCACTACGAAAATTAGATCGCGAGTTATAAGCATTTTAAATTTTTCTACTCTCACCGTGGGGGGTCTCCTGTCACTAAAAATTAACACTCTCTCATATTAAATAACCAAACAAAATTTGGCCATGCTAAGAAAATTAGATCGCGAGTTATAAGCATTTTAAATTTTTCGACCCTCACCGTGGGGGATCTCCTTTCACCAAAAGTAACACTGTCTCATAATAAATTACCAAACAAAATTTGGCCGTGGTACGAAATTTAGAGCGCGAGTTATAAGCATTTTAAATTGTTCGACCCTCAACGTGGGGGATCTCCTGTCACCAAAATTAACACTGTCTCATAATAAATTACCAAACAAAGTTTTGCCGTGCTACGAAATTTAGATCGCGAGTTATAAACATTTTAAATTTTTCTACCCTCACCATGGGGGGGGGGGTCTCCTGTCACCAAAAATAAACACTGTCTCATGATAAATTACCAAACAAAATTTAGCCGCGCTAAGAAATTTAGATCGCGAGTTATAAGCATTTTAAATTTTTCTACCCTCACCGTGAGGGGTCTCTTGTCGCTAAAAATTACCCCCCATCTCATAATAAATTACCAAACAACATATGGCCGCGCTACGAATGTTAGATCGCGAGTTATAAGCATTTTAAATTTTTCGACCCTCAACGTGGAGGGTCACCTATGACCAAAAGTTACACTGTCTCATAATAAATTACCATGCAAAATATGGCCGCGCTACGAAAGTTAGATCGTGAGTTATAAGCATTTTAAACATTTCGACCCTCACCATGAGGGGGGGGGGTCTCCTGTCACTAAAAATTAACACTGTCTCATAATAAATTACCAAACAAAATTTGGCCGCACTACGAAAATAAGATCGCCAGTTATAAGAATTTTAAATTTTTCGACCCTCACTATGGGGGGTCTACTGTCACCAAAAGTAACACTCTCTCACAATAAATTACCAAACAAAATTTGGCCGCTCTACGAATATTAGATCGCGAGTTATAAGCATTTTAAATTTTTCGACCCTCACCATGAATGATCTCCTGTCACTAAAAATTAACACTGTCTCATAATAAATTACCAAACAAAATTTGGCCGCACTACGAAAATAAGATCGCCAGTTATAAGCATTTTAAATTTTTCGACCCTCACCATGAGGGGGGGTCTCCTTTCACCAAAAATTAACACTGTCTCATAATAAATTACCAAACAAAATTTGGCCGCGCTACGAAAATTAGATCGCGAGTTATAAGCATTTTAAATTCTTCGACCCTCACCATGAGGGATCTCCTGTCACTAAAAATTAACACTGTCTCATAATAAATTACCAAACAAAATTTTGCCGCGCTACGAAAATTGATCGCGAGTTATAAGCATTTTAAATTTTTCTACCCTCACCGTGGGGGGTCTCCTGACACTAAAAATTAACACTGTCTCATAATAAATTACCAAACAAAATTTGGCCGCTCTACGAAAATTAGATCGCGAGTTATAAGCATTTTAAATTTTTCGACCCTCACCGTGGGGGATCTCCTGTCACCAAAAGTAACACTGTCTCATAATAAAGTACCAAACAAAATTTAGCCGCGCAACGAAAGTTAGATCACGAGTTATAAGCATTTTAAATTTTTCGACCCTCACCATGAGGGGGGTCTCCTGTCACCAAAAATTAACACTGTCTCATGATAAATTACCAAACAAAATTTGGCCGCACTACCAAAATTAGATCGCGAGTTATAAGCATTTTAAATTTTTCGACCCTCAACGTGGAGGGTCACCTGTGACCAAAAGTTACACTGTCTCATAATAAATTACCAAGCAAAATATGGCCGCGCTACGAAAGTTAGATCGCGAGTTATAAGCATTTTAAATTTTTCGACCCTCACCATGAGGGGGGGGTCTCCTGTCACCAAAAATTAACGCTGTCTCATAATAAATTACCAAACAAAATTTGGCCATGCTAAGAAAATTAGATCGCGAGTTATAAGCATTTTAAATTTTTCGACCCTCACCGTGGGGGATCTCCTTTCACCAAAAGTAACACTGTCTCATAATAAATTACCAAACAAAATTTGGCCGTGGTACGAAATTTAGATCGCGAGTTATAAACATTTTAAATTTTTCGACCCTCACTATGGGGGGTCTACTGTCACCAAAAGTAACACTCTCTCACAATGAATTACCAAACAAAATTTGGCCGCACTACGAAAATTAGATCGCGAGTTATAAGCATTTTAAATTTTTCGACCCTCACCATGGGAGGGGTGTGTCCTGTCACCAAAAATTAACACTGTCTCATAATAAATTACCAAACAAAATTTGGCTGCGCTACGAAAATTAGATCGCGAGTTATAAGCATTTTAAATTTTTCTACTCTCACCGTGGGGGGTCTCCTGTCACTAAAAATTAACACTCTCTCATATTAAATTACCAAACAAAATTTGGCCATGCTAAGAAAATTAGATCGCGAGTTATAAGCATTTTAAATTTTTCGACCCTCACCGTGGGGGATCTCCTTTCACCAAAAGTAACACTGTCTCATAATAAATTACCAAACAAAATTTGGCCGTGGTACGAAATTTAGATCGCGAGTTATAAGCATTTTAAATTGTTCGACCCTCAACGTGGGGGATCTCCTGTCACCAAAATTAACACTGTCTCATAATAAATTACCAAACAAAGTTTGGCCGTGCTACGAAATTTAGATCGCGAGTTATAAACATTTTAAATTTTTCTACCCTCACCATGGGGGGGGGTCTCCTGTCACCAAAAATAAACACTGTCTCATGATAAATTACCAAACAAAATTTGGCCGTGGTACGAAAATAACATCGCCATTTATAAGAATTTTAAATTTTTCGACCCTCACTATGGGGGGTCTACTGTCACCAAAAGTAACACTCTCTCACAATAAATTACCAAACAAAATTTGGCCGCACTACGAAAATTAGATCGCGAGTTATAAGCATTTTAAAATTTTCGACCCTCACCATGAATGATCTCCTGTCACTAAAAATTAACACTGTCTCATAATAAATTACCAAACAAAATTTGGCCGCACTACGAAAATAAGATCGCCAGTTATAAGCATTTTAAATTTTTCGACCCTCACCATGAGGGGGGGTCTCCTTTCACCAAAAATTAACACTGTCTCATAATAAATTACCAAACAAAATTTGGCCGCGCTACGAAAATTAGATCGCGAGTTATAAGCATTTTAAATTTTTCGACCCTCACCATGAGGGATCTCCTGTCACTAAAAATTAACACTGTCTCATAATAAATTACCAAACAAAATTTTGCCGCGCTACGAAAATTGATCGCGAGTTATAAGCATTTTAAATTTTTCTACCCTCACCGTGGGGGGTCTCCTGACACTAAAAATTAACACTGTCTCATAATAAATTACCAAACAAAATTTGGCCGCTCTACGAAAATTAGATCGCGAGTTATAAGCATTTTAAATTTTTCGACCCTCACCGTGGGGGATCTCCTATCACCAAAAGTAACATTGTCTCATAATAAAGTACCAAACAAAATTTAGCCGCGCTACGAAAGTTAGATCACGAGTTATAAGCATTTTAAATTTTTCGACCCTCACCATGAGGGGGGGTCTCCTGTCACCAAAAATTAACACTGTCTCATGATAAATTACCAAACAAAATTTGGCCGCACTACGAAAATTAGATCGCGAGTTATAAGCATTTTAAATTTTTCGACCCTCAACGTGGAGGGTCACCTGTGACCAAAAGTTACACTGTCTCATAATAAATTACCAAGCAAAATATGGCCGCGCTACGAAAGTTAGATCGCGAGTTATAAGCATTTTAAATTTTTCGACCCTCACCATGGGGGGGGGGTCTCCTGTCACCAAAAATTAGCACTGTCTCATAAAAAATTGCCAAACGAAATTTGGTCTCGCTACGAAAATTAGATCGCGAGTTATAAGCATTTTAAATTTTTCGACCCTCAACATGGGAGGGGTGTCTCCTGTCACCAAAAATTAACACTGTCTCATAATAAATTACCAAACAAAATTTGGCCGTGCTACGAAATTTAGATCGCGAGTTATAAACATTTTAAATTTTTCGACCCTCACCATGGGGGGGGTCTCCTGTCACCAAAAATTAACACTGTCTCATAATAAATTACCAAACAAAATTTGGCCGCACTAAGAAAATTAGATCGCGAGTTATAAGCATTTTAAATTTTTCGACACTCACCGTGGGGGATCTCCTGTCACTAAAAATTAACACTCTCTCATATTAAATTACCAAACAAAATTTGGCCATGCTAAGAAAATTAGATCGCTAGTTATAAGCATTTTAAATTTTTCGACCCTCACCGTGGGGGATCTCCTTTCACCAAAAGTAACACTGTCTCATAATAAATTACCAAACAAAATTTGGCCGTGGTACGAAATTTAGATCGCGAGTTATAAACATTTTAAATTTTTCGACCCTCACTATGGGGGGTCTACTGTCACCAAAAGTAACACTCTCTCACAATAAATTACCAAACAAAATTTGGCCGCACTACGAAAATTAGATCGCGAGTTATAAGCATTTTAAATTTTTCGACCCTCACCATGGGAGGGGTGTGTCCTGTCACCAAAAATTAACACTGTCTCATAATAAATTACCAAACAAAATTTGGCCGTGCTACGAAATTTAGATCGCGAGTTATAAACATTTTAAATTTTTCGACCCTCACCATGGGGGGGGGTCTCCTGTCACCAAAAATTAACACTGTCTCATAATAAATTACCAAACAAAATTTGGCCGCACTACGAAAATTAGATCGCGAGTTATAAGCATTTTAAATTTTTCGACACTCACAATGAGGGAACTTCTGTCACTAAAAATTAACACACTCTCATATTAAATTACCAAACAAAATTTGGCCATGCTAAGAAAATTAGATCGCTAGTTATAAGCATTTTAAATTTTTCGACCCTCACCGTGGGGGATCTCCTTTCACCAAAAGTAACACTGTCTCATAATAAATTACCAAACAAAATTTGGCCGTGGTACGAAATTTAGATCGCGAGTTATAAACATTTTAAATTTTTCGACCCTCACCATGGGGGGGGGGTCTCCTGTCACTAAAAATTAACACTCTCTCATAATAAATTACCAAACAAAATTTGGCCGCGCTACGAATGTTAGATCGCGAGTTATAAGCATTTTAAACTTTTCGACCCTCAACGTGGAGGGTCACCTGTGACCAAAAGTTACACTGTCTCATAAAAAATTACCAAACAAAATTTGGCCGCGCTACGAAAATTAGATCGCGAGTTATAAGCATTTTAAATTTTTCGACATTCACCGTTGGGGATCTCCTGTCACCAAAAATTAACACTGTCTCATAATAAATTACCAAACAAAATTTGGCCGCACTACGAAAATTAGATCGCGAGTTATAAGAATTTTAAATTTTTCGACCCTCACTATGGGGGGTCTACTGTCACCAAAAGTAACACTCTCTCACAATAAATTACCAAACAAAATTTGGCCGCACTACGAAAATTAGATCGCGAGTTATAAGCATTTTAAATTTTTCGACCCTCACCATGAGGGATCTCCTGTCACTAAAAATTAACACTCTCTCATAATAAATTACCAATGAATATTTGGCCGCGATACGAAAATTAGATCGCGAGTTATAAGCATTTTAAATTTTTCGACCCTCAACGTGGGGGGGGGGGGTTCACCTGTGACCAAAAGTAACACTGTCTCATAATAAATTACCAAACAAAATATGGCCGCGCTACGAAAGTTAGATGGCGAGTTATAAGCATTTTAAATTTTTCGACCCTCACCATGGGAGGGGTGTGTCCTGTCACCAAAAATTAACACTGTCTCATAATAAATTACCAAAAAAAATTTGGCCGTGCTACGAAATTTAGATCGCGAGTTATAAACATTTTAAATTTTTCGACCCTCACCATGGGGGGGGTCTCCTGTCACCAAAAATTAACACTGTCTCATAATAAATTACCAAACAAAATTTGGCCGCGCTACGAATGTTAGATCGCGAGTTATAAGCATTTTAAACTTTTCGACCCTCAACGTGGAGGGTCACCTGTGACCAAAAGTTACACTGTCTCATAAAAAATTACCAAACAAAATTTGGCCGCGCTACGAAAATTAGATCGCGAGTTATAAGCATTTTAAATTTTTCGACCCTCACCGTTGGGGATCTCCTGTCACCAAAAATTAACACTGTCTCATAATAAATTACCAAACAAAATTTGGCCGCACTACGAAAATTAGATCGCGAGTTATAAGAATTTTAAATTTTTCGACCCTCAACGTGGGGGGGGGTTCACCTGTGACCAAAAGTAACACTGTCTCATAATAAATTACCAAACAAAATATGGCCGCGCTACGAAAGTTAGATGGCGAGTTATAAGCATTTTAAATTTTTCGACCCTCACCATGGGGGGGGGGTCTCCTGTCACCAAAAATTAGCACTGTCTCATAAAAAATTGCCAAACGAAATTTGGTCTCGCTACGAAAATTAGATCGCGAGTTATAAGCATTTTAAATTTTTCGACCCTCAACATGGGAGGGGTGTCTCCTGTCACCAAAAATTAACACTGTCTCATATTAAATTACCAAACAAAATTTGGCCGTGGTACAAAATTTAGATCGCGAGTTATAAACACTTTAAATTTTTCGACCCTCACCATGGGGGGGTCTCCTGACACCAAAAATTAACACTGTCTCATAATAAATTACCAAACAAAATTTAGCCGCGCTAAGAAAATTAGATCGCGAGTTATAAGCATTTTAAATTTTTCTACCCTCACCGTGAGGGGTCTCCTGTCACTAAAAATTAACACTCTCTCATAATAAATTACCAAACAACATATGGCCGCGCTACGAATGTTAGATCGCGAGTTATAAGCATTTTAAATTTTTCGACCCTCAACGTGGAGGGTCACCTGTGACCAAAAGTTACACTGTCTCATAATAAATTACCAAGCAAAATATGGCCGCGCTACGAAAGTTAGATCGCGAGTTATAAGCATTTTAAACTTTTGGACCCTCACTATGGGAGGGGGGTCTCCTGTCACCAAAAATTAACACTGTCTCATAATAAATTACCAAACTAAATTCGGCCGCGCTACGAAATTTAGATCACGAGTTATAAGCATTTTAAATTTTTCGACCCTCACCGTGGGGGATCTCCTGTCACCAAAAGTAACACTGTCTCATAATAAATTACCAAACAAAATTTGGCCGCGCTACGAAAGTTAGATCACGAGTTATAAGCATTTTAAATTTTTCGACCCTCACCATGGGGGGTGTCTCCTGTCACCAAAAATTAACACTGTCTCATAATAAATTACCAAACAAAATTTGGCCGCACTACGAAAATTAGATCGCGAGTTATAAGAATTTTAAATTTTTCGACCCTCACTATGGGGGGTCTACTGTCACCAAAAGTAACACTCTCTCACAATAAATTACCAAACAACATATGGCCGCGCTACGAATGTTAGATCGCGAGTTATAAGCATTTTAAATTTTTCGACCCTCAACGTGGAGGGTCACCTGTGACCAAAAGTTACACTGTCTCATAATAAATTACCAAGCAAAATATGGCCGCGCTACGAAAGTTAGATCGCGAGTTATAAGCATTTTAAACTTTTCGACCCTCACTATGGAAGGGGGGTCTCCTGTCACTAAAAATTAACACTGTCTCATAATAAATTACCAAACAAAATATGGCCGCGCTACGAAAGTTAGATCACGAGTTATAAGCATTTTAAATTTTTCGACCCTCACTATGGGGGGTCTACTGTCACCAAAAGTAACACTCTCTCACAATAAATTACCAAACAAAATTTGGCCGCGCTACGAAAATTGATCGCGAGTTATAAGCATTTTAAATTTTTCTACCCTCACCGTGGGGGGTCTCCTGTCACCAAAAGTAACACTGTCTCATAATAAATTACCAAACAAAATTTGGCCGTGGTACGAAATTTAGATCGCGAGTTATATACATTTTAAATTTTTCGACCCTCACCATGGGAGGGGTGTGTCCTGTCACCAAAAATTAACACTGTCTCATAATAAATTACCAAACAAAATTTGGCCGTGCTACGAAATTTAGATCGCGAGTTATAAACATTTTAAATTTTTCGACCCTCACCATGGGGGGGGGGTCTCCTGTCACCAAAAATTAACACTGTCTCATAATAAATTACCAAACAAAATTTGGCCGCACTACGAAAATTAGATCGCGAGTTATAAGCATTTTAAATTTTTCGACACTCACCGTGGGGGGTCTCCTGTCACTAAAAATTAACACTCTCTCATATTAAATTACCAAACAAAATTTGGCCATGCTAAGAAAATTAGATCGCGAGTTATAAGCATTTTAAATTTTTCGACCCTCACCGTGGGGGATCTCCTTTCACCAAAAGTAACACTGTCTCATAATAAATTACCAAACAAAATTTGGCCGTGGTACGAAATTTAGATCGCGAGTTATAAACATTTTAAATTTTTCGACCCTCACCATGGGGGGGTCTCCTTTCACCAAAAATTAACACTGTCTCATAATAAATTACCAAACAAAATTTAGCCGCGCTAAGAAAATTAGATCGCGAGTTATAAGCATTTTAAATTTTTCTACCCTCACCGTGAGGGGTCTCCTGTCACTAAAAATTAACACTCTCTCATAATAAATTACCAAACAAAATTTGGCCGCGCTACGAATGTTAGATCGCGAGTTATAAGCATTTTAAACTTTTCGACCCTCAACGTGGAGGGTCACCTGTGACCAAAAGTTACACTGTCTCATAAAAAATTACCAAACAAAATTTGGCCGCGCTACGAAAATTAGATCGCGAGTTATAAGCATTTTAAATTTTTCGACCCTCACCGTTGGGGATCTCCTGTCACCAAAAATTAACACTGTCTCATAATAAATTACCAAACAAAATTTGGCCGCACTACGAAAATTAGATCGCGAGTTATAAGAATTTTAAATTTTTCGACCCTCAACGTGGGGGGGGGGTTCACCTGTGACCAAAAGTAACACTGTCTCATAATAAATTACCAAACAAAATATGGCCGCGCTACGAAAGTTAGATGGCGAGTTATAAGCATTTTAAATTTTTCGACCCTCACCATGGGGGGGGGGGTCTCCTGTCACCAAAAATTAGCACTGTCTCATAAAAAATTGCCAAACGAAATTTGGTCTCGCTACGAAAATTAGATCGCGAGTTATAAGCATTTTAAATTTTTCGACCCTCAACATGGGAGGGGTGTCTCCTGTCACCAAAAATTAACACTGTCTCATATTAAATTACCAAACAAAATTTGGCCGTGGTACAAAATTTAGATCGCGAGTTATAAACACTTTAAATTTTTCGACCCTCACCATGGGGGGGTCTCCTGACACCAAAAATTAACACTGTCTCATAATAAATTACCAAACAAAATTTAGCCGCGCTAAGAAAATTAGATCGCGAGTTATAAGCATTTTAAATTTTTCTACCCTCACCGTGAGGGGTCTCCTGTCACTAAAAATTAACACTCTCTCATAATAAATTACCAAACAACATATGGCCGCGCTACGAATGTTAAATCGCGAGTTATAAGCATTTTAAATTTTTCGACCCTCAACGTGGAGGGTCACCTGTGACCAAAAGTTACACTGTCTCATAATAAATTACCAAGCAAAATATGGCCGCGCTACGAAAGTTAGATCGCGAGTTATAAGCATTTTAAACTTTTGGACCCTCACTATGGGAGGGGGGTCTCCTGTCACCAAAAATTAACACTGTCTCATAATAAATTACCAAACTAAATTCGGCCGCGCTACGAAATTTAGATCACGAGTTATAAGCATTTTAAATTTTTCGACCCTCACCGTGGGGGATCTCCTGTCACCAAAAGTAACACTGTCTCATAATAAATTACCAAACAAAATTTGGCCGCGCGACGAAAGTTAGATCACGAGTTATAAGCATTTTAAATTTTTCGACCCTCACCATGGGGGGTGTCTCCTGTCACCAAAAATTAACACTGTCTCATAATAAATTACCAAACAAAATTTGGCCGCACTACGAAAATTAGATCGCGAGTTATAAGAATTTTAAATTTTTCGACCCTCACTATGGGGGGTCTACTGTCACCAAAAGTAACACTCTCTCACAATAAATTACCAAACAACATATGGCCGCGCTACGAATGTTAGATCGCGAGTTATAAGCATTTTAAATTTTTCGACCCTCAACGTGGAGGGTCACCTGTGACCAAAAGTTACACTGTCTCATAATAAATTACCAAGCAAAATATGGCCGCGCTACGAAAGTTAGATCGCGAGTTATAAGCATTTTAAACTTTTCGACCCTCACTATGGAAGGGGGGTCTCCTGTCACTAAAAATTAACACTGTCTCATAATAAATTACCAAACAAAATATGGCCGCGCTACGAAAGTTAGATCACGAGTTATAAGCATTTTAAATTTTTCGACCCTCACTATGGGGGGTCTACTGTCACCAAAAGTAACACTCTCTCACAATAAATTACCAAACAAAATTTGGCCGCGCTACGAAAATTGATCGCGAGTTATAAGCATTTTAAATTTTTCTACCCTCACCGTGGGGGGTCTCCTGTCACCAAAAGTAACACTGTCTCATAATAAATTACCAAACAAAATTTGGCCGTGGTACGAAATTTAGATCGCGAGTTATATACATTTTAAATTTTTCGACCCTCACCATGGGAGGGGTGTGTCCTGTCACCAAAAATTAACACTGTCTCATAATAAATTACCAAACAAAATTTGGCCGTGCTACGAAATTTAGATCGCGAGTTATAAACATTTTAAATTTTTCGACCCTCACCATGGGGGGGGGTCTCCTGTCACCAAAAATTAACACTGTCTCATAATAAATTACCAAACAAAATTTGGCCGCACTACGAAAATTAGATCGCGAGTTATAAGCATTTTAAATTTTTCGACACTCACCGTGGGGGGTCTCCTGTCACTAAAAATTAACACTCTCTCATATTAAATTACCAAACAAAATTTGGCCATGCTAAGAAAATTAGATCGCGAGTTATAAGCATTTTAAATTTTTCGACCCTCACCGTGGGGGATCTCCTTTCACCAAAAGTAACACTGTCTCATAATAAATTACCAAACAAAATTTGGCCGTGGTACGAAATTTAGATCGCGAGTTATAAACATTTTAAATTTTTCGACCCTCACCATGGGGGGGTCTCCTTTCACCAAAAATTAACACTGTCTCATAATAAATTACCAAACAAAATTTAGCCGCGCTAAGAAAATTAGATCGCGAGTTATAAGCATTTTAAATTTTTCTACCCTCACCGTGAGGGGTCTCCTGTCACTAAAAATTAACACTCTCTCATAATAAATTACCAAACAAAATTTGGCCGCACTACGAATGTTAGATCGCGAGTTATAAGCATTTTAAACTTTTCGACCCTCAACGTGGAGGGTCACCTGTGACCAAAAGTTACACTGTCTCATAAAAAATTACCAAACAAAATTTGGCCGCGCTACGAAAATTAGATCGCGAGTTATAAGCATTTTAAATTTTTCGACCCTCACCGTTGGGGATCTCCTGTCACCAAAAATTAACACTGTCTCATAATAAATTACCAAACAAAATTTGGCCGCACTACGAAAATTAGATCGCGAGTTATAAGAATTTTAAATTTTTCGACCCTCACTATGGGGGGTCTACTGTCACCAAAAGTAACACTCTCTCACAATAAATTACCAAACAAAATTTGGCCGCACTACGAAAATTAGATCGCGAGTTATAAGCATTTTAAATTTTTCGACCCTCACCATAAGGGATCTCCTGTCACTAAAAATTAACACTCTCTCATAATAAATTACCAATGAATATTTGGCCGCGATACGAAAATTAGATCGCAAGTTATAAGCATTTTAAATTTTTCGACCCTCAACGTGGGGGGGGGGTTCACCTGTGACCAAAAGTAACACTGTCTCATAATAAATTACCAAACAAAATATGGCCGCGCTACGAAAGTTAGATGGCGAGTTATAAGCATTTTAAATTTTTCGACCCTCACCATGGGAGGGGTGTGTCCTGTCACCAAAAATTAACACTGTCTCATAATAAATTACCAAAAAAAATTTGGCCGTGCTACGAAATTTAGATCGCGAGTTATAAACATTTTAAATTTTTCGACCCTCACCATGGGGGGGGTCTCCTGTCACCAAAAATTAACACTGTCTCATAATAAATTACCAAACAAAATTTGGCCGCGCTACGAATGTTAGATCGCGAGTTATAAGCATTTTAAATTTTTCGACCCTCACCGTTGGGGATCTCCTGTCACCAAAAATTAACACTGTCTCATAATAAATTACCAAACAAAATTTGGCCGCACTACGAAAATTAGATCGCGAGTTATAAGAATTTTAAATTTTTCGACCCTCAACGTGGGGGGGGGTTCACCTGTGACCAAAAGTAACACTGTCTCATAATAAATTACCAAACAAAATATGGCCGCGCTACGAAAGTTAGATGGCGAGTTATAAGCATTTTAAATTTTTCGACCCTCACCATGGGGGGGGGGGGTCTCCTGTCACCAAAAATTAGCACTGTCTCATAAAAAATTGCCAAACGAAATTTGGTCTCGCTACGAAAATTAGATCGCGAGTTATAAGCATTTTAAATTTTTCGACCCTCAACATGGGAGGGGTGTCTCCTGTCACCAAAAATTAACACTGTCTCATATTAAATAACCAAACAAAATTTGGCCGTGGTACAAAATTTAGATCGCGAGTTATAAACACTTTAAATTTTTCGACCCTCACCATGGGGGGGTCTCCTGACACCAAAAATTAACACTGTCTCATAATAAATTACCAAACAAAATTTAGCCGCGCTAAGAAAATTAGATCGCGAGTTATAAGCATTTTAAATTTTTCTACCCTCACCGTGAGGGGTCTCCTGTCACTAAAAATTAACACTCTCTCATAATAAATTACCAAACAACATATGGCCGCGCTACGAATGTTAGATCGCGAGTTATAAGCATTTTAAATTTTTCGACCCTCAACGTGGAGGGTCACCTGTGACCAAAAGTTACACTGTCTCATAATAAATTACCAAGCAAAATATGGCCGCGCTACGAAAGTTAGATCGCGAGTTATAAGCATTTTAAACTTTTGGACCCTCACCATGGGAGGGGGGTCTCCTGTCACCAAAAATTAACACTGTCTCATAATAAATTACCAAACTAAATTCGGCCGCGCTACGAAATTTAGATCACGAGTTATAAGCATTTTAAATTTTTCGACCTTCACCGTGGGGGATCTCCTGTCACCAAAAGTAACACTGTCTCATAATAAATTACCAAACAAAATTTGGCCGCGCTACGAAAGTTAGATCACGAGTTATAAGCATTTTAAATTTTTCGACCCTCACCATGGGGGGTGTCTCCTGTCACCAAAAATTAACACTGTCTCATAATAAATTACCAAACAAAATTTGGCCGCACTACGAAAATTAGATCGCGAGTTATAAGAATTTTAAATTTTTCGACCCTCACTATGGGGGGTCTACTGTCACCAAAAGTAACACTCTCTCACAATAAATTACCAAACAACATATGGCCGCGCTACGAATGTTAGATCGCGAGTTATAAGCATTTTAAATTTTTCGACCCTCAACGTGGAGGGTCACCTGTGACCAAAAGTTACACTGTCTCATAATAAATTACCAAGCAAAATATGGCCGCGCTACGAAAGTTAGATCGCGAGTTATAAGCATTTTAAACTTTTCGACCCTCACTATGGAAGGGGGGTCTCCTGTCACTAAAAATTAACACTGTCTCATAATAAATTACCAAACAAAATATGGCCGCGCTACGAAAGTTAGATCACGAGTTATAAGCATTTTAAATTTTTCGACCCTCACTATGGGGGGTCTACTGTCACCAAAAGTAACACTCTCTCACAATAAATTACCAAACAAAATTTGGCCGCGCTACGAAAATTGATCGCGAGTTATAAGCATTTTAAATTTTTCTACCCTCACCGTGGGGGGTCTCCTGTCACCAAAAGTAACACTGTCTCATAATAAATTACCAAACAAAATTTGGCCGTGGTACGAAATTTAGATCGCGAGTTATATACATTTTAAATTTTTCGACCCTCACCATGGGAGGGGTGTGTCCAGTCACCAAAAATTAACACTGTCTCATAATAAATTACCAAACAAAATTTGGCCGTGCTACGAAATTTAGATCGCGAGTTATAAACATTTTAAATTTTTCGACCCTCACCATGGGGGGGGGTCTCCTGTCACCAAAAATTAACACTGTCTCATAATAAATTACCAAACAAAATTTGGCCGCACTACGAAAATTAGATCGCGAGTTATAAGCATTTTAAATTTTTCGACACTCACCGTGGGGGGTCTCCTGTCACTAAAAATTAACACTCTCTCATATTAAATTACCAAACAAAATTTGGCCATGCTAAGAAAATTAGATCGCGAGTTATAAGCATTTTAAATTTTTCGACCCTCACCGTGGGGGATCTCCTTTCACCAAAAGTAACACTGTCTCATAATAAATTACCAAACAAAATTTGGCCGTGGTACGAAATTTAGATCGCGAGTTATAAACATTTTAAATTTTTCGACCCTCACCATGGGGGGGTCTCCTTTCACCAAAAATTAACACTGTCTCATAATAAATTACCAAAAAAAATTTGGCCGTGCTACGAAATTTAGATCGCGAGTTATAAACATTTTAAATTTTTCGACCCTCACCATGGGGGGGTCTCCTGTCACCAAAAATTAACACTGTCTCATAATAAATTACCAAACAAAATTTGGCCGCGCTACGAATGTTAGATCGCGAGTTATAAGCATTTTAAATTTTTCGACCCTCACCGTTGGGGATCTCCTGTCACCAAAAATTAACACTGTCTCATAATAAATTACCAAACAAAATTTGGCCGCACTACGAAAATTAGATCGCGAGTTATAAGCATTTTAAATTTTTCGACCCTCACCATGGGGGGGGGTCTCCTGTCACCAAAAATTAGCACTGTCTCATAAAAAATTGCCAAACGAAATTTGGTCTCGCTACGAAAATTAGATCGCGAGTTATAAGCATTTTAAATTTTTCGACCCTCAACATGGGAGGGGTGTCTCCTGTCACCAAAAATTAACACTGTCTCATATTAAATTACCAAACAAAATTTGGCCGTGGTACAAAATTTAGATCGCGAGTTATAAACACTTTAAATTTTTCGACCCTCACCATGGGGGGGTCTCCTGACACCAAAAATTAACACTGTCTCATAATAAATTACCAAACAAAATTTAGCCGCGCTAAGAAAATTAGATCGCGAGTTATAAGCATTTTAAATTTTTCTACCCTCACCGTGAGGGGTCTCCTGTCACTAAAAATTAACACTCTCTCATAATAAATTACCAAACAACATATGGCCGCGCTACGAATGTTAGATCGCGAGTTATAAGCATTTTAAATTTTTCGACCCTCAACGTGGAGGGTCACCTGTGACCAAAAGTTACACTGTCTCATAATAAATTACCAAGCAAAATATGGCCGCGCTACGAAAGTTAGATCGCGAGTTATAAGCATTTTAAACTTTTGGACCCTCACCATGGGAGGGGGGTCTCCTGTCACCAAAAATTAACACTGTCTCATAATAAATTACCAAACTAAATTCGGCCGCGCTACGAAATTTAGATCACGAGTTATAAGCATTTTAAATTTTTCGACCCTCACCGTGGGGGATCTCCTGTCACCAAAAGTAACACTGTCTCATAATAAATTACCAAACAAAATTTGGCCGCGCTACGAAAGTTAGATCACGAGTTATAAGCATTTTAAATTTTTCGACCCTCACCATGGGGGGTGTCTCCTGTCACCAAAAATTAACACTGTCTCATAATAAATTACCAAACAAAATTTGGCCGCACTACGAAAATTAGATCGCGAGTTATAAGAATTTTAAATTTTTCGACCCTCACTATGGGGGGTCTACTGTCACCAAAAGTAACACTCTCTCACAATAAATTACCAAACAACATATGGCCGCGCTACGAATGTTAGATCGCGAGTTATAAGCATTTTAAATTTTTCGACCCTCAACGTGGAGGGTCACCTGTGACCAAAAGTTACACTGTCTCATAATAAATTACCAAGCAAAATATGGCCGCGCTACGAAAGTTAGATCGCGAGTTATAAGCATTTTAAACTTTTCGACCCTCACTATGGAAGGGGGGTCTCCTGTCACTAAAAATTAACACTGTCTCAATAAATTACCAAACAAAATATGGCCGCGCTACGAAAGTTAGATCACGAGTTATAAGCATTTTAAATTTTTCGACCCTCACTATGGGGGGTCTACTGTCACCAAAAGTAACACTCTCTCACAATAAATTACCAAACAAAATTTGGCCGCGCTACGAAAATTGATCGCGAGTTATAAGCATTTTAAATTTTTCTACCCTCACCGTGGGGGGTCTCCTGTCACCAAAAGTAACACTGTCTCATAATAAATTACCAAACAAAATTTGGCCGTGGTACGAAATTTAGATCGCGAGTTATATACATTTTAAATTTTTCGACCCTCACCATGGGAGGGGTGTGTCCTGTCACCAAAAATTAACACTGTCTCATAATAAATTACCAAACAAAATTTGGCCGTGCTACGAAATTTAGATCGCGAGTTATAAACATTTTAAATTTTTCGACCCTCACCATGGGGGGGGGTCTCCTGTCACCAAAAATTAACACTGTCTCATAATAAATTACCAAACAAAATTTGGCCGCACTACGAAAATTAGATCGCGAGTTATAAGCATTTTAAATTTTTCGACACTCACCGTGGGGGGTCTCCTGTCACTAAAAATTAACACTCTCTCATATTAAATTACCAAACAAAATTTGGCCATGCTAAGAAAATTAGATCGCGAGTTATAAGCATTTTAAATTTTTCGACCCTCACCGTGGGGGATCTCCTTTCACCAAAAGTAACACTGTCTCATAATAAATTACCAAACAAAATTTGGCCGTGGTACGAAATTTAGATCGCGAGTTATAAACATTTTAAATTTTTCGACCCTCACCATGGGGGGGTCTCCTTTCACCAAAAATTAACACTGTCTCATAATAAATTACCAAACAAAATTTAGCCGCGCTAAGAAAATTAGATCGCGAGTTATAAGCATTTTAAATTTTTCTACCCTCACCGTGAGGGGTCTCCTGTCACTAAAAATTAACACTCTCTCATAATAAATTACCAAACAACATATGGCCGCGCTACGAATGTTAGATCGCGAGTTATAAGCATTTTAAATTTTTCGACCCTCAACGTGGAGGGTCACCTGTGACCAAAAGTTACACTGTCTCATAATAAATTACCAAGCAAAATATGGCCGCGCTACGAAAGTTAGATCGCGA
The DNA here is from genome assembly GCA_964019185.1 of Maratus speculifer. Taxonomy (NCBI): domain Eukaryota; kingdom Metazoa; phylum Arthropoda; class Arachnida; order Araneae; family Salticidae; genus Maratus; species Maratus speculifer. The sequence goes on from OZ025293.1 coordinate 58,154,522, forward strand.
GTTATAAGCATTTTAAACTTTTGGACCCTCACCATGGGAGGGGGGTCTCCTGTCACCAAAAATTAACACTGTCTCATAATAAATTACCAAACTAAATTCGGCCGCGCTACGAAATTTAGATCACGAGTTATAAGCATTTTAAATTTTTCGACCCTCACCGTGGGGGATCTCCTGTCACCAAAAGTAACACTGTCTCATAATAAATTACCAAACAAAATTTGGCCGCGCTACGAAAGTTAGATCACGAGTTATAAGCATTTTAAATTTTTCGACCCTCACCATGGGGGGTGTCTCCTGTCACCAAAAATTAACACTGTCTCATAATAAATTACCAAACAAAATTTGGCCGCACTACGAAAATTAGATCGCGAGTTATAAGCATTTTAAACTTTTCGACCCTCACTATGGAAGGGGGGTCTCCTGTCACTAAAAATTAACACTGTCTCATAATAAATTACCAAACAAAATATGGCCGCGCTACGAAAGTTAGATCACGAGTTATAAGCATTTTAAATTTTTCGACCCTCACTATGGGGGGTCTACTGTCACCAAAAGTAACACTCTCTCACAATAAATTACCAAACAAAATTTGGCCGCGCTACGAAAATTGATCGCGAGTTATAAGCATTTTAAATTTTTCTACCCTCACCGTGGGGGGTCTCCTGTCACCAAAAGTAACACTGTCTCATAATAAATTACCAAACAAAATTTGGCCGTGGTACGAAATTTAGATCGCGAGTTATATACATTTTAAATTTTTCGACCCTCACCATGGGAGGGGTGTGTCCTGTCACCAAAAATTAACACTGTCTCATAATAAATTACCAAACAAAATTTGGCCGTGCTACGAAATTTAGATCGCGAGTTATAAACATTTTAAATTTTTCGACCCTCACCATGGGGGGGGGGTCTCCTGCCACCAAAAATTAACACTGTCTCATAATAAATTACCAAACAAAATTTGGCCGCACTACGAAAATTAGATCGCGAGTTATAAGCATTTTAAATTTTTCGACCCTCACCATGGGGGGTGTCTCCTGTCACCAAAAATTAACACTGTCTCATAATAAATTACCAAACAAAATTTGGCCGCACTACGAAAATTAGATCGCGAGTTATAAGAATTTTAAATTTTTCGACCCTCACTATGGGGGGTCTACTGTCACCAAAAGTAACACTCTCTCACAATAAATTACCAAACAACATATGGCCGCGCTACGAATGTTAGATCGCGAGTTATAAGCATTTTAAATTTTTCGACCCTCAACGTGGAGGGTCACCTGTGACCAAAAGTTACACTGTCTCATAATAAATTACCAAGCAAAATATGGCCGCGCTACGAAAGTTAGATCGCGAGTTATAAGCATTTTAAACTTTTCGACCCTCACTATGGAAGGGGGGTCTCCTGTCACTAAAAATTAACACTGTCTCATAATAAATTACCAAACAAAATATGGCCGCGCTACGAAAGTTAGATCACGAGTTATAAGCATTTTAAATTTTTCGACCCTCACTATGGGGGGTCTACTGTCACCAAAAGTAACACTCTCTCACAATAAATTACCAAACAAAATTTGGCCGCGCTACGAAAATTGATCGCGAGTTATAAGCATTTTAAATTTTTCTACCCTCACCGTGGGGGGTCTCCTGTCACCAAAAGTAACACTGTCTCATAATAAATTACCAAACAAAATTTGGCCGTGGTACGAAATTTAGATCGCGAGTTATATACATTTTAAATTTTTCGACCCTCACCATGGGAGGGGTGTGTCCTGTCACCAAAAATTAACACTGTCTCATAATAAATTACCAAACAAAATTTGGCCGTGCTACGAAATTTAGATCGCGAGTTATAAACATTTTAAATTTTTCGACCCTCACCATGGGGGGGGGGTCTCCTGCCACCAAAAATTAACACTGTCTCATAATAAATTACCAAACAAAATTTGGCCGCACTACGAAAATTAGATCGCGAGTTATAAGCATTTTAAATTTTTCGACACTCACCGTGGGGGGTCTCCTGTCACTAAAAATTAACACTCTCTCATATTAAATTACCAAACAAAATTTGGCCATGCTAAGAAAATTAGATCGCGAGTTATAAGCATTTTAAATTTTTCGACCCTCACCGTGGGGGATCTCCTTTCACCAAAAGTAACACTGTCTCATAATAAATTACCAAACAAAATTTGGCCGTGGTACGAAATTTAGATCGCGAGTTATAAACATTTTAAATTTTTCGACCCTCACCATGGGGGGGTCTCCTTTCACCAAAAATTAACACTGTCTCATAATAAATTACCAAACAAAATTTAGCCGCGCTAAGAAAATTAGATCGCGAGTTATAAGCATTTTAAATTTTTCTACCCTCACCGTGAGGGGTCTCCTGTCACTAAAAATTAACACTCTCTCATAATAAATTACCAAACAAAATTTGGCCGCGCTACGAATGTTAGATCGCGAGTTATAAGCATTTTAAACTTTTCGACCCTCAACGTGGAGGGTCACCTGTGACCAAAAGTTACACTGTCTCATAAAAAATTACCAAACAAAATTTGGCCGCGCTACGAAAATTAGATCGCGAGTTATAAGCATTTTAAATTTTTCGACCCTCACCGTTGGGGATCTCCTGTCACCAAAAATTAACACTGTCTCATAATAAATTACCAAACAAAATTTGGCCGCACTACGAAAATTAGATCGCGAGTTATAAGAATTTTAAATTTTTCGACCCTCACTATGGGGGGTCTACTGTCACCAAAAGTAACACTCTCTCACAATAAATTACCAAACAAAATTTGGCCGCACTACGAAAATTAGATCGCGAGTTATAAGCATTTTAAATTTTTCGACCCTCACCATGAGGGATCTCCTGTCACTAAAAATTAACACTCTCTCATAATAAATTACCAATGAATATTTGGCCGCGATACGAAAATTAGATCGCAAGTTATAAGCATTTTAAATTTTTCGACCCTCAACGTGGGGGGGGGTTCACCTGTGACCAAAAGTAACACTGTCTCATAATAAATTACCAAACAAAATATGGCCGCGCTACGAAAGTTAGATGGCGAGTTATAAGCATTTTAAATTTTTCGACCCTCACCATGGGAGGGGTGTGTCCTGTCACCAAAAATTAACACTGTCTCATAATAAATTACCAAAAAAAATTTGGCCGTGCTACGAAATTTAGATCGCGAGTTATAAACATTTTAAATTTTTCGACCCTCACCATGGGGGGGTCTCCTGTCACCAAAAATTAACACTGTCTCATAATAAATTACCAAACAAAATTTGGCCGCGCTACGAATGTTAGATCGCGAGTTATAAGCATTTTAAATTTTTCGACCCTCACCGTTGGGGATCTCCTGTCACCAAAAATTAACACTGTCTCATAATAAATTACCAAACAAAATTTGGCCGCACTACGAAAATTAGATCGCGAGTTATAAGAATTTTAAATTTTTCGACCCTCAACGTGGGGGGGGGTTCACCTGTGACCAAAAGTAACACTGTCTCATAATAAATTACCAAACAAAATATGGCCGCGCTACGAAAGTTAGATGGCGAGTTATAAGCATTTTAAATTTTTCGACCCTCACCATGGGGGGGGGGGTCTCCTGTCACCAAAAATTAGCACTGTCTCATAAAAAATTGCCAAACGAAATTTGGTCTCGCTACGAAAATTAGATCGCGAGTTATAAGCATTTTAAATTTTTCGACCCTCAACATGGGAGGGGTGTCTCCTGTCACCAAAAATTAACACTGTCTCATATTAAATTACCAAACAAAATTTGGCCGTGGTACAAAATTTAGATCGCGAGTTATAAACACTTTAAATTTTTCGACCCTCACCATGGGGGGGTCTCCTGACACCAAAAATTAACACTGTCTCATAATAAATTACCAAACAAAATTTAGCCGCGCTAAGAAAATTAGATCGCGAGTTATAAGCATTTTAAATTTTTCTACCCTCACCGTGAGGGGTCTCCTGTCACTAAAAATTAACACTCTCTCATAATAAATTACCAAACAACATATGGCCGCGCTACGAATGTTAGATCGCGAGTTATAAGCATTTTAAATTTTTCGACCCTCAACGTGGAGGGTCACCTGTGACCAAAAGTTACACTGTCTCATAATAAATTACCAAGCAAAATATGGCCGCGCTACGAAAGTTAGATAGCGAGTTATAAGCATTTTAAACTTTTGGACCCTCACCATGGGAGGGGGGTCTCCTGTCACCAAAAATTAACACTGTCTCATAATAAATTACCAAACTAAATTCGGCCGCGCTACGAAATTTAGATCACGAGTTATAAGCATTTTAAATTTTTCGACCCTCACCGTGGGGGATCTCCTGTCACCAAAAGTAACACTGTCTCATAATAAATTACCAAACAAAATTTGGCCGCGCTACGAAAGTTAGATCACGAGTTATAAGCATTTTAAATTTTTCGACCCTCACCATGGGGGGTGTCTCCTGTCACCAAAAATTAACACTGTCTCATAATAAATTACCAAACAAAATTTGGCCGCACTACGAAAATTAGATCGCGAGTTATAAGAATTTTAAATTTTTCGACCCTCACTATGGGGGGTCTACTGTCACCAAAAGTAACACTCTCTCACAATAAATTACCAAACAACATATGGCCGCGCTACGAATGTTAGATCGCGAGTTATAAGCATTTTAAATTTTTCGACCCTCAACGTGGAGGGTCACCTGTGACCAAAAGTTACACTGTCTCATAATAAATTACCAAGCAAAATATGGCCGCGCTACGAAAGTTAGATCGCGAGTTATAAGCATTTTAAACTTTTCGACCCTCACTATGGAAGGGGGGTCTCCTGTCACTAAAAATTAACACTGTCTCATAATAAATTACCAAACAAAATATGGCCGCGCTACGAAAGTTAGATCACGAGTTATAAGCATTTTAAATTTTTCGACCCTCACTATGGGGGGTCTACTGTCACCAAAAGTAACACTCTCTCACAATAAATTACCAAACAAAATTTGGCCGCGCTACGAAAATTGATCGCGAGTTATAAGCATTTTAAATTTTTCTACCCTCACCGTGGGGGGTCTCCTGTCACCAAAAGTAACACTGTCTCATAATAAATTACCAAACAAAATTTGGCCGTGGTACGAAATTTAGATCGCGAGTTATATACATTTTAAATTTTTCGACCCTCACCATGGGAGGGGTGTGTCCTGTCACCAAAAATTAACACTGTCTCATAATAAATTACCAAACAAAATTTGGCCGTGCTACGAAATTTAGATCGCGAGTTATAAACATTTTAAATTTTTCGACCCTCACCATGGGGGGGGGGGTCTCCTGTCACCAAAAATTAACACTGTCTCATAATAAATTACCAAACAAAATTTGGCCGCACTACGAAAATTAGATCGCGAGTTATAAGCATTTTAAATTTTTCGACACTCACCGTGGGGGGTCTCCTGTCACTAAAAATTAACACTCTCTCATATTAAATTACCAAACAAAATTTGGCCATGCTAAGAAAATTAGATCGCGAGTTATAAGCATTTTAAATTTTTCGACCCTCACCGTGGGGGATCTCCTTTCACCAAAAGTAACACTGTCTCATAATAAATTACCAAACAAAATTTAGCCGCGCTAAGAAAATTAGATCGCGAGTTATAAGCATTTTAAATTTTTCTACCCTCACCGTGAGGGGTCTCCTGTCACTAAAAATTAACACTGTCTCATAAAAAATTACCAAACAAAATTTGGCCGCGCTACGAAAATTAGATCGCGAGTTATAAGCATTTTAAATTTTTCGACCCACACCGTTGGGGATCTCCTGTCACCAAAAGTAACACTGTCTCATAATAAATTACCAAACAAAATTTGGCCGCGCTACGAAAGTTAGATCACGAGTTATAAGCATTTTAAATTTTTCGACCCTCACCATGAGGGGGGTCTCCTGTCACCAAAAATTAACACTGTCTCATAATAAATTACCAAACAAAATTTGGCCGCACTACGAAAATTAGATCGCGAGTTATAAGAATTTTAAATTTTTCGACCCTCACTATGGGGGGTCTACTGTCACCAAAAGTAACACTCTCTCACAATAAATTACCAAACAAAATTTGGCCGCACTACGAAAATTAGATCGCGAGTTATAAGCATTTTAAATTTTTCGACCCTCACCATGAGGGATCTCCTGTCACTAAAAATTAACACTCTCTCATAATAAATTACCAATGAATATTTGGCCGCGATACGAAAATTAGATCGCAAGTTATAAGCATTTTAAATTTTTCGACCCTCAACGTGGGGGGGGGGTTCACCTGTGACCAAAAATTAGCACTGTCTCATAAAAAATTGCCAAACGAAATTTGGTCTCGCTACGAAAATTAGATCGCGAGTTATAAGCATTTTAAATTTTTCGACCCTCAACATGGGAGGGGTGTCTCCTGTCACCAAAAATTAACACTGTCTCATAATAAATTACCAAACAAAATTTGGCCGTGGAACGAAATTTAGATCGCGAGTTATAAACACTTTAAATTTTTCGACCCTCACCATGGGGGGGTCTCCTGACACCAAAAATTAACACTGTCTCATAATAAATTACCAAGCAAAATATGGCCGCACTACGAAAGTTAGATCACGAGTTATAAGCATTTTAAACTTTTGGACCCTCACCATGGGAGGGGGGTCTCCTGTCACCAAAAATTAACACTGTCTCATAATAAATTACCAAACTAAATTCGGCCGCGCTACGAAATTTAGATCACGAGTTATAAGCATTTTAAATTTTTCGACCCTCACCGTGGGGGATCTCCTGTCACCAAAAGTAACACTGTCTCATAATAAATTACCAAACAAAATTTGGCCGTGGTACGAAATTTAGATCGCGAGTTATAAACATTTTAAATTTTTCGACCCTCACCATGGGAGGGGTGTGTCCTGTCACCAAAAATTAACACTGTCTCATAATAAATTACCAAACAAAATTTGGCCGTGTTACGAAATTTATATCGCGAGTTATAAACATTTTAAATTTTTCGACCCTCACCATGGGGGGGGGGTCTCCTGTCACCAAAAATTAACACTGTCTCATAATAAATTACCAAACAAAATTTGGCCGCACTACGAAAATTAGATCGCGAGTTATAAGCATTTTAAATTTTTCTACCCTCACCGTGGGGGGTCTCCTGTCACTAAAAATTAACACTCTCTCATATTAAATTACCAAACAAAATTTGGCCATGCTAAGAAAATTAGATCGCGAGTTATAAGCATTTTAAATTTTTCGACCCTCACCGTGGGGGATCTCCTTTCACCAAAAGTAACACTGTCTCATAATAAATTACCAAACAAAATTTGGCCGTGGTACGAAATTTAGATCGCGAGTTATAAACATTTTAAATTTTTTGACCCTCACCATGGGGGGGTCTCCTTTCACCAAAAATTAACACTCTCTCATAATAAATTACCAATGAATATTTGGCCGCGATACGAAAATTAGATCGCAAGTTATAAGCATTTTAAATTTTTCGACCCTCAACGTGGGGGGGGGTTCACCTGTGACAAAAAGTAACACTGTCTCATAATAAATTACCAAACAAAATATGGCCGCGCTACGAAAGTTAGATGGCGAGTTATAAGCATTTTAAATTTTTCGACCCTCACCATGGGGGGGGGGGTCTCCTGTCACCAAAAATTAGCACTGTCTCATAAAAAATTGCCAAACGAAATTTGGTCTCGCTACGAAAATTAGATCGCGAGTTATAAGCATTTTAAATTTTTCGACCCTCAACATGGGAGGGGTGTCTCCTGTCACCAAAAATTAACACTGTCTCATAATAAATTACCAAACAAAATTTGGCCGTGGTACGAAATTTAGATCGCGAGTTATAAACACTTTAAATTTTTCGACCCTCACCGTGGGGGGGTCTCCTGACACCAAAATTTAACACTGTCTCATAATAAATTACCAAACAAAATTTAGCCGCGCTAAGAAAATTAGATCGCGAGTTATAAGCATTTTAAATTTTTCTACCCTCACCGTGAGGGGTCTCCTGTCACTAAAAATTAACACTCTCTCATAATAAATTACAAAACAACATATGGCCGCGCTACGAATGTTAGATCGCGAGTTATAAGCATTTTAAATTTTTCGACCCTCAACGTGGAGGGTCACCTGTGACCAAAAGTTACACTGTCTCATAATAAATTACCAAGCAAAATATGGCCGCGCTACGAAATTAGATCGCGAGTTATAAGCATTTTAAACTTTTGGACCCTCACCATGGGAGGGGGGTCTCCTGTCACCAAAAATTAACACTGTCTCATAATAAATTACCAAACTAAATTCGGCCGCACTACGAAAATTAGATCACGAGTTATAAGAATTTTAAATTTTTCGACCCTCACTATGGGGGGTCTACTGTCACCAAAAGTAACACTCTCTCACGATAAATTACCAAACAACATATGGCCGCGCTACGAATGTTAGATCGCGAGTTATAAGCATTTTAAATTTTTCGACCCTCAACGTGGAGGGTCACCTGTGACCAAAAGTTACACTGTCTCATAATAAATTACCAAGCAAAATATGGCCGCGCTACGAAAGTTAGATCGCGAGTTATAAGCATTTTAAACTTTTCGACCCTCACCATGGAAGGGGGGTCTCCTGTCACTAAAAATTAACACTGTCTCATAATAAATTACCAAACAAAATTTGGCCGCACTACGAAAATTAGATCACGAGTTATAAGAATTTTAAATTTTTCGACCCTCACTATGGGGGGTCTACTGTCACCAAAAGTAACACTCTCTCACGATAAATTACCAAACAACATATGGCCGCGCTACGAATGTTAGATCGCGAGTTATAAGCATTTTAAATTTTTCGACCCTCAACGTGGAGGGTCACCTGTGACCAAAAGTTACACTGTCTCATAATAAATTACCAAGCAAAATATGGCCGCGCTACGAAAGTTAGATCGCGAGTTATAAGCATTTTAAACTTTTCGACCCTCACCATGGAAGGGGGGTCTCCTGTCACTAAAAATTAACACTGTCTCATAATAAATTACAAAACAAAATATGGCCGCGCTACGAAAGTTAGATCACGAGTTATAAGCATTTTAAATTTTTCGACCCTCACTATGGGGGGTCTACTGTCACCAAAAGTAACACTCTCTCACGATAAATTACCAAACAAAATTTGGCCGCGCTACGAAAATTGATCGCGAGTTATAAGCATTTTAAATTTTTCTACCCTCACCGTGGGGGGTCTCCTGTCACCAAAAGTAACACAGTCTCATAATAAATTACCAAACAAAATTTGGCCGTGGTACGAAATTTAGATCGCGAGTTATAAACATTTTAAATTTTTCGACCCTCACCATGGGAGGGGTGTGTCCTGTCACCAAAAATTAACACTGTCTCATAATAAATTACCAAACAAAATTTGGCCGTGCTACGAAATTTAGATCGCGAGTTATAAACATTTTAAATTTTTCGACTCTCACCATGAGGAATCTCCTGTCACTAAAAATTAACACTGTCTCATAATAAATTACCAAACAAAATTTGGCCGCGCTACGAAAATTAGATCGCGAGTTATAAGCATTTTAAATTTTTCGACCCTCACCGTGGGGGATCTCCTTTCACCAAAAGTAACACTGTCTCTTAATAAATTACCAAACAAAATTTGGCCGCGCTACGAAAGTTAGATCACGAGTTATAAGCATTTTAAATTTTTCTACCCTCACCGTGGGGGGGGTCTCCTGTCACTAAAAATTAACACTCTCTCATAATAAATTACCAAACAAAATTTGGCTGCGCTACGAAAATTAGATCGCGAGTTATAAGCATTTTAAATTTTTCGACCCTCACCGCGGGGGATCTCCTTTCACCAAAAGTAACACTGTCTCATAATAAATTACCAAACAAAATTCGGCCGCGCTACGAAAGTTAGATCACGAGTTATAAGCATTTTAAATTTTTCGACCCTCACAATGAGGGATCTCCTGTCACTAAAAATTAACACTCTTTCATAATAAATTACCAAACAATATTTGGCCGTGCTACGAAAATTAGATCGCGAGTTATAAGCATTTTAAATTTTTCGACCCTCACCCTGGGGGATCTCTTTCACCAAAAGTAACACTGTCTCATTATAAATTACCAAACAAAATTTGGCCGCACTACGAAAATTAGATCGCGAGTTATAAGCATTTTAAATTTTTCGACCCTCACCGTGGGGGGTCTCCTGTCACCAGAAATTAACACTCTCTCATAATAAATTAAAAAACAATATTTGGCCGCGATACGAAAATTAGATCGCGAGTTATAAGCATTTTAAATTTTTCGACCCTCAACGTGGAGGGTCACCTGTGACCAAAAGTTACACTGTCTCATAATAAATTACCAAACAAAACATGGCCGCGCTACGAAAGTTACATCGCGAGTTATAAGCATTTTAAATTTTTCGACCCTCAACGTGGAGGGTCACCTGTGACCAAAAGTTACCCGTCTCATAATAAATTACCAAACAAAATTTGGCCGCGCTACGAAAATTAGATCGCGAGTTATAAGCATTTTAAATTTTTCGACTCTCACCATGAGGAATCTCCTGTCACTAAAAATTAACACTGTCTCATAATAAATTACCAAACAAAATTTGGCCGCGCTACGAAAATTAGATCGCGAGTTATAAGCATTTTAAATTTTTCGACCCTCACCGTGGGGGATCTCCTTTCACCAAAAGTAACACTGTCTCTTAATAAATTACCAAACAAAATTTGGCCGCGCTACGAAAGTTAGATCACGAGTTATAAGCATTTTAAATTTTTCGACTCTCACCATTTGGGGGGGTTCTCCTGTCACCAAAAATTAACACTGTCTCATAATAAATTACCAAAAATAATTTGGCCGCGCTACGAAAATTAGATCGCGAGTTACAAGCATTTTAAATTTTTCGACCCTCACCGTGGGGGATCTCCTGTCACCAAAAGTAACACTGTCTCATAATAAATTACCAAACAAAATTTGGCCGCACTACGAAAATTAGATCGCGAGTTATAAGCATTTTAATTTTTTCGACCCTAAAAATCAGGGATCTCCTGTCACTAAAAATTAACACTCTTTCATAATAAATTACCAAACAATATTTGGCCGTGCTACGAAAATTAGATCGCGAGTTATAAGCATTTTAAATTTTTCGACCCTCACCGTGGGGGATCTCCTTTCACCAAAAGTAACACTGTCTCAAAATAAATTACCAAACAAAATTTGGCCGCGATACGAAAATTAGATCGCGTGTTATAAGCATTTTAAATTTTTCGACCCTCACCGTGGGGGGTCTCCTGTCACCAAAAATTAACACTCTCTCATAATAAATTAAAAAACAATATTTGGCCGCGATACGAAAATTAGATCGCGAGTTATAAGCATTTTAAATTTTTCGACCCTCACCGTGGGGGGTCTCCTGTCACCAAAAATTAACACTCTCTCATAATAAATTAAAAAACAATATTTGGCCGCGATACGAAAATTAGATCGCGAGTTATAAGCATTTTAAATTTTTCGACCCTCAACGTGGAGGGTCACCTGTGACCAAAAGTAACACTGTCTCAAAATAAATTACCAAACAAAACATGGCCGCACTACGAAAGTTACATCGCGAGTTATAAGTATTTAAAATTTTTCGACCCTCAACGTGGAGGGTCACCTGTGACCAAAAGATACACTGTCTCATAATAAATTACCAAACAAAATATGGCCGCGCTACCAAAGTTAGAACGCGAGTTATAAGCATTTTAAATTTTTCGACCCTCACCATGGGGGATCTCCTGTCACTAAAAATTAACACTGTCTCATAATAAATTACCAAACAAAATATGGCCGCGCTACGAAAGTTAGATCAAGAGTTATAAGCATTTTAAATTTTTCGACCCTCACCGTGAGGGGGGTCTCCTGTCACCAAAAATTAACACTGTCTCATAATAAATTACCAAACAAAATTTGGCCGCGCTACGAAAATTAGATCGCGAGTTATAAGCATTTTAAATTTTTCGACCCTCACCGTGGGGGATCTCCTTTCACCAAAAATAACACTGTCTCATAATAAATTACCAAACAAAATTTGGCCGCACTACGAAAATTAGATAGCGAGTTATAAGCATTTTAAATTTTTCGACCCTCACCATGAGGGATCTCCTGTCACTAAAAATTAACACTGTCTCATAATAAATTACCAAACAAAATTTGGCCGCGCTACGAAAATTGATCGCGAGTTATAAGCATTTTAAAGTTTTCTACCCTCACCGTGGGGGGGGGGGGCTCCTGTCACCAAAAATTAACACTCTCTCATAATAAATTACTAAACAATATTTGGCCGCGATACGAAAATAAGATCACGAGTTATAAGCATTTTAAATTTTTCGACCCTCAACATGGGAGGGGGGTCCCCTTTCACTAAAAATTACACTGTCTCATAATAAATTATTAAAAAAATTTGGCCGCGCTACGAAAATTAGATCGCGAGTTATAAGCATTTTAAATTTTTCGACTCTCACCATGAGGAATCTCCTGTCACTAAAAATTAACACTGTCTCATAATAAATTACCAAACAAAATTTGGCCGCGCTACGAAAATTAGATCGCGAGTTATAAGCATTTTAAATTTTTCGACCCTCACCGTGGGGGATCTCCTTTCACCAAAAGTAACACTGTCTCTTAATGAATTACCAAACAAAATTTGGCCGCGCTACGAAAGTTAGATCACGAGTTATAAGCATTTTAAATTTTTCGACTCTCACCATTTGGGGGGGTTCTCCTGTCACCAAAAATTAACACTGTCTCATAATAAATTACCAAAAATAATTTGGCCGCGCTACGAAAATTAGATCGCGAGTTACAAGCATTTAAAATTTTTCTACCCTCACCGTCGGGGGGGTCTCTTGTCACTAAAAATTAACACTCTCTCATAATAAATTACCAAACATGGCCGCGCTACAAAAGTTAGATCGCGAGTTATAAGCATTTTAATTTTTTCGACCCTCACCATGGGGGATCTCTTGTCACCAAAAATTAACACTGTCTCATAATAAATTACCAAAAAAAAATTTTGCCGCGCTACGAAATTTAGATCGCGAGTTATAAGCATTTTAAATTTTTCGACCCTCACCATGGGAGGGGGGTCCCCTTTCACTAAAAATTAATACTGTCTCATAATAAATTACCAAAAAAATTTGGCCGCACTACGAAAATTAGATAGCGAGTTATAAGCATTTTAAATTTTTCGACCCTCACCATGAGGGATCTCCTGTCACTAAAAATTAACACTGTCTCATAATAAATTACCAAACAAAATTTGGCCGCGCTACGAAAATTGATCGCGAGTTATAAGCATTTTAAATTTTTCTACCCTCACCGTGGGGGGGGGTCTTCAGTCACCAAAAATTAACACTCTCTCATAATAAATTACTGAACAATATTTGGCCGCGATACGAAAATTAGATCACGAGTTATAAGCATTTTAAATTTTTCGACCCTCAACGTGGAGGGTCACCTGTGACCAAATGTTACACTGTCTCATAATAAATTACCAAACAAAATATGGCCGCGCTACGAAAGTTAGATCGCGAGTTATAAGCATTTTAAATTTTTCGACCCTCACCATGGGGGGGGTCTCCTGTCACCAAAAATTAACACTGTCTCATAATAAATCACCAAACAAAATTTGGCCGCGCTACGAAAATTAGATCGCGAGTTATAAGCATTTTAAATTTTTCGACCCTCAACGTGGAGGGTCACCTGTGACCAAATGTTACACTGTCTCATAATAAATTACCAAACAAAATATGTCGGCGCTACGAAAGTTAGATCGCAAGTTATAAGCATTTTAAATTTTTCGACCCTCACCATGGGAGAGGTCTCCTGTCACCAAAAATTAACACTATCTCATAATAAATTAGCAAACAAAATATGGCCGCGCTACGAAAATTAGATCGCGAGTTATAAGCATTTTAAATTTTTCGATCCTCACCATGGGAGGGGGGGTCTCCTGTCACTAAAAATTAACACTATCTCATAATAAATTACCAAACAAAATATGGCCGCGCTACGAAAGTTAGATCACGAGTTATAAGCATTTTAAATTTTTCGACGCTCACCATGAGGGGGGGGGTCTCCTGTCACCAAAAATTTACACTGTCATAATAATTTACCAAACAAAATTTGGCCGCGCTACGAAAATTAGATCGCGAGTTATACGCATTTTAAATTTTTCGACCCTCACCACGAGGGATCTCCTGTCACTAAAAATTAACACTGTCTAATAATAAATTACCAAACAAAATTTGGCCGCGCTACAAAAATTAGATCGCGAGTTTTAAGCATTTTAAATTTTTCGACCCTCTCCACGAGGGATCTCCAGTCACAAAAAATTAACACTGTCTCATAATAAATTACCAAACAAAATTTGGCCGCGCTACGAAAATTGATCGCGAGTTATAAGCATTTTAAATTTTTCGACACTCACCGTGGGGGATCTCCTGTCACTAAAAATTAACACTCTCTCATAATAAATTACAAAACAAAATTTGGCCGTGCTACGAAAATTAGATCACGAGTTATAAACATTTTAAATTTTTCGACCCTCACCATGAGGGATCTCCATTCACCAAAAGTAACACTGTCTCATAATAAATTACAAAACAAAATTTGGCCGAGCTACGAAAATTAGATCGCGAGTTATAAGCATTTTAAATTGTTCGCCCCTCAACGTGGGGGATCTCCTGTCACCAAAAGTAACACTGTCTCATAATAAATTAACAAAAAAAATTTGGCCGCACTACGAAAATTAGATCGCGAGTTATAAGCATTTTAATTTTTTCGACCCTCACAATGAGGGAACTTCTGTTACTAAAAATTAACACTCTTTCATAATAAATTACCAAACAATATTTGGCCGTGCTACGAAAATTAGATCGCGAGTTATAAGCATTTTAAATTTTTTGACCCTCACCGTGGGAGATCTCCTTTCACCAAAAGTAACACTGTCTCATAATAAATTACCAAACAAAATTTGGCCGCACTACGAAAATTAGATCGCGAGTTATAAGCATTTTAATTTTTTCGACCCTCACAATGAGGGAACTTCTGTTACTAAAAATTAACACTCTTTCATAATAAATTACCAAACAATATTTGGCCGTGCTACGAAAATTAGATCGCGAGTTATAAGCATTTTAAATTTTTCTACCCTCACCGTGGGGGGTCTCCTGTCACTAAAAATTAACACTCTCTCATAATAAATTACCAAACAAAATTTGGCCGTGCTACGAAAATTAGATCGAGAGTTATAAGCATTTTAAATTTTTCGACCCTCACCGTGGGGGATCTCCTTTCACCAAAAGTAACACTGTCTCATAATAAATTACCAAACAAAATTTGGCCGCGCTACGAAAGTTAGATCACGAGTTATAAGCATTTTAAATTTTTCGACCCTCACCATAAGGGGGGTCTCCTGTCACCAAAAATTAACACTGTCTCATAATAAATTACCAAACAAAATTCGCCGCGCTACGAAAATTAGATCGCGAGTTATAAGCATTTTAAATTTTTCGACCCTCACTGTGGGGGATCTCCTGTCACCAAAAGTAACACCGTCTCATAATAAAGTACCAAACAAATTTTGGCCGCGCTACGAAAGTTAGATCACGAGTTATAAGCATTTTAAATTTTTCGACCCTCACCATGAGGGGGGGGGTCTCCTGTCACCAAAAATTAACACTGTCTCATAATAAATTAACAAACAAAATTTGGCCGCACTACGAAATTTAGATCACGAGTTATAAGCATTTTAAATTTTTCGACCCTCAACGTGGGGGGGGGTCACCTGTGACCAAAAGTAACACTGTCTCATAATATATTATCAAACAAAATATGGCCGCGCTACGAAAGTTAGATGGCGAGTTATAAGCATTTTAAATTTTTCGACCCTCACCATGGGGGGTGTCTCCTGTCACTAAAAATTAACACTGTCTCATAATAAATTATCAAACAAAATTTGGCCGCGCTAAGAAAATTGATCGCGAGTTATAAGCATTTTAAATTTTTCTACCCTCACCGTGGGGGGTCTCCTGTCACTAAAAATTAACACTGTCTCATAATAAATTACCAAACAAAATATGGCCGCGCTACGAAAGTTAGAACGCGAGTTATGAGCATTTTAATTTTTTCGACTCTCACCATGGGGAGGGGGGTCTCTTGTCACAAAAAAATAGCTTTGTCTCATAAAAAATTGCCAAACGAAAATTGGCCTCGCTACGAAAATTAGATCGCGAGTTATAAGCATTTTAAATTTTTCGACTCTCACCATGAGGAATCTCCTGTCACTAAAAATTAACACTGTCTCATAATAAATTACCAAACAAAATTTGGCCGCGCTTCGAAAATTAGATCGCGAGTTATAAGCATTTTAAATTTTTCGACCCTCACCGTGGGGGATCTCCTTTCACCAAAAGTAACACTGTCTCTTAATAAATTACCAAACAAAATTTGGCCGCGCTACGAAAGTTAGATCACGAGTTATAAGCATTTTAAATTTTTCTACCCTCACCGTGGGGGGGGGGTCTCCTGTCACTAAAAATTAACTCTCTCTCATAATAAATTACCAAACAAAATTTGGCTGCGCTACGAAAATTAGATCGCGAGTTATAAGCATTTTAAATTTTTCGACCCTCACCGCGGGGGATCTCCTTTCACCAAAAGTAACACTGTCTCATAATAAATTACCAAACAAAATTCGGCCGCGCTACGAAAGTTAGATCACGAGTTATAAGCATTTTAAATTTTTCGACCCTCACAATGAGGAATCTCCTGTCACTAAAAATTAACAATCTTTCATAATAAATTACCAAACAATATTTGGCCGTGCTACGAAAATTAGATCGCGAGTTATAAGCATTTTAAATTTTTCGACCCTCACCGTGGGGGATCTCTTTCACCAAAAGTAACACTGTCTCATTATAAATTACCAAACAAAATTTGGCCGCACTACGAAAATTAGATCGCGAGTTATAAGCATTATAAATTTTTCGACCCTCACCGTGGGGGGTCTCCTGTCACCAGAAATTAACACTCTCTCATAATAAATTAAAAAACAATATTTGGCCGCGATACGAAAATTAGATCGCGAGTTATAAGCATTTTAAATTTTTCTACCCTCAACGTGGAGGGTCACCTGTGACCAAAAGTTACACTGTCTCATAATAAATTACCAAACAAAACATGGCCGCGCTACGAAAGTTACATCGCGAGTTATAAGCATTTTAAATTTTTCGACCCTCAACGTGGAGGGTCACCTGTGACCAAAAGTTACCCGTCTCATAATAAATTACCAAACAAAATTTGGCCGCGCTACGAAAATTAGATCGCGAGTTATAAGCATTTTAAATTTTTCGACCCTCAACATGGGAGGGGGGTCCCCTTTCACTAAAAATTACACTGTCTCATAATAAATTATTAAAAAAATTTGGCCGCGCTACGAAAATTAGATCGCGAGTTATAAGCATTTTAAATTTTTCGACTCTCACCATGAGGAATCTCCTGTCACTAAAAATTAACACTGTCTCATAATAAATTACCAAACAAAATTTGGCCGCGCTACGAAAATTAGATCGCGAGTTATAAGCATTTTAAATTTTTCGACCCTCACCATTTGGGGGGGTTCTCCTGTCACCAAAAATTAACACTGTCTCATAATAAATTACCAAAAATAATTTGGCCGCGCTACGAAAATTACATCGCGAGTTACAAGCATTTTAAATTTTTCGACCCTCACCGTGGGGGATCTCCTGTCACCAAAAGTAACACTGTCTCATAATAAATTACCAAACAAAATTTGGTCGCACTACGAAAATTAGATCGCGAGTTATAAGCATTTTAATTTTTTCGACCCTCAACGTGGAGGGTCACCTGTGACCAAAAGTAACACTGTCTCAAAATAAATTACCAAACAAAACATGGCCGCACTACGAAAGTTACATCGCGAGTTATAAGCATTTTAAATTTTTCGACCCTCAACGTGGAGGGTCACCTGTGACCAAAAGATACACTGTCTCATAATAAATTACCAAACAAAATATGGCCGCGCTACCAAAGTTAGAACGCGAGTTATAAGCATTTTAAATTTTTCGACCCTCACCATGGGGGATCTCCTGTCACTAAAAATTAACACTGTCTCATAATAAATTACCAAACAAAATATGGCCGCGATACGAAAGTTAGATCAAGAGTTATAAGCATTTTAAATTTTTCGACCCTCACCGTGAGGGGGGTCTCCTGTCACCAAAAATTAACACTGTCTCATAATAAATTACCAAACAAAATTTGGCCGCGCTACGAAAATTAGATCGCGAGTTATAAGCATTTTAAATTTTTCGACCCTCACCGTGGGGGATCTCCTTTCACCAAAAATAACACTGTCTCATAATAAATTACCAAACAAAATTTGGCCGCACTACGAAAATTAGATAGCGAGTTATAAGCATTTTAAATTTTTCGACCCTCACCATGAGGGATCTCCTGTCACTAAAAATTAACACTGTCTCATAATAAATTACCAAACAAAATTTGGCCGCGCTACGAAAATTGATCGCGAGTTATAAGCATTTTAAAGTTTTCTACCCTCACCGTGGGGGGGGTCTCCTGTCACCAAAAATTAACACTCTCTCATAATAAATTACTAAACAATATTTGGCCGCGCGACGAAAATAAGATAACGAGTTATAAGCATTTTAAATTTTTTGTCCCTCAACGTGGAGGGTCACCTGTGACCAAAAGTTACCCTGTCTCATAATAAATTACCAAACAAAATTTGGCCGCGCTACGAAAATTAGATCGCGAGTTATAAGCATTTTAAATTTTTCGACCCTCAACATGGGAGGGGGGTCCCCTTTCACTAAAAATTACACTGTCTCATAATAAATTATTAAAAAAATTTGGCCGCGCTACGAAAATTAGATCGCGAGTTATAAGCATTTTAAATTTTTCGACTCTCACCATGAGGAATCTCCTGTCACTAAAAATTAACACTGTCTCATAATAAATTACCAAACAAAATTTGGCCGCGCTACGAAAATTAGATCGCGAGTTATAAGCATTTTAAATTTTTCGACCCTCACCGTGGGGGATCTCCTTTCACCAAAAGTAACACTGTCTCTTAATGAATTACCAAACAAAATTTGGCCGCGCTACGAAAGTTAGATCACGAGTTATAAGCATTTTAAATTTTTCGACTCTCACCATTTGGGGGGGTTCTCCTGTCACCAAAAATTAACACTGTCTCATAATAAATTACCAAAAATAATTTGGCCGCGCTACGAAAATTAGATCGCGAGTTACAAGCATTTTAAATTTTTCGACCCTCACCGTGGGGGATCTCCTGTCACCAAAAGTAAAACTGTCTCATATTAAATTACCAAACAAAATTTGGCCGCACTACGAAAATTAGATCGCGAGTTATAAGCATTTTAAATTTTTCTACCCTCACCGTCGGGGGGGTCTCTTGTCACTAAAAATTAACACTCTCTCATAATAAATTACCAAACATGGCCGCGCTACGAAAGTTAGATCGCGAGTTATAAGCATTTTAAATTTTTCGACCCTCACCATGGGGGATCTCTTGTCACCAAAAATTAACACTGTCTCATAATAAATTACCAAAAAAAATTTTGCCGCGCTACGAAATTTAGATCGCGAGTTATAAGCATTTTAAATTTTTCGACCCTCACCATGGGAGGGGGGTCCCCTTTCACTAAAAATTAATACTGTCTCATAATAAATTACCAAAAAAATTTGCCCGCACTACGAAAATTAGATAGCGAGTTATAAGCATTTTAAATTTTTCGACCCTCACCATGAGGGATCTCCTGTCACTAAAAATTAACACTGTCTCATAATAAATTACCAAACAAAATTTGGCCGCGCTACGAAAATTGATCGCGAGTTATAAGCATTTTAAATTTTTCTACCCTCACCGTGGGGGGGGGGGTCTTCTGTCACCAAAAATTAACACTCTCTCATAATAAATTACTGAAAAATATTTGGCCGCGATACGAAAATTAGATCACGAGTTATAAGCATTTTAAATTTTTCGACCCTCAACGTGGAGGGTCACCTGTGACCAAATGTTACACTGTCTCATAATAAATTACCAAACAAAATATGGCCGCGCTACGAAAGTTAGATCGCGAGTTATAAGCATTTTAAATTTTTCGACCCTCACCATGGGGGGGGGGGTCTCCTGTCACCAAAAATTAACACTGTCTCATAATAAATCACCAAACAAAATTTGGCCGCGCTACGAAAATTAGATCGCGAGTTATAAGCATTTTAAATTTTTCGACCCTCACCATGAGGGATCTCCTGTTACCAAAAGTAACAAAGTCTCATAATAAATTACCAAACAAAATTTGGCCGCACTACGAAAATTAGATCGCGAGTTATAAGCATTTTAAATTTTTCGACCCTCAACGTGGAGGGTCACCTGTGACCAAATGTTACACTGTCTCATAATAAATTACCAAACAAAATATGTCGGCGCTACGAAAGTTAGATCGCAAGTTATAAGCATTTTAAATTTTTCGACCCTCACCATGGGAGAGGTCTCCTGTCACCAAAAATTAACACTATCTCATAATAAATTAGCAAACAAAATATGGCCGCGCTACGAAAATTAGATCGCGAGTTATAAGCATTTTAAATTTTTCGATCCTCACCATGGGAGGGGGGGTCTCCTGTCACTAAAAATTAACACTATCTCATAATAAATTACCAAACAAAATATGGCCGCGCTACGAAAGTTAGATCACGAGTTATAAGCATTTTAAATTTTTCGACCCTCACCATGAGGGGGGGGTCTCCTGTCACCAAAAATTTACACTGTCATAATAATTTACCAAACAAAATTTGGCCGCGCTACGAAAATTAGATTTCGAGTTATACGCATTTTAAATTTTTCGACCCTCACCACGAGGGATCTCCTGTCACTAAAAATTAACACTGTCTCATAATAAATTACCAAACAAAATTTGGCCGCGCTACAAAAATTAGATCGCGAGTTTTAAGCATTTTAAATTTTTCGACCCTCACCACGAGGGATCTCCTGTCACTAAAAATTAACACTGTCTCATAATAAATTACCAAACAAAATTTGGCCGCGCTACGAAAATTGATCGCGAGTTATAAGCATTTTAAATTTTTCGACACTCACCGTGGGGGATCTCCTGTCACTAAAAGTAACACTGTCTCATTATAAATTACTAAACAAAATTTGGCCGCGCTACGAAAATTAGATCGCGAGTTATAAGCATTTTAAATTGTTCGCCCCTCAACGTGGGGGATCTCCTGTCACCAAAAGTAACACTGTCTCATAATAAATTAACAAAAAAAATTTGGCCGCACTACGAAAATTAGATCGCGAGTTATAAGCATTTTAATTTTTTCGACCCTCACAATGAGGGAACTTCTGTTACTAAAAATTAACACTCTTTCATAATAAATTACCAAACAATATTTGGCCGTGCTACGAAAATTAGATCGCGAGTTATAAGCATTTTAAATTTTTTGACCCTCACCGTGGGGGATCTCCTTTCACCAAAAGTAACACTGTCTCATAATAAATTACCAAACAAAATTTGGCCGCACTACGAAAATTAGATCGCGAGTTATAAGCATTTTAATTTTTTCGACCCTCACAATGAGGGAACTTCTGTTACTAAAAATTAACACTCTTTCATAATAAATTACCAAACAATATTTGGCCGTGCTACGAAAATTAGATCGCGAGTTATAAGCATTTTCAATTTTTCTACCCTCACCGTGGGGGGTCTCCTGTCACTAAAAATTAACACTCTCTCATAATAAATTACCAAACAAAATTTGGCCGTGCTACGAAAATTAGATCGAGAGTTATAAGCATTTTAAATGTTTCGACCCTCACCGTGGGGGATCTCCTTTCACCAAAAGTAATACTGTCTCATTATAAATTACTAAACAAAATTTGGCCGCGCTACGAAAGTTAGATCACGAGTTATAAGCATTTTAAATTTTTCGACAATCACCATGAGGGATCTCCTGTCAATAAAAATTAACACTGTCTCATAATAAATTACCAAACAAAATTTGTCCGCGCTACGAAAATTGATCGCGAGTTATAGGCATTTTAAATTTTTCGACCCTCAACATGGAAGAAGTGTGTCCTGTCACCAAAAATTAACACTGTCTCATAATAAATTACCAAACAAAATTTGGCCGTGCTACGAAATTTAGATCGCGAGTTATAAACATTTTAAATTTTTCGACCCTCACCATGGGGGGGGTCTCCTGTCACCAAAAATTAACACTGTCTCATAATAAATTACCAAACAAAATTTGGCCGCACTACGAAAATTAGATCGCGAGTTATAAGAATTTTAAATTTTTCGACCCTCAACGTGGAGGGTCACCTGTGACCAAAAGTTACACTGTCTCATAATAAATTACCGAGCAAAATATGGCCGCGCTACGAAAGTTAGATCGCGAGTTATAAGCATTTTAAACTTTTCGACCCTCATCATGGGAGGGGGGTCTCCTGTCACTAAAAATTAACACTCGCTCATAATAAATTACCAAACAAAATTTGGCCGTGCTACGAAAATTAGATCGAGAGTTATAAGCATTTTAAATTTTTCGACCCTCACCGTGGGGGATCTCCTTTCACCAAAAGTAACACTGTCTCATAATAAATTACCAAACAAAATTTGGCCGCGCTACGAAAGTTAGATCACGAGTTATAAGCATTTTAAATTTTTCGACCCTCACCATAAGGGGGTCTCCTGTCACCAAAAATTAACACTGTCTCATAATAAATTACCAAACAAAATTCGCCGCGCTACGAAAATTAGATCGCGAGTTATAAGCATTTTAAATTTTTCGACCCTCACTGTGGGGGATCTCCTGTCACCAAAAGTAACACTGTCTCATAATAAAGTACCAAACAAATTTTGGCCGCGCTACGAAAGTTAGATCACGAGTTATAAGCATTTTAAATTTTTCGACCCTCACCATGAGGGGGGGGGGTCTCCTGTCACCAAAAATTAACACTGTCTCATAATAAATTAACAAACAAAATTTGGCCGCACTACGAAATTTAGATCACGAGTTATAAGCATTTTAAATTTTTCGACCCTCAACGTGGGGGGGGGTCACCTGTGACCAAAAGTAACACTGTCTCATAATATATTATCAAACAAAATATGGCCGCGCTACGAAAGTTAGATGGCGAGTTATAAGCATTTTAAATTTTTCGACCCTCACCATGGGGGGTGTCTCCTGTCACTAAAAATTAACACTGTCTCATAATAAATTACCAAACAAAATTTGGCCGCGCTAAGAAAATTGATCGCTAGTTATAAGCATTTTAAATTTTTCTAAGCTCACCGTGGGGGGTCTCCTGTCACTAAAAATTAACACTGTCTCATAATAAATTACCAAACAAAATATGGCCGCGCTACGAAAGTTAGAACGCGAGTTATGAGCATTTTAATTTTTTCGACTCTCACCATGGGGAGGGGGGTCTCTTGTCACAAAAAATAGCTTTGTCTCATAAAAAATTGCCAAACGAAAATTGGCCTCGCTACGAAAATTAGATCGCGAGTTATAAGCATTTTAAATTTTTCGACTCTCACCATGAGGAATCTCCTGTCACTAAAAATTAACACTGTCTCATAATAAATTACCAAACAAAATTTGGCCGCGCTTCGAAAATTAGATCGCGAGTTATAAGCATTTTAAATTTTTCGACCCTCACCGTGGGGGATCTCCTTTCACCAAAAGTAACACTGTCTCTTAATAAATTACCAAACAAAATTTGGCCGCGCTACGAAAGTTAGATCACGAGTTATAAGCATTTTAAATTTTTCTACCCTCACCGTGGGGGGGGGGGGTCTCCTGTCACTAAAAATTAACTCTCTCTCATAATAAATTACCAAACAAAATTTGGCTGCGCTACGAAAATTAGATCGCGAGTTATAAGCATTTTAAATTTTTCGACCCTCACCGCGGGGGATCTCCTTTCACCAAAAGTAACACTGTCTCATAATAAATTACCAAACAAAATTCGGCCGCGCTACGAAAGTTAGATCACGAGTTATAAGCATTTTAAATTTTTCGACCCTCACAATGAGGAATCTCCTGTCACTAAAAATTAACACTCTTTCATAATAAATTACCAAACAATATTTGGCCGTGCTACGAAAATTAGATCGCGAGTTATAAGCATTTTAAATTTTTTGACCCTCACCGTGGGGGATCTCTTTCACCAAAAGTAACACTGTCTCATTATAAATTACCAAACAAAATTTGGCCGCACTACGAAAATTAGATCGCGAGTTATAAGCATTATAAATTTTTCGACCCTCACCGTGGGGGGTCTCCTGTCACCAGAAATTAACACTCTCTCATAATAAATTAAAAAACAATATTTGGCCGCGATACGAAAATTAGATCGCGAGTTATAAGCATTTTAAATTTTTCTACCCTCAACGTGGAGGGTCACCTGTGACCAAAAGTTACACTGTCTCATAATAAATTACCAAACAAAACATGGCCGCGCTACGAAAGTTACATCGCGAGTTATAAGCATTTTAAATTTTTCGACCCTCAACATGGGAGGGGGGTCCCCTTTCACTAAAAATTACACTGTCTCATAATAAATTATTAAAAAAATTTGGCCGCGCTACGAAAATTAGATCGCGAGTTATAAGCATTTTAAATTTTTCGACTCTCACCATGAGGAATCTCCTGTCACTAAAAATTAACACTGTCTCATAATAAATTACCAAACAAAATTTGGCCGCGCTACGAACATTAGATCGCGAGTTATAAGCATTTTAAATTTTTCGACCCTCACCGTGGGGGGTCTCCTGTCACCAGAAATTAACACTCTCTCATAATAAATTAAAAAACAATATTTGGCCGCGATACGAAAATTAGATCGCGAGTTATAAGCATTTTAAATTTTTCGACCCTCAACGTGGAGGGTCACCTGTGACCAAAAGTTACCCGTCTCATAATAAATTACCAAACAAAATTTGGCCGCGCTACGAAAATTAGATCGCGAGTTATAAGCATTTTAAATTTTTCGACCCTCAACATGGGAGGGGGGTCCCCTTTCACTAAAAATTACACTGTCTCATAATAAATTATTAAAAAAATTTGGCCGCGCTACGAAAATTAGATCGCGAGTTATAAGCATTTTAAATTTTTCGACTCTCACCATGAGGAATCTCCTGTCACTAAAAATTAACACTGTCTCATAATAAATTACCAAACAAAATTTGGCCGCGCTACGAACATTAGATCGCGAGTTATAAGCATTTTAAATTTTTCGACCCTCACCATTTGGGGGGGTTCTCCTGTCACCAAAAATTAACACTGTCTCATAATAAATTACCAAAAATAATTTGGCCGCGCTACGAAAATTACATCGCGAGTTACAAGCATTTTAAATTTTTCGACCCTCACCGTGGGGGATCTCCTGTCACCAAAAGTAACACTGTCTCATAATAAATTACCAAACAAAATTTGGTCGCACTACGAAAATTAGATCGCGAGTTATAAGCATTTTAATTTTTTCGACCCTCAACGTGGAGGGTCACCTGTGACCAAAAGTAACACTGTCTCAAAATAAATTACCAAACAAAACATGGCCGCACTACGAAAGTTACATCGCGAGTTATAAGCATTTTAAATTTTTCGACCCTCAACGTGGAGGGTCACCTGTGACCAAAAGATACACTGTCTCATAATAAATTACCAAACAAAATATGGCCGCGCTACCAAAGTTAGAACGCGAGTTATAAGCATTTTAAATTTTTCGACCCTCACCATGGGGGATCTCCTGTCACTAAAAATTAACACTGTCTCATAATAAATTACCAAACAAAATATGGCCGCGATACGAAAGTTAGATCAAGAGTTATAAGCATTTTAAATTTTTCGACCCTCACCGTGAGGGGGGTCTCCTGTCACCAAAAATTAACACTGTCTCATAATAAATTACCAAACAAAATTTGGCCGCGCTACGAAAATTAGATCGCGAGTTATAAGCATTTTAAATTTTTCGACCCTCACCGTGGGGGATCTCCTTTCACCAAAAATAACACTGTCTCATAATAAATTACCAAACAAAATTTGGCCGCACTACGAAAATTAGATAGCGAGTTATAAGCATTTTAAATTTTTCGACCCTCACCATGAGGGATCTCCTGTCACTAAAAATTAACACTGTCTCATAATAAATTACCAAACAAAATTTGGCCGCGCTACGAAAATTGATCGCGAGTTATAAGCATTTTAAAGTTTTCTACCCTCACCGTGGGGGGGGGTCTCCTGTCACCAAAAATTAACACTCTCTCATAATAAATTACTAAACAATATTTGGCCGCGCGACGAAAATAAGATCACGAGTTATAAGCATTTTAAATTTTTTGTCCCTCAACGTGGAGGGTCACCTGTGACCAAAAGTTACCCTGTCTCATAATAAATTACCAAACAAAATTTGGCCGCGCTACGAAAATTAGATCGCGAGTTATAAGCATTTTAAATTTTTCGACCCTCAACATGGGAGGGGGGTCCCCTTTCACTAAAAATTACACTGTCTCATAATAAATTATTAAAAAAATTTGGCCGCGCTACGAAAATTAGATCGCGAGTTATAAGCATTTTAAATTTTTCGACTCTCACCATGAGGAATCTCCTGTCACTAAAAATTAACACTGTCTCATAATAAATTACCAAACAAAATTTGGCCGCGCTACGAAAATTAGATCGCGAGTTATAAGCATTTTAAATTTTTCGACCCTCACCGTGGGGGATCTCCTTTCACCAAAAGTAACACTGTCTCTTAATGAATTACCAAACAAAATTTGGCCGCGCTACGAAAGTTAGATCACGAGTTATAAGCATTTTAAATTTTTCGACTCTCACCATTTGGGGGGGTTCTCCTGTCACCAAAAATTAACACTGTCTCATAATAAATTACCAAAAATAATTTGGCCGCGCTACGAAAATTAGATCGCGAGTTACAAGCATTTTAAATTTTTCGACCCTCACCGTGGGGGATCTCCTGTCACCAAAAGTAACACTGTCTCATATTAAATTACCAAACAAAATTTGGCCGCACTACGAAAATTAGATCGCGAGTTATAAGCATTTTAAATTTTTCTACCCTCACCGTCGGGGGGGTCTCTTGTCACTAAAAATTAACACTCTCTCATAATAAATTACCAAACATGGCCGCGCTACGAAAGTTAGATCGCGAGTTATAAGCATTTTAAATTTTTCGACCCTCACCATGGGGGATCTCTTGTCACCAAAAATTAACACTGTCTCATAATAAATTACCAAAAAAAATTTTGCCGCGCTACGAAATTTAGATCGCGAGTTATAAGCATTTTAAATTTTTCGACCCTCACCATGGGAGGGGGGTCCCCTTTCACTAAAAATTAATACTGTCTCATAATAAATTACCAAAAAAATTTGCCCGAACTACGAAAATTAGATAGCGAGTTATAAGCATTTTAAATTTTTCGACCCTCACCATGAGGGATCTCCTGTCACTAAAAATTAACACTGTCTCATAATAAATTACCAAACAAAATTTGGCCGCGCTACGAAAATTGATCGCGAGTTATAAGCATTTTAAATTTTTCTACCCTCACCGTGGGGGGGGGGGTCTTCTGTCACCAAAAATTAACACTCTCTCATAATAAATTACTGAAAAATATTTGGCCGCGATACGAAAATTAGATCACGAGTTATAAGCATTTTAAATTTTTCGACCCTCAACGTGGAGGGTCACCTGTGACCAAATGTTACACTGTCTCATAATAAATTACCAAACAAAATATGGCCGCGCTACGAAAGTTAGATCGCGAGTTATAAGCATTTTAAATTTTTCGACCCTCACCATGGGGGGGGGGTCTCCTGTCACCAAAAATTAACACTGTCTCATAATAAATCACCAAACAAAATTTGGCCGCGCTACGAAAATTAGATCGCGAGTTATAAGCATTTTAAATTTTTCGACCCTCACCATGAGGGATCTCCTGTTACCAAAAGTAACAAAGTCTCATAATAAATTACCAAACAAAATTTGGCCGCACTACGAAAATTAGATCGCGAGTTATAAGCATTTTAAATTTTTCGACCCTCAACGTGGAGGGTCACCTGTGACCAAATGTTACACTGTCTCATAATAAATTACCAAACAAAATATGTCGGCGCTACGAAAGTTAGATCGCAAGTTATAAGCATTTTAAATTTTTCGACCCTCACCATGGGAGAGGTCTCCTGTCACCAAAAATTAACACTATCTCATAATAAATTAGCAAACAAAATATGGCCGCGCTACGAAAATTAGATCGCGAGTTATAAGCATTTTAAATTTTTCGATCCTCACCATGGGAGGGGGGGTCTCCTGTCACTAAAAATTAACACTATCTCATAATAAATTACCAAACAAAATATGGCCGCGCTACGAAAGTTAGATCACGAGTTATAAGCATTTTAAATTTTTCGACCCTCACCATGAGGGGGGGGTCTCCTGTCACCAAAAATTTACACTGTCATAATAATTTACCAAACAAAATTTGGCCGCGCTACGAAAATTAGATTTCGAGTTATACGCATTTTAAATTTTTCGACCCTCACCACGAGGGATCTCCTGTCACTAAAAATTAACACTGTCTCATAATAAATTACCAAACAAAATTTGGCCGCGCTACAAAAATTAGATCGCGAGTTTTAAGCATTTTAAATTTTTCGACCCTCACCACGAGGGATCTCCTGTCACTAAAAATTAACACTGTCTCATAATAAATTACCAAACAAAATTTGGCCGCGCTACGAAAATTGATCGCGAGTTATAAGCATTTTAAATTTTTCGACACTCACCGTGGGGGATCTCCTGTCACTAAGAGTAACACTGTCTCATTATAAATTACTAAACAAAATTTGGCCGCGCTACGAAAATTAGATCGCGAGTTATAAGCATTTTAAATTGTTCGCCCCTCAACGTGGGGGATCTCCTGTCACCAAAAGTAACACTGTCTCATAATAAATTAACAAAAAAAATTTGGCCGCACTACGAAAATTAGATCGCGAGTTATAAGCATTTTAATTTTTTCGACCCTCACAATGAGGGAACTTCTGTTACTAAAAATTAACACTCTTTCATAATAAATTACCAAACAATATTTGGCCGTGCTACGAAAATTAGATCGCGAGTTATAAGCATTTTAAATTTTTTGACCCTCACCGTGGGGGATCTCCTTTCACCAAAAGTAACACTGTCTCATAATAAATTACCAAACAAAATTTGGCCGCACTACGAAAATTAGATCGCGAGTTATAAGCATTTTAATTTTTTCGACCCTCACAATGAGGGAACTTCTGTTACTAAAAATTAACACTCTTTCATAATAAATTACCAAACAATATTTGGCCGTGCTACGAAAATTAGATCGCGAGTTATAAGCATTTTCAATTTTTCTACCCTCACCGTGGGGGGTCTCCTGTCACTAAAAATTAACACTCTCTCATAATAAATTACCAAACAAAATTTGGCCGTGCTACGAAAATTAGATCGAGAGTTATAAGCATTTTAAATGTTTCGACCCTCACCGTGGGGGATCTCCTTTCACCAAAAGTAACACTGTCTCATTATAAATTACTAAACAAAATTTGGCCGCGCTACGAAAGTTAGATCACGAGTTATAAGCATTTTAAATTTTTCGACAATCACCATGAGGGATCTCCTGTCAATAAAAATTAACACTGTCTCATAATAAATTACCAAACAAAATTTGTCCGCGCTACGAAAATTGATCGCGAGTTATAGGCATTTTAAATTTTTCGACCCTCAACATGGAAGAAGTGTGTCCTGTCACCAAAAATTAACACTGTCTCATAATAAATTACCAAACAAAATTTGGCCGTGCTACGAAATTTAGATCGCGAGTTATAAACATTTTAAATTTTTCGACCCTCACCATGGGGGGGGTCTCCTGTCACCAAAAATTAACACTGTCTCATAATAAATTACCAAACAAAATTTGGCCGCACTACGAAAATTAGATCGCGAGTTATAAGAATTTTAAATTTTTCGACCCTCAACGTGGAGGGTAACCTGTGACCAAAAGTTACACTGTCTCATAATAAATTACCGAGCAAAATATGGCCGCGCTACGAAAGTTAGATCGCGAGTTATAAGCATTTTAAACTTTTCGACCCTCATCATGGGAGGGGGGTCTCCTGTCACTAAAAATTAACACTCGCTCATAATAAATTACCAAACAAAATTTGGCCGTGCTACGAAAATTAGATCGAGAGTTATAAGCATTTTAAATTTTTCGACCCTCACCGTGGGGGATCTCCTTTCACCAAAAGTAACACTGTCTCATAATAAATTACCAAACAAAATTTGGCCGCGCTACGAAAGTTAGATCACGAGTTATAAGCATTTTAAATTTTTCGACCCTCACCATAAGGGGGTCTCCTGTCACCAAAAATTAACACTGTCTCATAATAAATTACCAAACAAAATTCGCCGCGCTACGAAAATTAGATCGCGAGTTATAAGCATTTTAAATTTTTCGACCCTCACTGTGGGGGATCTCCTGTCACCAAAAGTAACACTGTCTCATAATAAAGTACCAAACAAATTTTGGCCGCGCTACGAAAGTTAGATCACGAGTTATAAGCATTTTAAATTTTTCGACCCTCACCATGAGGGGGGGGGTCTCCTGTCACCAAAAATTAACACTGTCTCATAATAAATTAACAAACAAAATTTGGCCGCACTACGAAATTTAGATCACGAGTTATAAGCATTTTAAATTTTTCGACCCTCAACGTGGGGGGGGGTCACCTGTGACCAAAAGTAACACTGTCTCATAATATATTATCAAACAAAATATGGCCGCGCTACGAAAGTTAGATGGCGAGTTATAAGCATTTTAAATTTTTCGACCCTCACCATGGGGGGTGTCTCCTGTCACTAAAAATTAACACTGTCTCATAATAAATTACCAAACAAAATTTGGCCGCGCTAAGAAAATTGATCGCGAGTTATAAGCATTTTAAATTTTTCTACCCTCACCGTGGGGGGTCTCCTGTCACTAAAAATTAACACTGTCTCATAATAAATTACCAAACAAAATATGGCCGCGCTACGAAAGTTAGAACGCGAGTTATGAGCATTTTAATTTTTTCGACTCTCACCATGGGGAGGGGGGTCTCTTGTCACAAAAAATTAGCTTTGTCTCATAAAAAATTGCCAAACGAAAATTGGCCTCGCTACGAAAATTAGATCGCGAGTTATAAGCATTTTAAATTTTTCGACCCTCAACATGGGAGGGGGGTCCCCTTTCACTAAAAATTACTCTGTCTCATAATAAATTATTAAAAAAATTTGGCCGCGCTACGAAAATTAGATCGCGAGTTATAAGCATTTTAAATTTTTCGACTCTCACCATGAGGAATCTCCTGTCACTAAAAATTAACACTGTCTCATAATAAATTACCAAACAAAATTTGGCCGCGCTACGAAAATTAGATCGCGAGTTATAAGCATTTTAAATTTTTCGACCCTCACCGTGGGGGATCTCCTTTCACCAAAAGTAACACTGTCTCTTAATAAATTACCAAACAAAATTTGGCCGCGCTACGAAAGTTAGATCACGAGTTATAAGCATTTTAAATTTTTCTACCCTCACCGTGGGGGGGGGGTCTCCTGTCACTAAAAATTAACACTCTCTCATAATAAATTACCAAACAAAATTTGGCTGCGCTACGAAAATTAGATCGCGAGTTATAAGCATTTTAAATTTTTCGACCCTCACCGCGGTTGATCTCCTTTCACCAAAAGTAACACTGTCTCATTATAAATTACCAAACAAAATTTGGCCGCACTACGAAAATTAGATCGCGAGTTATAAGCATTTTAAATTTTTCGACCCTCACCGTGGGGGGTCTCCTGTCACCAGAAATTAACACTCTCTCATAATAAATTAAAAAACAATATTTGGCCGCGATACGAAAATTAGATCGCGAGTTATAAGCATTTTAAATTTTTCGACCCTCAACGTGGAGGGTCACCTGTGACCAAAAGTTACACTGTCTCATAATAAATTACCAAACAAAACATGGCCGCGCTACGAAAGTTACATCGCGAGTTATAAGCATTTTAAATTTTTCGACCCTCAACGTGGAGGGTCACCTGTGACCAAAAGTTACCCGTCTCATAATAAATTACCAAACAAAATTTGGCCGCGCTACGAAAATTAGATCGCGAGTTATAAGCATTTTAAATTTTTCGACCCTCAACATGGGAGGGGGGTCCCCTTTCACTAAAAATTACACTGTCTCATAATAAATTATTAAAAAAATTTGGCCGCGCTACGAAAATTAGATCGCGAGTTATAAGCATTTTAAATTTTTCGACCCTCACCGTGGGGGATCTCCTTTCACCAAAAGTAACACTGTCTCTTAATGAATTACCAAACAAAATTTGGCCGCGCTACGAAAGTTAGATCACGAGTTATAAGCATTTTAAATTTTTCGACTCTCACCATTTGGGGGGGTTCTCCTGTCACCAAAAATTAACACTGTCTCATAATAAATTACCAAAAATAATTTGGCCGCGCTACGAAAATTAGATCGCGAGTTACAAGCATTTTAAATTTTTCGACCCTCACCGTGGGGGATCTCCTGTCACCAAAAGTAACACTGTCTCATATTAAATTACCAAACAAAATTTGGCCGCACTACGAAAATTAGATCGCGAGTTATAAGCATTTTAAATTTTTCTACCCTCACCGTCGGGGGGGTCTCTTGTCACTAAAAATTAACACTCTCTCATAATAAATTACCAAACATGGCCGCGCTACGAAAGTTAGATCGCGAGTTATAAGCATTTTAAATTTTTCGACCCTCACCATGGGGGATCTCTTGTCACCAAAAATTAACACTGTCTCATAATAAATTACCAAAAAAAATTTTGCCGCGCTACGAAATTTAGATCGCGAGTTATAAGCATTTTAAATTTTTCGACCCTCACCATGGGAGGGGGGTCCCCTTTCACTAAAAATTAATACTGTCTCATAATAAATTACCAAAAAAATTTGGCCGCACTACGAAAATTAGATCGCGAGTTATAAGCATTTTAAATTTTTCTACCCTCACCGTCGGGGGGGTCTCTTGTCACTAAAAATTAACACTCTCTCATAATAAATTACCAAACATGGCCGCGCTACGAAAGTTAGATCGCGAGTTATAAGCATTTTAAATTTTTCGACCCTCACCATGAGGGATCTCCTGTCACTAAAAATTAACACTGTCTCATAATAAATTACCAAACAAAATTTGGCCGCGCTACGAAAATTGATCGCGAGTTATAAGCATTTTAAATTTTTCTACCCTCACCGTGGGGGGGGTCTTCTGTCACCAAAAATTAACACTCTCTCATAATAAATTACTGAAAAATATTTGGCCGCGATACGAAAATTAGATCACGAGTTATAAGCATTTTAAATTTTTCGACCCTCAACGTGGAGGGTCACCTGTGACCAAATGTTACACTGTCTCATAATAAATTACCAAACAAAATATGGCCGCGCTACGAAAGTTAGATCGCGAGTTATAAGCATTTTAAATTTTTCGACCCTCACCATGGGGGGGGGGGTCTCCTGTCACCAAAAATTAACACTGTCTCATAATAAATCACCAAACAAAATTTGGCCGCGCTACGAAAATTAGATCGCGAGTTATAAGCATTTTAAATTTTTCGACCCTCACCATGAGGGATCTCCTGTTACCAAAAGTAACAAAGTCTCATAATAAATTACCAAACAAAATTTGGCCGCACTACGAAAATTAGATCGCGAGTTATAAGCATTTTAAATTTTTCGACCCTCAACGTGGAGGGTCACCTGTGACCAAATGTTACACTGTCTCATAATAAATTACCAAACAAAATATGTCGGCGCTACGAAAGTTAGATCGCAAGTTATAAGCATTTTAAATTTTTCGATCCTCACCATGGGAGGGGGGGTCTCCTGTCACTAAAAATTAACACTATCTCATAATAAATTACCAAACAAAATATGGCCGCGCTACGAAAGTTAGATCACGAGTTATAAGCATTTTAAATTTTTCGACCCTCACCATGAGGGGGGGGTCTCCTGTCACCAAAAATTTACACTGTCATAATAATTTACCAAACAAAATTTGGCCGCGCTACGAAAATTAGATTTCGAGTTATACGCATTTTAAATTTTTCGACCCTCACCACGAGGGATCTCCTGTCACTAAAAATTAACACTGTCTCATAATAAATTACCAAACAAAATTTGGCCGCGCTACGAAAATTGATCGCGAGTTATAAGCATTTTAAATTTTTCGACACTCACCGTGGGGGATCTCCTGTCACTAAAAGTAACACTGTCTCATTATAAATTACTAAACAAAATTTGGCCGCGCTACGAAAATTAGATCGCGAGTTATAAGCATTTTAAATTGTTCGCCCCTCAACGTGGGGGATCTCCTGTCACCAAAAGTAACACTGTCTCATAATAAATTAACAAAAAAAATTTGGCCGCACTACGAAAATTAGATCGCGAGTTATAAGCATTTTAATTTTTTCGACCCTCACAATGAGGGAACTTCTGTTACTAAAAATTAACACTCTTTCATAATAAATTACCAAACAATATTTGGCCGTGCTACGAAAATTAGATCGCGAGTTATAAGCATTTTAAATTTTTTGACCCTCACCGTGGGGGATCTCCTTTCACCAAAAGTAACACTGTCTCATAATAAATTACCAAACAAAATTTGGCCGCACTACGAAAATTAGATCGCGAGTTATAAGCATTTTAATTTTTTCGACCCTCACAATGAGGGAACTTCTGTTACTAAAAATTAACACTCTTTCATAATAAATTACCAAACAATATTTGGCCGTGCTACGAAAATTAGATCGCGAGTTATAAGCATTTTAAATTTTTCTACCCTCACCGTGGGGGGTCTCCTGTCACTAAAAATTAACACTCTCTCATAATAAATTACCAAACAAAATTTGGCCGTGCTACGAAAATTAGATCGAGAGTTATAAGCATTTTAAATGTTTCGACCCTCACCGTGGGGGATCTCCTTTCACCAAAAGTAACACTGTCTCATTATAAATTACTAAACAAAATTTGGCCGCGCTACGAAAGTTAGATCACGAGTTATAAGCATTTTAAATTTTTCGACAATCACCATGAGGGATCTCCTGTCAATAAAAATTAACACTGTCTCATAATAAATTACCAAACAAAATTTGTCCGCGCTACGAAAATTGATCGCGAGTTATAGGCATTTTAAATTTTTCGACCCTCAACATGGAAGAAGTGTGTCCTGTCACCAAAAATTAACACTGTCTCATAATAAATTACCAAACAAAATTTGGCCGTGCTACGAAATTTAGATCGCGAGTTATAAACATTTTAAATTTTTCGACCCTCACCATGGGGGGGGTCTCCTGTCACCAAAAATTAACACTGTCTCATAATAAATTACCAAACAAAATTTGGCCGCACTACGAAAATTAGATCGCGAGTTATAAGAATTTTAAATTTTTCGACCCTCAACGTGGAGGG
This sequence comes from Maratus speculifer, assembly GCA_964019185.1. Taxonomy (NCBI): domain Eukaryota; kingdom Metazoa; phylum Arthropoda; class Arachnida; order Araneae; family Salticidae; genus Maratus; species Maratus speculifer. The sequence continues at coordinate 58,190,268 of OZ025293.1, forward strand.
TCACCTGTGACCAAAAGTTACACTGTCTCATAATAAATTACCGAGCAAAATATGGCCGCGCTACGAAAGTTAGATCGCGAGTTATAAGCATTTTAAACTTTTCGACCCTCATCATGGGAGGGGGGTCTCCTGTCACTAAAAATTAACACTCGCTCATAATAAATTACCAAACAAAATTTGGCCGTGCTACGAAAATTAGATCGAGAGTTATAAGCATTTTAAATTTTTCGACCCTCACCGTGGGGGATCTCCTTTCACCAAAAGTAACACTGTCTCATAATAAATTACCAAACAAAATTTGGCCGCGCTACGAAAGTTAGATCACGAGTTATAAGCATTTTAAATTTTTCGACCCTCACCATAAGGGGGTCTCCTGTCACCAAAAATTAACACTGTCTCATAATAAATTACCAAACAAAATTCGCCGCGCTACGAAAATTAGATCGCGAGTTATAAGCATTTTAAATTTTTCGACCCTCACTGTGGGGGATCTCCTGTCACCAAAAGTAACACTGTCTCATAATAAAGTACCAAACAAATTTTGGCCGCGCTACGAAAGTTAGATCACGAGTTATAAGCATTTTAAATTTTTCGACCCTCACCATGAGGGGGGGGGGTCTCCTGTCACCAAAAATTAACACTGTCTCATAATAAATTAACAAACAAAATTTGGCCGCACTACGAAATTTAGATCACGAGTTATAAGCATTTTAAATTTTTCGACCCTCAACGTGGGGGGGGGGTCACCTGTGACCAAAAGTAACACTGTCTCATAATATATTATCAAACAAAATATGGCCGCGCTACGAAAGTTAGATGGCGAGTTATAAGCATTTTAAATTTTTCGACCCTCACCATGGGGGGTGTCTCCTGTCACTAAAAATTAACACTGTCTCATAATAAATTACCAAACAAAATTTGGCCGCGCTAAGAAAATTGATCGCGAGTTATAAGCATTTTAAATTTTTCTACCCTCACCGTGGGGGGTCTCCTGTCACTAAAAATTAACACTGTCTCATAATAAATTACCAAACAAAATATGGCCGCGCTACGAAAGTTAGAACGCGAGTTATGAGCATTTTAATTTTTTCGACTCTCACCATGGGGAGGGGGGTCTCTTGTCACAAAAAATTATATTGTCTCATAAAAAATTGCCAAACGAAAATTGGCCTCGCTACGAAAATTAGATCGCGAGTTATAAGCATTTTAAATTTTTCGACCCTCAACATGGGAGGGGGGTCCCCTTTCACTAAAAATTACTCTGTCTCATAATAAATTATTAAAAAAATTTGGCCGCGCTACGAAAATTAGATCGCGAGTTATAAGCATTTTAAATTTTTCGACTCTCACCATGAGGAATCTCCTGTCACTAAAAATTAACACTGTCTCATAATAAATTACCAAACAAAATTTGGCCGCGCTACGAAAATTAGATCGCAAGTTATAAGCATTTTAAATTTTTCGACCCTCACCGTGGGGGATCTCCTTTCACCAAAAGTAACACTGTCTCTTAATAAATTACCAAACAAAATTTGGCCGCGCTACGAAAGTTAGATCACGAGTTATAAGCATTTTAAATTTTTCTACCCTCACCGTGGGGGGGGGGGGTCTCCTGTCACTAAAAATTAACACTCTCTCATAATAAATTACCAAACAAAATTTGGCTGCGCTACGAAAATTAGATCGCGAGTTATAAGCATTTTAAATTTTTCGACCCTCACCGCGGTTGATCTCCTTTCACCAAAAGTAACACTGTCTCATTATAAATTACCAAACAAAATTTGGCCGCACTACGAAAATTAGATCGCGAGTTATAAGCATTTTAAATTTTTCGACCCTCACCGTGGGGGGTCTCCTGTCACCAGAAATTAACACTCTCTCATAATAAATTAAAAAACAATATTTGGCCGCGATACGAAAATTAGATCGCGAGTTATAAGCATTTTAAATTTTTCGACCCTCAACGTGGAGGGTCACCTGTGACCAAAAGTTACACTGTCTCATAATAAATTACCAAACAAAACATGGCCGCGCTACGAAAGTTACATCGCGAGTTATAAGCATTTTAAATTTTTCGACCCTCAACGTGGAGGGTCACCTGTGACCAAAAGTTACCCGTCTCATAATAAATTACCAAACAAAATTTGGCCGCGCTACGAAAATTAGATCGCGAGTTATAAGCATTTTAAATTTTTCGACCCTCAACATGGGAGGGGGGTCCCCTTTCACTAAAAATTACACTGTCTCATAATAAATTATTAAAAAAATTTGGCCGCGCTACGAAAATTAGATCGCGAGTTATAAGCATTTTAAATTTTTCGACTCTCACCATGAGGAATCTCCTGTCACTAAAAATTAACACTGTCTCATAATAAATTACCAAACAAAATTTGGCAGCGCTACGAAAATTAGATCGCGAGTTATAAGCATTTTAAATTTTTCGACCCTCACCGTGGGGGATCTCCTTTCACCAAAAGTAACACTGTCTCTTAATAAATTACCAAACAAAATTTGGCCGCGCTACGAAAGTTAGATCACGAGTTATAAGCATTTTAAATTTTTCGACTCTCACCATTTGGGGGGGTTCTCCTGTCACCAAAAATTAACACTGTCTCATAATAAATTACCAAAAATAATTTGGCCGCGCTACGAAAATTACATCGCGAGTTACAAGCATTTTAAATTTTTCGACCCTCACCGTGGGGGATCTCCTGTCACCAAAAGTAACACTGTCTCATAATAAATTACCAAACAAAATTTGGCCGCACTACGAAAATTAGATCGCGAGTTATAAGCATTTTAATTTTTTCGACCCTAAAAATGAGGGATCTCCTGTCACTAAAAATTAACACTCTTTCATAATAAATTACCAAACAATATTTGGCCGTGCTACGAAAATTAGATCGCGAGTTATAAGCATTTTAAATTTTTCGACCCTCACCGTGGGGGATCTCCTTTCACCAAAAGTAACACTGTCTCAAAATAAATTACCAAACAAAATTTGGCCGCGATACGAAAATTAGATCGCGAGTTATAAGCATTTTAAATTTTTCGACCCTCACCGTGGGGGGTCTCCTGTCACCAAAAATTAACACTCTCTCATAATAAATTAAAAAACAATATTTGGCCGCGATACGAAAATTAGATCGCGAGTTATAAGCATTTTAAATTTTTCGACCCTCACCGTGGGGGGTCTCCTGTCACCAAAAATTAACACTCTCTCATAATAAATTAAAAAACAATATTTGGCCGCGATACGAAAATTAGATCGCGAGTTATAAGCATTTTAAATTTTTCGACCCTCAACGTGGAGGGTCACCTGTGACCAAAAGTAACACTGTCTCAAAATAAATTACCAAACAAAACATGGCCGCACTACGAAAGTTACATCGCGAGTTATAAGCATTTTAAATTTTTCGACCCTCAACGTGGAGGGTCACCTGTGACCAAAAGATACACTGTCTCATAATAAATTACCAAACAAAATATGGCCGCGCTACCAAAGTTAGAACGCGAGTTATAAGCATTTTAAATTTTTCGACCCTCACCATGGGGGATCTCCTGTCACTAAAAATTAACACTGTCTCATAATAAATTACCAAACAAAATATGGCCGCGCTACGAAAGTTAGATCAAGAGTTATAAGCATTTTAAATTTTTCGACCCTCACTGTGAGGGGGGTCTCCTGTCACCAAAAATTAACACTGTCTCATAATAAATTACCAAACAAAATTTGGCCGCGCTACGAAAATTAGATCGCGAGTTATAAGCATTTTAAATTTTTCGACCCTCACCGTGGGGGATCTCCTTTCACCAAAAATAACACTGTCTCATAATAAATTACCAAACAAAATTTGGCCGCACTACGAAAATTAGATAGCGAGTTATAAGCATTTTAAATTTTTCGACCCTCACCATGAGGGATCTCCTGTCACTAAAAATTAACACTGTCTCATATTAAATTACCAAACAAAATTTGGCCGCGCTACGAAAATTGATCGCGAGTTATAAGCATTTTAAAGTTTTCTACCCTCACCGTGGGGGGGGGGTCCCCTGTCACCAAAAATTAACACTCTCTCATAATAAATTACTAAACAATATTTGGCCGCGATACGAAAATAAGATCACGAGTTATAAGCATTTTAAATTTTTCGACCCTCAACATGGGAGGGGGGTCCCCTTTCACTAAAAATTACACTGTCTCATAATAAATTATTAAAAAAATTTGGCCGCGCTACGAAAATTAGATCGCGAGTTATAAGCATTTTAAATTTTTCGACCCTCACCGTGGGGGATCTCCTTTCACCAAAAGTAACACTGTCTCTTAATGAATTACCAAACAAAATTTGGCCGCGCTACGAAAGTTAGATCACGAGTTATAAGCATTTTAAATTTTTCGACTCTCACCATTTGGGGGGGTTCTCCTGTCACCAAAAATTAACACTGTCTCATAATAAATTACCAAAAATAATTTGGCCGCGCTACGAAAATTAGATCGCAAGTTACAAGCATTTTAAATTTTTCGACCCTCACCGTGGTGGATCTCCTGTCACCAACAGTAACACTGTCTCATATTAAATTACCAAACAAAATTTGGCCGCACTACGAAAATTAGATCGCGAGTTATAAGCATTTTAAATTTTTCGACCCTCAACGTGGAGGGTCACCTGTGACCAAATGTTACACTGTCTCATAATAAATTACCAAACAAAATAAGTCGGCGCTACGAAAGTTAGATCGCAAGTTATAAGCATTTTAAATTTTTCGACCCTCACCATGGGAGAGGTCTCCTGTCACCAAAAATTAACACTATCTCATAATAAATTAGCAAACAAAATATGGCCGCGCTACGAAAATTAGATCGCGAGTTATAAGCATTTTAAATTTTTCGATCCTCACCATGGGAGGGGGGTCTCCTGTCACTAAAAATTAACACTATCTCATAATAAATTACCAAACAAAATATGGCCGCGCTACGAAAGTTAGATCACGAGTTATAAGCATTTTAAATTTTTCGACCCTCACCATGAGGGGGGGGGTCTCCTGTCACCAAAAATTTACACTGTCATAATAATTTACCAAACAAAATTTGGCCGCGCTACGAAAATTAGATCGCGAGTTATACGCATTTTAAATTTTTCGACCCTCACCACGAGGGATCTCCTGTCACTAAAAATTAACACTGTCTCATAATAAATTACCAAACAAAATTTGGCCGCGCTACAAAAATTAGATCGCGAGTTTTAAGCATTTTAAATTTTTCGACCCTCACCACGAGGGATCTCCTGTCACTAAAAATTAACACTGTCTCATAATAAATTACCAAATAAAATTTGGCCGCACTACGAAAATTGATCGCGAGTTATAAGCATTTTAAATTTTTCGACACTCACCGTGGGGGATCTCCTGTCACTAAAAATTAACACTCTCTCATAATAAATTACAAAACAAAATTTGGCCGTGCTACGAAAATTAGATCACGAGTTATAAACATTTTAAATTTTTCGACCCTCACCATGAGGGATCTCCATTCACCAAAAGTAACACTGTCTCATAATAAATTACAAAACAAAATTTGGCCGAGCTACGAAAATTAGATCGCGAGTTATAAGCATTTTAAATTGTTCGCCCCTCAACGTGGGGGATCTCCTGTCACCAAAAGTAACACTGTCTCATAATAAATTAACAAAAAAAATTTGGCCGCACTACGAAAATTAGATCGCGAGTTATAAGCATTTTAATTTTTTCGACCCTCACAATGAGGGAACTTCTGTTACTAAAAATTAACACTCTTTCATAATAAATTACCAAACAATATTTGGCCGTGCTACGAAAATTAGATCGCGAGTTATAAGCATTTTAAATTTTTCGACCTCACCGTGGGGGATCTCCTTTCACCAAAAGTAACACTGTCTCAAAATAAATTACCAAACAAAATTTGGCCGCGATACGAAAATTAGATCGCGAGTTATAAGCATTTTAAATTTTTCGACCCTCACCGTGGGGGGTCTCCTGTCACCAAAAATTAACACTCTCTCATAATAAATTAAAAAACAATATTTGGCCGCGATACGAAAATTAGATCGCGAGTTATAAGCATTTTAAATTTTTCGACCCTCACCGTGGGGGGTCTCCTGTCACCAAAAATTAACACTGTCTCATAATAAATTAACAAAAAAAATTTGGCCGCACTACGAAAATTAGATCGCGAGTTATAAGCATTTTAATTTTTTCGACCCTCACAATGAGGGAACTTCTGTTACTAAAAATTAACACTCTTTCATAATAAATTACCAAACAATATTTGGCCGTGCTACGAAAATTAGATCGCGAGTTATAAGCATTTTAAATTTTTCTACCCTCACCGTGGGGGGTCTCCTGTCACTAAAAATTAACACTCTCTCATAATAAATTACCAAACAAAATTTGGCCGTGCTACGAAAATTAGATCGAGAGTTATAAGCATTTTAAATTTTTCGACCCTCACCGTGGGGGATCTCCTTTCACCAAAAGTAACACTGTCTCATAATAAATTACTAAACAAAATTTGGCCGCGCTACGAAAGTTAGATCACGAGTTATAAGCATTTTAAATTTTTCGACAATCACCATGAGGGATCTCCTGTCAATAAAAATTAACACTGTCTCATAATAAATTACCAAACAAAATTTGTCCGCGCTACGAAAATTGATCGCGAGTTATAGGCATTTTAAATTTTTCGACCCTCAACATGGAAGGGGTGTGTCCTGTCACCAAAAATTAACACTGTCTCATAATAAATTACCAAACAAAATTTGGCCGTGCTACGAAATTTAGATCGCGAGTTATAAACATTTTAAATTTTTCGACCCTCACCATGGGGGGGGTCTCCTGTCACCAAAAATTAACACTGTCTCATAATAAATTACCAAACAAAATTTGGCCGCGCTACGAAAGTTAGATCGCGAGTTATAAGCATTTTAAACTTTTCGACCCTCACGATGGGAGGGGGGTCTCCTGTCACTAAAAATTAACACTCTCTCATAATAAATTACCAAACAAAATTTGGCCGTGCTACGAAAATTAGATCGAGAGTTATAAGCATTTTAAATTTTTCGACCCTCACCGTGGGGGATCTCCTTTCACCAAAAGTAACACTGTCTCATAATAAATTACCAAACAAAATTTGGCCGCGCTACGAAAGTTAGATCACGAGTTATAAAGCATTTTAAATTTTTCGACCCTCACCATAAGGGGGGTCTCCTGTCACCAAAAATTAACACTGTCTCATAATAAATTACCAAACAAAATTCGCCGCGCTACGAAAATTAGATCGCGAGTTATAAGCATTTTAAATTTTTCGACCCTCACTGTGGGGGATCTCCTGTCACCAAAAGTAACACTGTCTCATAATAAAGTACCAAACAAATTTTGGCCGCGCTACGAAAGTTAGATCACGAGTTATAAGCATTTTAAATTTTTCGACCCTCACCATGAGGGGGGGGTCTCCTGTCACCAAAAATTAACACTGTCTCATAATAAATTAACAAACAAAATTTGGCCGCACTACGAAATTTAGATCACGAGTTATAAGCATTTTAAATTTTTCGACCCTCAAAGTGGGGGGGGTCACCTGTGACCAAAATTAACACTGTCTCATAATATATTATCAAACAAAATATGGCCGCGCTACGAAAGTTAGATGGCGAGTTATAAGCATTTTAAATTTTTCGACCCTCACCATGGGGGGGGGATCTCCTGTCACCAAAAATTAGCACTGTCTCATAAAAAATTGCCAAACGAAATTTGGTCTCGCTACGAAAATTAGATCGCGAATTATAAGCATTTTAAATTTTTCGACCCTCAACATGGGAGGGGTGTCGCCTGTCACCAAAAATTAACACTTTCTCATAATAAATTACCAAACAAAATTTGGCCGTGCTACGAAATTTAGATTGAGAGTTATAAACATTTTAAATTTTTCGACCCTTTCCATGAGGGGGGTCTCCTGTCACCAAAAATTAACACTGTCTCATAAGAAATTACCAAACAAAATTTGGCCGCACTACGAAAATTAGATCGCGAGTTATAAGAATTTTAAATTTTTCGACCCTCACTATGGGGGGTCTACTGTCACCAAAAGTAACACTCTCTCACAATAAATTACCAAACAAAATTTGGCCGCACTACGAAAATTATATCGCGAGTTATAAGCATTTTAAATTTTTCGACCCTCACCATGAGGGATCTCCTGTCACTAAAAATTAACATTGTCTCATAATAAATTACCAAACAAAATTTGGCCGCGCTACGAAAATTGATCGCGAGTTATAAGCATTTTAAATTTTTCTACCCTCACCGTGGGGGGTCTCCTGTCACTAAAAATTAACACTCTCTTATAATAAATTACCAAACAAAATTTGGCCGTGCTAAGAGAATTAGATCGCGAGTTATAAGCATTTTAAATTTTTCGACCCTCACCGTGGGGGATCTCCTTTCACCAAAAGTAACACTGTCTCATAATAAGTTACCAAACAAAATTTGGCCGCGCTACGAAAGTTAGATCACGAGTTATAAGCATTTTAAATTTTTCGACCCTCACCATGAGGGGGGGGTCTCCTGTCACCAAAAATTAACGCTGTCTCATAATAAATTACCAAACAAAATTTGGCCGCGCTACGAAAGTTAGATCACGAGTTATAAGCATTTTAAATTTTTCGACCCTCACCATGATGGGGGGTCTCCTGTCACCAAAAATTAGCACTGTCTCATAAAAAATTGCCAAACGAAATTTGGTCTCGCTACGAAAATTTGATCGCGAGTTATAAGCATTTTAAATTTTTCGACCCTCAACATGGGAGGGGTGTCTCCTGTAACCAAAAATTAACACTGTCCCATAATAAATTACCAAACAATGTTTGGCCGTGCTACGAAATTTAGATCGCGAGTTATAAACATTTTAAATTTTTCTACCCTCACCATGGGGGGGGGGTCTCCTGTCACCGAAAATAAACACTGTCTCATGATAAATTACCAAACAAAATTTAGCCGCGCTAAGAAATTTAGATCGCGAGTTATAAGCATTTTAAATTTTTCTACCCTCAACGTGGAGGGTCACCTATGACCAAAAGTTACACTGTCTCATAATAAATTACCATGCAAAATATGGCCGCGCTACGAAAGTTAGATCGTGAGTTATAAGCATTTTAAACATTTCGACCCTCACCATGAGGGGGGGGGGGTCTCCTGTCACTAAAAATTAACACTGTCTCATAATAAATTACCAAACAAAATTTGGCCGCACTACGAAAATAAGATCGCCAGTTATAAGAATTTTAAATTTTTCGACCCTCACTATGGGGGGTCTACTGTCACCAAAAATTAACACTGTCTCATAATAAATTACCAAACAAAATTTGGCCGCACTACGAAAATTAGATCGCGAGTTATAAGAATTTTAAATTTTTCGACCCTCACTATGGGGGGTCTACTGTCACAAAAAGTAACACTCTCTCACAATAAATTACCAAACAAAATTTCGCCGCACTACGAAAATTAGATCGCGAGTTATAAGCATTTTAAATTTTTCGACCCTCACCATGAGGGATCTCCTGTCACTAAAAATTAACACTGTCTCATAATAAATTACCAAACAAAATTTGTCCGCGCTACGAAAATTGATCGCGAGTTATAGGCATTTTAAATTTTTCGACCCTCAACATGGGAGGGGTGTGTCCTGTCACCAAAAATTAACACTGTCTCATAATAAATTACCAAACAAAATTTGGCCGTACTACGAAATTTAGATCGCGAGTTATAAACATTTTAAATTTTTCGACCCTCACCATGGGGGGGGGGTCTCCTGTCACCAAAAATTAACACTGTCTCATAATAAATTACCAAACAAAATTTGGCCGCACTACGAAAATTAGATCACGAGTTATAAGAATTTTAAATTTTTCGACCCTCACTATGGGGGGTCTACTGTCACCAAAAGTAACACTCTCTCACAATAAATTACCAAACAAAATTTGGCCGCGCTACGAAAATTGATCGCGAGTTATAAGCATTTTAAATTTTTCTACCCTCACCGTGGGGGGTCTCCTGTCACTAAAAATTAACACTCTCTCATAAAAAATTGCCAAACGAAAATTGGCCTCGCTACGAAAATTAGATCGCGAGTTATAAGCATTTTAAATTTTTCGACCCTCAACATGAGGAATCTCCTGTCACTAAAAATTAACACTGTCTCATAATAAATTACCAAACAAAATTTGGCCGCGCTACGAAAATTAGATCGCGAGTTATAAGCATTTTAAATTTTTCCACTCTCACCATGAGGAATCTCCTGTCACTAAAAATTAACACTGTCTCATAATAAATTACCAAACAAAATTTGGCCGTACTACGAAATTTAGATCGCGAGTTATAAACATTTTAAATTTTTCGACCCTCACCATGGGGGGGGTCTCCTGTCACCAAAAATTAACACTGTCTCATAATAAATTACCAAACAAAATTTGGCCGCACTACGAAAATTAGATCACGAGTTATAAGAATTTTAAATTTTTCGACCCTCACTATGGGGGGTCTACTGTCACCAAAAGTAACACTCTCTCACAATAAATTACCAAACAAAATTTGGCCGCGCTACGAAAATTGATCGCGAGTTATAAGCATTTTAAATTTTTCTACCCTCACCGTGGGGGGTCTCCTGTCACTAAAAATTAACACTCTCTCATAAAAAATTGCCAAACGAAAATTGGCCTCGCTACGAAAATTAGATCGCGAGTTATAAGCATTTTAAATTTTTCGACCCTCAACATGAGGAATCTCCTGTCACTAAAAATTAACACTGTCTCATAATAAATTACCAAACAAAATTTGGCCGCGCTACGAAAATTAGATCGCGAGTTATAAGCATTTTAAATTTTTCGACAATCACCATGAGGGATCTCCTGTCAATAAAAATTAACACTGTCTCATAATAAATTACCAAACAAAATTTGTCCGCGCTACGAAAATTGATCGCGAGTTATAGGCATTTTAAATTTTTCGACCCTCAACATGGAAGGGGTGTGTCCTGACACCAAAAATTAACACTGTCTCATAATAAATTACCAAACAAAATTTGGCCGTGCTACGAAATTTAGATCGCGAGTTATAAACATTTTAAATTTTTCGACCCTCACCATGGGGGGGGGTCTCCTGTCACCAATTATTAACACTGTCTCATAATAAATTACCAAACAAAATTTGGCCGCACTACGAAAATTAGATCGCGAGTTATAAGAATTTTAAATTTTTCGACCCTCAACGTGGAGGGTCACCTGTGACCAAAAGTTACACTGTCTCATAACAAATTACCAAGCAAAATATGGCCGCGCTACGAAAGTTAGATCGCGAGTTATAAGCATTTTAAACTTTTCGACCCTCACGATGGGAGGGGGGTCTCCTGTCACTAAAAATTAACACTCTCTCATAATAAATTACCAAACAAAATTTGGCCGTGCTACGAAAATTAGATCGAGAGTTATAAGCATTTTAAATTTTTCGACCCTCACCGTGGGGGATCTCCTTTCACCAAAAGTAACACTGTCTCATAATAAATTACCAAACAAAATTTGGCCGCGCTACGAAAGTTAGATCACGAGTTATAAAGCATTTTAAATTTTTCGACCCTCACCATAAGGGGGGTCTCCTGTCACCAAAAATTAACACTGTCTCATAATAAATTACCAAACAAAATTCGCCGCGCTACGAAAATTAGATCGCGAGTTATAAGCATTTTAAATTTTTCGACCCTCACTGTGGGGGATCTCCTGTCACCAAAAGTAACACTGTCTCATAATAAAGTACCAAACAAATTTTGGCCGCGCTACGAAAGTTAGATCACGAGTTATAAGCATTTTAAATTTTTCGACCCTCACCATGAGGGGGGGGTCTCCTGTCACCAAAAATTAACACTGTCTCATAATAAATTAACAAACAAAATTTGGCCGCACTACGAAATTTAGATCACGAGTTATAAGCATTTTAAATTTTTCGACCCTCAAAGTGGGGGGGGGGGGTCACCTGTGACCAAAAGTAACACTGTCTCATAATATATTATCAAACAAAATATGGCCGCGCTACGAAAGTTAGATGGCGAGTTATAAGCATTTTAAATTTTTCGACCCTCACCATGGGGGGGGGATCTCCTGTCACCAAAAATTAGCACTGTCTCATAAAAAATTGCCAAACGAAATTTGGTCTCGCTACGAAAATTAGATCGCGAATTATAAGCATTTTAAATTTTTCGACCCTCAACATGGGAGGGGTGTCGCCTGTCACCAAAAATTAACACTTTCTCATAATAAATTACCAAACAAAATTTGGCCGTGCTACGAAATTTAGATTGCGAGTTATAAACATTTTAAATTTTTCGACCCTTTCCATGAGGGGGGTCTCCTGTCACCAAAAATTAACACTGTCTCATAAGAAATTACCAAACAAAATTTGGCCGCACTACGAAAATTAGATCGCGAGTTATAAGAATTTTAAATTTTTCGACCCTCACTATGGGGGGTCTACTGTCACCAAAAGTAACACTCTCTCACAATAAATTACCAAGCAAAATTTGGCCGCACTACGAAAATTAGATCGCGAGTTATAAGCATTTTAAATTTTTCGACCCTCACCGTGGGGGATCTCCTTTCACCAAAAGTAACACTGTCTCATAATAAGTTACCAAACAAAATTTGGCCGCGCTACGAAAGTTAGATCACGAGTTATAAGCATTTTAAATTTTTCGACCCTCACCATGAGGGGGGGGGGTCTCCTGTCACCAAAAATTAACGCTGTCTCATAATAAATTACCAAACAAAATTTGGCCGCGCTACGAAAGTTAGATCACGAGTTATAAGCATTTTAAATTTTTCGACCCTCACCATGATGGGGGGTCTCCTGTCACCAAAAATTAGCACTGTCTCATAAAAAAATGCCAAACGAAATTTGGTCTCGCTACGAAAATTTGATCGCGAGTTATAAGCATTTTAAATTTTTCGACCCTCAACATGGGAGGGGTGTCTCCTGTAACCAAAAATTAACACTGTCCCATAATAAATTACCAAACAATGTTTGGCCGTGCTACGAAATTTAGATCGCGAGTTATAAACATTTTAAATTTTTCTACCCTCACCATGGGGGGGGTCTCCTGTCACCAAAAATAAACACTGTCTCATGATAAATTACCAAACAAAATTTAGCCGCGCTAAGAAATTTAGATCGCGAGTTATAAGCATTTTAAATTTTTCTACCCTCAACGTGGAGGGTCACCTATGACCAAAAGTTACACTGTCTCATAATAAATTACCATGCAAAATATGGCCGCGCTACGAAAGTTAGATCGTGAGTTATAAGCATTTTAAACATTTCGACCCTCACCATGAGGGGGGTGGGTCTCCTGTCACTAAAAATTAACACTGTCTCATAATAAATTACCAAACAAAATTTGGCCGCACTACGAAAATAAGATCGCCAGTTATAAGAATTTTAAATTTTTCGACCCTCACTATGGGGGGTCTACTGTCACCAAAAATTAACACTGTCTCATAATAAATTACCAAACAAAATTTGGCCGCACTACGAAAATTAGATCGCGAGTTATAAGAATTTTAAATTTTTCGACCCTCACTATGGGGGGTCTACTGTCACAAAAAGTAACACTCTCTCACAATAAATTACCAAACAAAATTTCGCCGCACTACGAAAATTAGATCGCGAGTTATAAGCATTTTAAATTTTTCGACCCTCACCATGAGGGATCTCCTGTCACTAAAAATTAACACTGTCTCATAATAAATTACCAAACAAAATTTGTCCGCGCTACGAAAATTGATCGCGAGTTATAGGCATTTTAAATTTTTCGACCCTCAACATGGGAGGGGTGTGTCCTGTCACCAAAAATTAACACTGTCTCATAATAAATTACCAAACAAAATTTGGCCGTACTACGAAATTTAGATCGCGAGTTATAAACATTTTAAATTTTTCGACCCTCACCATGGGGGGGGGGTCTCCTGTCACCAAAAATTAACACTGTCTCATAATAAATTACCAAACAAAATTTGGCCGCACTACGAAAATTAGATCACGAGTTATAAGAATTTTAAATTTTTCGACCCTCACTATGGGGGGTCTACTGTCACCAAAAGTAACACTCTCTCACAATAAATTACCAAACAAAATTTGGCCGCGCTACGAAAATTGATCGCGAGTTATAAGCATTTTAAATTTTTCTACCCTCACCGTGGGGGGTCTCCTGTCACTAAAAATTAACACTCTCTCATAAAAAATTGCCAAACGAAAATTGGCCTCGCTACGAAAATTAGATCGCGAGTTATAAGCATTTTAAATTTTTCGACCCTCAACATGAGGAATCTCCTGTCACTAAAAATTAACACTGTCTCATAATAAATTACCAAACAAAATTTGGCCGCGCTACGAAAATTAGATCGCGAGTTATAAGCATTTTAAATTTTTCCACTCTCACCATGAGGAATCTCCTGTCACTAAAAATTAACACTGTCTCATAATAAATTACCAAACAAAATTTGGCCGTACTACGAAATTTAGATCGCGAGTTATAAACATTTTAAATTTTTCGACCCTCACCATGGGGGGGGTCTCCTGTCACCAAAAATTAACACTGTCTCATAATAAATTACCAAACAAAATTTGGCCGCACTACGAAAATTAGATCACGAGTTATAAGAATTTTAAATTTTTCGACCCTCACTATGGGGGGTCTACTGTCACCAAAAGTAACACTCTCTCACAATAAATTACCAAACAAAATTTGGCCGCGCTACGAAAATTGATCGCGAGTTATAAGCATTTTAAATTTTTCTACCCTCACCGTGGGGGGTCTCCTGTCACTAAAAATTAACACTCTCTCATAAAAAATTGCCAAACGAAAATTGGCCTCGCTACGAAAATTAGATCGCGAGTTATAAGCATTTTAAATTTTTCGACCCTCAACATGAGGAATCTCCTGTCACTAAAAATTAACACTGTCTCATAATAAATTACCAAACAAAATTTGGCCGCGCTACGAAAATTAGATCGCGAGTTATAAGCATTTTAAATTTTTCGACAATCACCATGAGGGATCTCCTGTCAATAAAAATTAACACTGTCTCATAATAAATTACCAAACAAAATTTGTCCGCGCTACGAAAATTGATCGCGAGTTATAGGCATTTTAAATTTTTCGACCCTCAACATGGAAGGGGTGTGTCCTGACACCAAAAATTAACACTGTCTCATAATAAATTACCAAACAAAATTTGGCCGTGCTACGACATTTAGATCGCGAGTTATAAACATTTTAAATTTTTCGACCCTCACCATGGGGGGGGGTCTCCTGTCACCAATTATTAACACTGTCTCATAATAAATTACCAAACAAAATTTGGCCGCACTACGAAAATTAGATCGCGAGTTATAAGAATTTTAAATTTTTCGACCCTCAACGTGGAGGGTCACCTGTGACCAAAAGTTACACTGTCTCATAACAAATTACCAAGCAAAATATGGCCGCGCTACGAAAGTTAGATCGCGAGTTATAAGCATTTTAAACTTTTCGACCCTCACGATGGGAGGGGGGTCTCCTGTCACTAAAAATTAACACTCTCTCATAATAAATTACCAAACAAAATTTGGCCGTGCTACGAAAATTAGATCGAGAGTTATAAGCATTTTAAATTTTTCGACCCTCACCGTGGGGGATCTCCTTTCACCAAAAGTAACACTGTCTCATAATAAATTACCAAACAAAATTTGGCCGCGCTACGAAAGTTAGATCACGAGTTATAAAGCATTTTAAATTTTTCGACCCTCACCATAAGGGGGGTCTCCTGTCACCAAAAATTAACACTGTCTCATAATAAATTACCAAACAAAATTCGCCGCGCTACGAAAATTAGATCGCGAGTTATAAGCATTTTAAATTTTTCGACCCTCACTGTGGGGGATCTCCTGTCACCAAAAGTAACACTGTCTCATAATAAAGTACCAAACAAATTTTGGCCGCGCTACGAAAGTTAGATCACGAGTTATAAGCATTTTAAATTTTTCGACCCTCACCATGAGGGGGGGGTCTCCTGTCACCAAAAATTAACACTGTCTCATAATAAATTAACAAACAAAATTTGGCCGCACTACGAAATTTAGATCACGAGTTATAAGCATTTTAAATTTTTCGACCCTCAAAGTGGGGGGGGGGGGTCACCTGTGACCAAAAGTAACACTGTCTCATAATATATTATCAAACAAAATATGGCCGCGCTACGAAAGTTAGATGGCGAGTTATAAGCATTTTAAATTTTTCGACCCTCACCATGGGGGGGGGATCTCCTGTCACCAAAAATTAGCACTGTCTCATAAAAAATTGCCAAACGAAATTTGGTCTCGCTACGAAAATTAGATCGCGAATTATAAGCATTTTAAATTTTTCGACCCTCAACATGGGAGGGGTGTCGCCTGTCACCAAAAATTAACACTTTCTCATAATAAATTACCAAACAAAATTTGGCCGTGCTACGAAATTTAGATTGCGAGTTATAAACATTTTAAATTTTTCGACCCTTTCCATGAGGGGGGTCTCCTGTCACCAAAAATTAACACTGTCTCATAAGAAATTACCAAACAAAATTTGGCCGCACTACGAAAATTAGATCGCGAGTTATAAGAATTTTAAATTTTTCGACCCTCACTATGGGGGGTCTACTGTCACCAAAAGTAACACTCTCTCACAATAAATTACCAAGCAAAATTTGGCCGCACTACGAAAATTAGATCGCGAGTTATAAGCATTTTAAATTTTTCGACCCTCACCGTGGGGGATCTCCTTTCACCAAAAGTAACACTGTCTCATAATAAGTTACCAAACAAAATTTGGCCGCGCTACGAAAGTTAGATCACGAGTTATAAGCATTTTAAATTTTTCGACCCTCACCATGAGGGGGGGGGGTCTCCTGTCACCAAAAATTAACGCTGTCTCATAATAAATTACCAAACAAAATTTGGCCGCGCTACGAAAGTTAGATCACGAGTTATAAGCATTTTAAATTTTTCGACCCTCACCATGATGGGGGGTCTCCTGTCACCAAAAATTAGCACTGTCTCATAAAAAAATGCCAAACGAAATTTGGTCTCGCTACGAAAATTTGATCGCGAGTTATAAGCATTTTAAATTTTTCGACCCTCAACATGGGAGGGGTGTCTCCTGTAACCAAAAATTAACACTGTCCCATAATAAATTACCAAACAATGTTTGGCCGTGCTACGAAATTTAGATCGCGAGTTATAAACATTTTAAATTTTTCTACCCTCACCATGGGGGGGGTCTCCTGTCACCAAAAATAAACACTGTCTCATGATAAATTACCAAACAAAATTTAGCCGCGCTAAGAAATTTAGATCGCGAGTTATAAGCATTTTAAATTTTTCTACCCTCAACGTGGAGGGTCACCTATGACCAAAAGTTACACTGTCTCATAATAAATTACCATGCAAAATATGGCCGCGCTACGAAAGTTAGATCGTGAGTTATAAGCATTTTAAACATTTCGACCCTCACCATGAGGGGGGTGGGTCTCCTGTCACTAAAAATTAACACTGTCTCATAATAAATTACCAAACAAAATTTGGCCGCACTACGAAAATAAGATCGCCAGTTATAAGAATTTTAAATTTTTCGACCCTCACTATGGGGGGTCTACTGTCACCAAAAATTAACACTGTCTCATAATAAATTACCAAACAAAATTTGGCCGCACTACGAAAATTAGATCGCGAGTTATAAGAATTTTAAATTTTTCGACCCTCACTATGGGGGGTCTACTGTCACAAAAAGTAACACTCTCTCACAATAAATTACCAAACAAAATTTCGCCGCACTACGAAAATTAGATCGCGAGTTATAAGCATTTTAAATTTTTCGACCCTCACCATGAGGGATCTCCTGTCACTAAAAATTAACACTGTCTCATAATAAATTACCAAACAAAATTTGTCCGCGCTACGAAAATTGATCGCGAGTTATAGGCATTTTAAATTTTTCGACCCTCAACATGGGAGGGGTGTGTCCTGTCACCAAAAATTAACACTGTCTCATAATAAATTACCAAACAAAATTTGGCCGTACTACGAAATTTAGATCGCGAGTTATAAACATTTTAAATTTTTCGACCCTCACCATGGGGGGGGGTCTCCTGTCACCAAAAATTAACACTGTCTCATAATAAATTACCAAACAAAATTTGGCCGCACTACGAAAATTAGATCACGAGTTATAAAATTTTAAATTTTTCGACCCTCACTATGGGGGGTCTACTGTCACTAAAAATTAACACTCTCTCATAAAAAATTGCCAAACGAAAATTGGCCTCGCTACGAAAATTAGATCGCGAGTTATAAGCATTTTAAATTTTTCGACCCTCAACATGAGGAATCTCCTGTCACTAAAAATTAACACTGTCTCATAATAAATTACCAAACAAAATTTGGCCGCGCTACGAAAATTAGATCGCGAGTTATAAGCATTTTAAATTTTTCCACTCTCACCATGAGGAATCTCCTGTCACTAAAAATTAACACTGTCTCATAATAAATTACCAAACAAAATTTGGCCGCGCTACGAAAATTAGATCGCGAGTTATAAGCATTTTAAATTTTTCGACCCTCACCGTGGGGGATCTCCTGTAACCAAAAGTAACACTGTCTCATAATAAATTACCAAACAAAATTTGGCCGCGCTACGAAAGTTAGATCACGAGTTATAAGCATTTTAAATTTTTCGACCCTCACCATGGGGGGTGTCTCCTGTCACTAAAAATTAACACTGTCTCATAATAAATTACCAAACAAAATTTGGCCGCGCTAAGAAAATTGATCGCGAGTTATAAGCATTTTAAATTTTTCTACCCTCACCGTGGGGGGTCTCCTGTCACTAAAAATTAACACTGTCTCATAATAAATTACCAAACAAAATTTGGCCGCGCTACGAAAGTTAGATCACGAGTTATAAGCATTTTAAATTTTTCGACTCTCACCATTTGGGGGGGTTCTCCTGTCACCAAAAATTAACACTGTCTCATAATAAATTACCAAACAAAATTTGGCCGCGCTAAGAAAATTGATCGCGAGTTATAAGCATTTTAATTTTTTCGACCCTAAAAATGAGGGATCCCCTCTCACTAAAAATTAACACTCTTTCATAATAAATTACCAAACAATATTTGGCCGTGCTACGAAAATTAGATCGCGAGTTATAAGCATTTTAAATTTTTCGACCCTCACCGTGGGGGATCTCCTTTCACCAAAAGTAACACTGTCTCAAAATAAATTACCAAACAAAATTTGGCCGCGCTACGAAAATTAGATCGCGAGTTATAAGCATTTTAAAATTTTCGACCCTCACCATGAGGGATCTCCTGTCACTAAAAATTAACACTGTCTCATAATAAATTACCAAACAAAATTTGGCCGCGCTACGAAAATTGATCGCGAAATATAAGCATTTTAAATTTTTCTACCCTCACCGTGGGGGGGGGGGTCTCCTGTCACTAAAAATTAACACTCTCTCATAATAAATTACCAAACAAAATTTGGCCGCGCTACGAAAATTAGATCGCGAGTTATAAGCATTTTAAATTTTTCGACCCTCACCGCGGGGGATCTCATTTCACCAAAAGTAACACTATTTCATAATAAATTACCAAACAAAATTCGGCCGCGCTACGAAAGTTAGATCACGAGTTATAAGCATTTTAAATTTTTCGACCCTCACAATGAGGGATCTCCTGTCACTAAAAATTAACACTCTATTATAATAAATTACCAAACAATATTTGGCCGTGCTACGAAAATTAGATCGCGAGTTATAAGCATTTTAAATTTTTCGACCCTCACCGTGGGGGATCTCCTTTCACCAAAAGTAACACTGTCTCATTATAAATTACCAAACAAAATTTGGCCGCACTACGAAAATTAGATCGCGAGTTATAAGCATTTTAAATTTTTCGACCCTCACCGTGGGGAGTCTCCTGTCACCAGAAATTAACACTCTCTCATAATAAATTAAAAAACAATATTTGGCCGCGATACGAAAATTAGATCGCGAGTTATAAGCATTTTAAATTTTTCGACCCTCACCGTGGGGGATCTCCTTTCACCAAAAGTAACACTGTCTCTTAATAAATTACCAAACAAAATTTGGCCGCGCTACGAAAGTTAGATCACGAGTTATAAGCATTTTAAATTTTTCGACTCTCACCATTTGGGGGGTTCTCCTGTCACCAAAAATTAACACTGTCTCATAATAAATTACCAAAAATAATTTGGCCGCGCTACGAAAATTAGATCGCGAGTTACAAGCATTTTAAATTTTTCGACCCTCACCGTGGGGGATCTCCTGTCACCAAAAGTAACACTGTCTCATAATAAATTACCAAACAAAATTTGGCCGCACTACGAAAATTAGATCGCGAGTTATAAGCATTTTAATTTTTTCGACCCTAAAAATGAGGGATCTCCTGTCACTAAAAATTAACACTCTTTCATAATAAATTACCAAACAATATTTGGCCGTGCTACGAAAATTAGATCGCGAGTTATAAGCATTTTAAATTTTTCGACCCTCACCGTGGGGGATCTCCTTTCACCAAAAGTAACACTGTCTCAAAATAAATTACCAAACAAAATTTGGCCGCGATACGAAAATTAGATCGCGAGTTATAAGCATTTTACATTTTTCGACCCTCACCGTGGGGGGTCTCCTGTCACCAAAAATTAACACTCTCTCATAATAAATTAAAAAACAATATTTGGCCGCGATACGAAAATTAGATCGCGAATTATAAGCATTTTAAATTTTTCGACCCTCACCGTGGGGGGTCTCCTGTCACCAAAAATTAACACTCTCTCATAATAAATTAAAAAACAATATTTGGCCGCGATACGAAAATTAGATCGCGAGTTATAAGCATTTCAAATTTTTCGACCCTCACCGTGGGGGATCTCCTTTCACCAAAAATAACACTGTCTCATAATAAATTACCAAACAAAATTTGGCCGCACTACGAAAATTAGATAGCGAGTTATAAGCATTTTAAATTTTTCGACCCTCACCATGAGGGATCTCCTGTCACTAAAAATTAACACTGTCTCATAATAAATTACCAAACAAAATTTGGCCGCGCTACGAAAATTGATCGCGAGTTATAAGCATTTTAAAGTTTTCTACCCTCACCGTGGGGGGGGGTCTCCTGTCACCAAAAATTAACACTCTCTCATAATAAATTACTAAACAATATTTGGCCGCGATACGAAAATAAGATCACGAGTTATAAGCATTTTAAATTTTTTGTCCCTCAACGTGGAGGGTCACCTGTGACCAAAAGTTACCCTGTCTCATAATAAATTACCAAACAAAATTTGGCCGCGCTACGAAAATTAGATCGCCAGTTATAAGAATTTTAAATTTTTCGACCCTCACTATGGGGGGTCTCTTGTCACAAAAAATTAGCTTTGTCTCATAAAAAATTGCCAAACGAAAATTGGCCTCGCTACGAAAATTAGATCGCGAGTTATAAGCATTTTAAATTTTTCGACCCTCAACATGGGAGGGGGGTCCCCTTTCACTAAAAATTACTCTGTCTCATAATAAATTATTAAAAAAATTTGGCCGCGCTACGAAAATTAGATCGCGAGTTATAAGCATTTTAAATTTTTCGACTCTCACCATGAGGAATCTCCTGTCACTAAAAATTAACACTGTCTCATAATAAATTACCAAACAAAATTTGGCCGCGCTACGAAAATTAGATCGCGAGTTATAAGCATTTTAAATTTTTCGACCCTCACCGTGGGGGATCTCCTTTCACCAAAAGTAACACTGTCTCTTAATAAATTACCAAACAAAATTTGGCCGCGCTACGAAAGTTAGATCACGAGTTATAAGCATTTAAAATTTTTCGACTCTCACCATTTGGGGGGGTTCTCCTGTCACCAAAAATTAACACTGTCTCATAATAAATTACCAAACAAAATTTGGCCGCGCTAAGAAAATTGATCGCGAGTTATAAGCATTTTAATTTTTTCGACCCTAAAAATGAGGGATCTCCTGTCACTAAAAATTAACACTCTTTCATAATAAATTACCAAACAAAATTCGGCCGCGCTACGAAAGTTAGATCACGAGTTATAAGCATTTTAAATTTTTCGACCCTCACAATGAGGGATCTCCTGTCACTAAAAATTAACACTCTTTCATAATAAATTACCAAACAATATTTGGCCGTGCTACGAAAATTAGATCGCGAGTTATAAACATTTTAAATTTTTCGACCCTCACCGTGGGGGATCTCCTTTCACCAAAAGTAACACTGTCTCATTATAAATTACCAAACAAAATTTGGCCGCACTACGAAAATTAGATAGCGAGTTATAAGCATTTTAAATTTTTCGACCCTCACCATGAGGGGGGGGGGGTCTCCTGTCACCAAAAATTAACACTCTTTCATAATAAATTACCAAACAATATTTGGCCGTGCTACGAAAATTAGATCGCGAGTTATAAACATTTTAAATTTTTCGACCCTCACCGTGGGGGATCTCCTGTCACCAGAAATTAACACTCTCTCATAATAAATTAAAAAATAATATTTGGCCGCGATACGAAAATTAGATCGCGAGTTATAAGCATTTTAAATTTTTCGACCCTCAACGTGGAGGGTCACCTGTGACCAAAAGTTACACTGTCTCATAATAAATTACCAAACAAAACATGGCCGCGCTACGAAAGTTACATCGCGAGTTATAAGCATTTTAAATTTTTCGACCCTCAACGTGGAGGGTCACCTGTGACCAAAAGTTACCCGTCTCATAATAAATTACCAAACAAAATTTGGCCGCGCTACGAAAATTAGATCGCGAGTTATAAGCATTTTAAATTTTTCAACCCTCAACATGGGAGGGGGGTCCCCTTTCACTAAAAATTAACACTGTCTCATAATAAATTACCAAACAAAATTTGGCCGCACTACGAAAATTAGATCGCGAGTTATAAGCATTTTAATTTTTTCGACCCTAAAAATGAGGGATCTCCTGTCACTAAAAATTAACACTCTTTCATAATAAATTACCAAACAATATTTGGCCGTGCTACGAAAATTAGATCGCGAGTTATAAGCATTTTAAATTTTTCGACCCTCACCGTGGGGGATCTCCTTTCACCAAAAGTAACACTGTCTCAAAATAAATTACCAAACAAAATTTGGCCGCGCTACGAAAATTAGATCGCGAGTTATAAGCATTTTAAATTTTTCGACCCTCACCGTGGGGATCTCCTTTCACCAAAAATAACACTGTCTCATAATAAATTACCAAACAAAATTTGGCCGCGCTACGAAAATTGATCGCGAGTTATAAGCATTTTAAAGTTTTCTACCCTCACCGTGGGGGGGGGTCTCCTGTCACCAAAAATTAACACTCTCTCATAATAAATTACTAAACAATATTTGGCCGCGATACGAAAATAAGATCACGAGTTATAAGCATTTTAAATTTTTTGTCCCTCAACGTGGAGGGTCACCTGTGACCAAAAGTTACCCTGTCTTATAATAAATTACCAAACAAAATTTGGCCGCTCTACGAAAATTAGATCGCGAGTTATAAGCATTTTAAATTTTTCGACCCTCAACATGGGAGGGGGGTCCCCTTTCACTAAAAATTACACTGTCTCATAATAAATTATTAAAAAAATTTGGCCGCGCTACGAAAATTAGATCGCGAGTTATAAGCATTTTAAATTTTTCGACTCTCACCATGAGGAATCTCCTGTCACTAAAAATTAACACTGTCTCAAAATAAATTACCAAACAAAATTTGGCCGCGCTACGAAAATTAGATCGCGAGTTATAAGCATTTTAAATTTTTCGACCCTCACCGTGGGGGATCTCCTTTCACCAAAAGTAACACTGTCTCTTAATGAATTACCAAACAAAATTTGGCCGCGCTACGAAAGTTAGATCACGAGTTATAAGCATTTTAAATTTTTCGACTCTCACCATTTGGGGGAGTTCTCCTGTCACCAAAAATTAACACTGTCTCATAATAAATTACCAAAAATAATTTGGCCGACTACGAAAATTAGATCGCGAGTTACAAGCATTTTAAATTTTTCGACCCTCACCGTGGGGGATCTCCTGTCACCAAAAGTAACACTGTCTCATATTAAATTACCAAACAAAATTTGGCCGCACTACGAAAATTAGATCGCGAGTTATAAGCATTTTAAATTTTTCTACCCTCACCGTCGGGGGGTCTCTTGTCACTAAAAATTAACACTCTCTCATAATAAATTACCAAACATGGCCGCGCTACGAAATTTAGATCGCGAGTTATAAGCATTTTAAATTTTTCGACCCTCACCATGGGAGGGGGGTCCCCTTTCACTAAAAATTAATACTGTCTCATAATAAATTACCAAAAAAATTTGGCCGCAGTACGAAAATTAGATAGCGAGTTATAAGCATTTTAAATTTTTCGACCCTCACCATGAGGGATCTCCTGTCACTAAAAATTAACACTGTCTCATAATAAATTACCAAACAAAATTTGGCCGCGCTACGAAAATTGATCGCGAGTTATAAGCATTTTAAATTTTTCTACCCTCACCGTGGGGGGGGGGTCTTCTGTCACCAAAAATTAACACTCTCTCATAATAAATCACCAAACAAAATTTGGCCGCGCTACGAAAATTAGATCGCGAGTTATAAGCATTTTAAATTTTTCGACCCTCACCATGAGGGATCTCCTGTTACCAAAAGTAACAAAGTCTCATAATAAATTACCAAACAAAATTTGGCCGCACTACGAAAATTAGATCGCGAGTTATAAGCATTTTAAATTTTTCGACCCTCAACGTGGAGGGTCACCTGTGACCAAATGTTACACTGTCTCATAATAAATTACCAAACAAAATATGGCCGCGCTACGAAAGTTAGATCGCAAGTTATAAGCATTTTAAATTTTTCGACCCTCACCATGGGAGGGGTCTCCTGTCACCAAAAATTAACACTATCTCATAATAAATTAGCAAACAAAATATGGCCGCGCTACGAAAGTTAGATCACGAGTTATAAGCATTTTAAATTTTTCGACCCTCACCATGAGGGGGGGGGTCTCCTGTCACCAAAAATTTACACTGTCATAATAATTTACCAAACAAAATTTGGCCGCGCTACGAAAATTAGATCGCGAGTTATACGCATTTTAAATTTTTCGACCCTCACCACGAGGGATCTCCTGTCATTAAAAATTAACACTGTCTCATAATAAATTACCAAACAAAATTTGGCCGCGCTACAAAAATTAGATCGCGAGTTTTAAGCATTTTAAATTTTTCGACCCTCACCACGAGGGATCTCCTGTCACTAAAAATTAACACTGTCTCATAATAAATTACCAAACAAAATTTGGCCGCGCTACGAAAATTGATCGCGAGTTATAAGCATTTTAAATTTTTCGACACTCACCGTGGGGGATCTCCTGTCACTAAAAATTAACACTCTCTCATAATAAATTACAAAACAAAATTTGGCCGTGCTACGAAAATTAGATCACGAGTTATAAACATTTTAAATTTTTCGACCCTCACCATGAGGGATCTCCTGTCACCAAAAGTAACACTGTCTCATAATAAATTAACAAACAAAATTTGGCCGCACTACGAAAATTAGATCGCGAGTTATAAGCATTTTAATTTTTTCGACCCTCACAATGAGGGAACTTCTGTTACTAAAAATTAACACTCTTTCATAATAAATTACCAAACAATATTTCGCCGTGCTACGAAAATTAGATCGCGAGTTATAAGCATTTTAAATTTTTTGACCCTCACCGTGGGGGATCTCCTTTCACCAAAAGTAACACTGTCTCATAATAAATTACCAAACAAAATTTGGCCGCACTACGAAAATTAGATCGCGAGTTATAAGCATTTTAAATTTTTCGACCCTCACTATGGGGGGTCTACTGTCACCAAAAGTAACACTCTCTCACAATAAATTACCAAACAAAACATGGCCGCGCTACGAAAGTTACATCGCGAGTTATAAGCATTTTAAATTTTTCGACCCTCAACGTGGAGGGTCACCTGTGACCAAAAGTTACCCGTCTCATAATAAATTACCAAACAAAATTTGGCCGCGCTACGAAAATTAGATCGCGAGTTATAAGCATTTTAAATTTTTCGACCCTCAACATGGGAGGGGGGTCCCCTTTCACTAAAAATTACACTGTCTCATAATAAATTATTAAAAAAATTTGGCCGCGCTACGAAAATTAGATCGCGAGTTATAAGCATTTTAAATTTTTCGACTCTCACCATGAGGAATCTCCTGTCACTAAAAATTAACACTGTCTCATAATAAATTATCACACAAAATTTGGCCGCGCTACGAAAATTTGATCGCGAGTTATAAGCATTTTAAATTTTTCGACCCTCACCGTGGGGGATCTCCTTTCACCAAAAGTAACACTGTCTCTTAATAAATTACCAAACAAAATTTGGCCGCGCTACGAAAGTTAGATCACGAGTTATAAGCATTTTAAATTTTTCGACTCTCACCATTTGGGGGGGTTCTCCTGTCACCAAAAATTAACACTGTCTCATAATAAATTACCAAAAATAATTTGGCCGCGCTACGAAAATTACATCGCGAGTTACAAGCATTTTAAATTTTTCGACCCTCACCGTGGGGGATCTCCTGTCACCAAAAGTAACACTATCTCATAATAAATTACCAAACAAAATTTGGCCGCACTACGAAAATTAGATCGCGAGTTATAAGCATTTTAATTTTTTCGACCCTAAAAATGAGGGATCTCCTGTCACTAAAAATTAACACTCTTTCATAATAAATTACCAAACAATATTTGGCCGTGCTACGAAAATTAGATCGCGAGTTATAAGCATTTTAAATTTTTCGACCCTCACCGTGGGGGATCTCCTTTCACCAAAAGTAACACTGTCTCAAAATAAATTACCAAACAAAATTTGGCCGCGATACGAAAATTAGATCGCGAGTTATAAGCATTTTAAATTTTTCGACCCTCACCGTGGGGGGTCTCCTGTCACCAAAAATTAACACTCTCTCATAATAAATTAAAAAACAATATTTGGCCGCGATACGAAAATTAGATCGCGAGTTATAAGCATTTTAAATTTTTCGACCCTCACCGTGGGGGGTCTCCTGTCACCAAAAATTAACACTCTCTCATAATAAATTAAAAAACAATATTTGGCCGCGATACGAAAATTAGATCGCGAGTTATAAGCATTTTAAATTTTTCGACCCTCAACGTGGAGGGTCACCTGTGACCAAAAGTAACACTGTCTCAAAATAAATTACCAAACAAAACATGGCCGCACTACGAAAGTTACATCGCGAGTTATAAGCATTTTAAATTTTTCGACCCTCAACGTGGAGGGTCACCTGTGACCAAAAGATACACTGTCTCATAATAAATTACCAAACAAAATATGGCCGCGCTACCAAAGTTAGAACGCGAGTTATAAGCATTTTAAATTTTTCGACCCTCACCATGGGGGATCTCCTGTCACTAAAAATTAACACTGTCTCATAATAAATTACCAAACAAAATATGGCCGCGCTACGAAAGTTAGATCAAGAGTTATAAGCATTTTAAATTTTTCGACCCTCACTGTGAGGGGGGTCTCCTGTCACCAAAAATTAACACTGTCTCATAATAAATTACCAAACAAAATTTGGCCGCGCTACGAAAATTAGATCGCGAGTTATAAGCATTTTAAATTTTTCGACCCTCACCGTGGGGGATCTCCTTTCACCAAAAATAACACTGTCTCATAATAAATTACCAAACAAAATTTGGCCGCACTACGAAAATTAGATAGCGAGTTATAAGCATTTTAAATTTTTCGACCCTCACCATGAGGGATCTCCTGTCACTAAAAATTAACACTGTCTCATATTAAATTACCAAACAAAATTTGGCCGCGCTACGAAAATTGATCGCGAGTTATAAGCATTTTAAAGTTTTCTACCCTCACCGTGGGGGGGGGGGTCCCCTGTCACCAAAAATTAACACTCTCTCATAATAAATTACTAAACAATATTTGGCCGCGATACGAAAATAAGATCACGAGTTATAAGCATTTTAAATTTTTTGTCCCTCAACGTGGAGGGTCACCTGTGACCAAAAGTTACCCTGTCTCATAATAAATTACCAAACAAAATTTGGCCGCGCTACGAAAATTAGATCGCGAGTTATAAGCATTTTAAATTTTTCGACCCTCAACATGGGAGGGGGGTCCCCTTTCACTAAAAATTACACTGTCTCATAATAAATTATTAAAA
The DNA here is from genome assembly GCA_964019185.1 of Maratus speculifer. Taxonomy (NCBI): domain Eukaryota; kingdom Metazoa; phylum Arthropoda; class Arachnida; order Araneae; family Salticidae; genus Maratus; species Maratus speculifer. The sequence goes on from OZ025293.1 coordinate 58,218,695, forward strand.
AAATTTGGCCGCGCTACGAAAATTAGATCGCGAGTTATAAGCATTTTAAATTTTTCGACTCTCACCATGAGGAATCTCCTGTCACTAAAAATTAACACTGTCTCATAATAAATTACCAAACAAAATTTGGCCGCGCTACGAAAATTAGATCGCGAGTTATAAGCATTTTAAATTTTTCGACCCTCACCGTGGGGGATCTCCTTTCACCAAAAGTAACACTGTCTCTTAATGAATTACCAAACAAAATTTGGCCGCGCTACGAAAGTTAGATCACGAGTTATAAGCATTTTAAATTTTTCGACTCTCACCATTTGGGGGGGTTCTCCTGTCACCAAAAATTAACACTGTCTCATAATAAATTACCAAAAATAATTTGGCCGCGCTACGAAAATTAGATCGCAAGTTACAAGCATTTTAAATTTTTCGACCCTCACCGTGGGGGATCTCCTGTCACCAACAGTAACACTGTCTCATATTAAATTACCAAACAAAATTTGGCCGCACTACGAAAATTAGATCGCGAGTTATAAGCATTTTAAATTTTTCGACCCTCAACGTGGAGGGTCACCTGTGACCAAATGTTACACTGTCTCATAATAAATTACCAAACAAAATAAGTCGGCGCTACGAAAGTTAGATCGCAAGTTATAAGCATTTTAAATTTTTCGACCCTCACCATGGGAGAGGTCTCCTGTCACCAAAAATTAACACTATCTCATAATAAATTAGCAAACAAAATATGGCCGCGCTACGAAAATTAGATCGCGAGTTATAAGCATTTTAAATTTTTCGATCCTCACCATGGGAGGGGGGTCTCCTGTCACTAAAAATTAACACTATCTCATAATAAATTACCAAACAAAATATGGCCGCGCTACGAAAGTTAGATCACGAGTTATAAGCATTTTAAATTTTTCGACCCTCACCATGAGGGGGGGGTCTCCTGTCACCAAAAATTTACACTGTCATAATAATTTACCAAACAAAATTTGGCCGCGCTACGAAAATTAGATCGCGAGTTATACGCATTTTAAATTTTTCGACCCTCACCACGAGGGATCTCCTGTCACTAAAAATTAACACTGTCTCATAATAAATTACCAAACAAAATTTGGCCGCGCTACAAAAATTAGATCGCGAGTTTTAAGCATTTTAAATTTTTCGACCCTCACCACGAGGGATCTCCTGTCACTAAAAATTAACACTGTCTCATAATAAATTACCAAACAAAATTTGGCCGCGCTACGAAAATTGATCGCGAGTTATAAGCATTTTAAATTTTTCGACACTCACCGTGGGGGATCTCCTGTCACTAAAAATTAACACTCTCTCATAATAAATTACAAAACAAAATTTGGCCGTGCTACGAAAATTAGATCACGAGTTATAAACATTTTAAATTTTTCGACCCTCACCATGAGGGATCTCCATTCACCAAAAGTAACACTGTCTCATAATAAATTACAAAACAAAATTTGGCCGAGCTACGAAAATTAGATCGCGAGTTATAAGCATTTTAAATTGTTCGCCCCTCAACGTGGAGGATCTCCTGTCACCAAAAGTAACACTGTCTCATAATAAATTAACAAAAAAAATTTGGCCGCACTACGAAAATTAGATCGCGAGTTATAAGCATTTTAATTTTTTCGACCCTCACAATGAGGGATCTCCTGTTACTAAAAATTAACACTCTTTCATAATAAATTACCAAACAATATTTGGCCGTGCTACGAAAATTAGATCGCGAGTTATAAGCATTTTAAATTTTTCTACCCTCACCGTGGGGGGTCTCCTGTCACTAAAAATTAACACTCTCTCATAATAAATTACCAAACAAAATTTGGCCGTGCTACGAAAATTAGATCGAGAGTTATAAGCATTTTAAATTTTTCGACCCTCACCGTGGGGGATCTCCTTTCACCAAAAGTAACACTGTCTCATAATAAATTACTAAACAAAATTTGGCCGCGCTACGAAAGTTAGATCACGAGTTATAAGCATTTTAAATTTTTCGACAATCACCATGAGGGATCTCCTGTCAATAAAAATTAACACTGTCTCATAATAAATTACCAAACAAAATTTGTCCGCGCTACGAAAATTGATCGCGAGTTATAGGCATTTTAAATTTTTCGACCCTCAACATGGAAGGGGTGTGTCCTGTCACCAAAAATTAACACTGTCTCATAATAAATTACCAAACAAAATTTGGCCGTGCTACGAAATTTAGATCGCGAGTTATAAACATTTTAAATTTTTCGACCCTCACCATGGGGGGGGTCTCCTGTCACCAAAAATTAACACTGTCTCATAATAAATTACCAAACAAAATTTGGCCGCACTACGAAAATTAGATCGCGAGTTATAAGAATTTTAATTTTTCGACCCTCAACGTGGAGGGTCACCTGTGACCAAAAGTTACACTGTCTCATAATAAATTACCAAGCAAAATATGGCCGCGCTACGAAAGTTAGATCGCGAGTTATAAGCATTTTAAACTTTTCGACCCTCACCATGGGAGGGGGGTCTCCTGTCACTAAAAATTAACACTCTCTCATAATAAATTACCAAACAAAATTTGGCCGTGCTACGAAAATTAGATCGAGAGTTATAAGCATTTTAAATTTTTCGACCCTCACTGTGGGGGATCTCCTGTCACCAAAAGTAACACTGTCTCATAATAAAGTACCAAACAAATTTTGGCCGCGCTACGAAAGTTAGATCACGAGTTATAAGCATTTTAAATTTTTCGACCCTCACCATGAGGGGGGGGTCTCCTGTCACCAAAAATTAACACTGTCTCATAATAAATTAACAAACAAAATTTGGCCGCACTACGAAATTTAGATCACGAGTTATAAGCATTTTAAATTTTTCGACCCTCAAAGTGGGGGGGGGTCACCTGTGACCAAAAGTAACACTGTCTCATAATATATTATCAAACAAAATATGGCCGCGCTACGAAAGTTAGATGGCGAGTTATAAGCATTTTAAATTTTTCGACCCTCACCATGGGGGGGGGGATCTCCTGTCACCAAAAATTAGCACTGTCTCATAAAAAATTGCCAAACGAAATTTGGTCTCGCTACGAAAATTAGATCGCGAGTTATAAGCATTTTAAATTTTTCGACCCTTTCCATGAGGGGGATCTCCTGTCACCAAAAATTAACACTGTCTCATAAGAAATTACCAAACAAAATTTGGCCGCACTACGAAAATTAGATCGCGAGTTATAAGAATTTTAAATTTTTCGACCCTCACTATGGGGGGTCTACTGTCACCAAAAGTAACACTCTCTCACAATAAATTACCAAACAAAATTTGGCCGCACTACGAAAATTAGATCGCGAGTTATAAGCATTTTAAATTTTTCGACCCTCACCATGAGGGATCTCCTGTCACTAAAAATTAACACTGTCTCATAATAAATTACCAAACAAAATTTGGCCGCGCTACGAAAATTGATCGCGAGTTATAAGCATTTTAAATTTTTCTACCCTCACCGTGGGGGGTCTCCTGTCACTAAAAATTAACACTGTCTCATAATAAATTACCAAACAAAATTTGGCCGTGCTAAGAGAATTAGATCGCGAGTTATAAGCATTTTAAATTTTTCGACCCTCACCGTGGGGGATCTCCTTTCACCAAAAGTAACACTGTCTCATAATAAATTACCAAACAAAATTTGGCCGCGCTACGAAAGTTAGATCACGAGTTATAAGCATTTTAAATTTTTCGACCCTCACCATGAGGGGGGGGTCTCCTGTCACCAAAAATTAACGCTGTCTCATAATAAATTACCAAACAAAATTTGGCCGCGCTACGAAAGTTAGATCACGAGTTATAAGCATTTTAAATTTTTCGACCCTCAACATGGGAGGGGTGTCTCCTGTCACCAAAAATTAACACTGTCCCATAATAAATTACCAAACAATGTTTGGCCGTGCTACGAAATTTAGATCGCGAGTTATAAACATTTTAAATTTTTCTACCCTCACCATGGGGGGGGGTCTCCTGTCACCAAAAATAAACACTGTCTCATGATAAATTACCAAACAAAATTTAGCCGCGCTAAGAAATTTAGATCGCGAGTTATAAGCATTTTAAATTTTTCTACCCTCAAAGTGGAGGGTCACCTATGACCAAAAGTTACACAGTCTCATAATAAATTACCATGCAAAATATGGCCGCGCTACGAAAGTTAGATCGTGAGTTATAAGCATTTTAAACATTTCGACCCTCACCATGAGGGGGGGGGTCTCCTGTCACTAAAAATTAACACTGTCTCATAATAAATTACCAAACAAAATTTGTCCGCACTACGAAAATAAGATCGCCAGTTATAAGAATTTTAAATTTTTCGACCCTCACAATGTGGGTCTACTGTCACCAAAAATTAACACTGTCTCATAATAAATTACCAAACAAAATTTGGCCGCACTACGAAAATTAGATCGCGAGTTATAAGAATTTTAAATTTTTCGACCCTCACTATGGGGGGTCTACTGTCACCAAAAGTAACACTCTCTCACAATAAATTACCAAACAAAATTTCGCCGCACTACGAAAATTAGATCGCGAGTTATAAGCATTTTAAATTTTTCGACCCTCACCATGAGGGATCTCCTGTCACTAAAAATTAACACTGTCTCATAATAAATTACCAAACAAAATTTGTCCGCGCTACGAAAATTGATCGCGAGTTATAGGCATTTTAAATTTTTCGACCCTCAACATGGGAGGGGTGTGTCCTGTCACCAAAAATTAACACTGTCTCATAATAAATTACCAAACAAAATTTGGCCGTACTACGAAATTTAGATCGCGAGTTATAAACATTTTAAATTTTTCGACCCTCACCATGGGGGGGGGTCTCCTGTCACCAAAAATTAACACTGTCTCATAATAAATTACCAAACAAAATTTGGCCGCACTACGAAAATTAGATCACGAGTTATAAGAATTTTAAATTTTTCGACCCTCACTATGGGGGGTCTACTGTCACCAAAAGTAACACTCTCTCACAATAAATTACCAAACAAAATTTGGCCGCGCTACGAAAATTGATCGCGAGTTATAAGCATTTTAAATTTTTCTACCCTCACCGTGGGGGGTCTCCTGTCACTAAAAATTAACACTCTCTCATAATAAATTACCAAACAAAATTTGGCCGTGCTACGAAAATTAGATCGAGAGTTATAAGCATTTTAAATTTTTCGACCCTCACCGTGGGGAGGGGGGTCTCTTGTCACAAAAAATTAGCACTGTCTCATAAAAAATTGCCAAACGAAAATTGGCCTCGCTACGAAAATTAGATCGCGAGTTATAAGCATTTTAAATTTTTCGACCCTCAACATGAGGAATCTCCTGTCACTAAAAATTAACACTGTCTCATAATAAATTACCAAACAAAATTTGGCCGCGCTACGAAAATTAGATCGCGAGTTATAAGCATTTTAAATTTTTCCACTCTCACCATGAGGAATCTCCTGTCACTAAAAATTAACACTGTCTCATAATAAATTACCAAACAAAATTTGGCCGCGCTACGAAAATTAGATCGCGAGTTATAAGCATTTTAAATTTTTCGACCCTCACCGTGGGGGATCTCCTGTAACCAAAAGTAACACTGTCTCATAATAAATTACCAAACAAAATTTGGCCGCGCTACGAAAGTTAGATCACGAGTTATAAGCATTTTAAATTTTTCGACCCTCACCATGGGGGGTGTCTCCTGTCACTAAAAATTAACACTGTCTCATAATAAATTACCAAACAAAATTTGGCCGCGCTAAGAAAATTGATCGCGAGTTATAAGCATTTTAATTTTTTCGACCCTAAAAATGAGGGATCCCCTCTCACTAAAAATTAACACTCTTTCATAATAAATTACCAAACAATATTTGGCCGTGCTACGAAAATTAGATCGCGAGTTATAAGCATTTTAAATTTTTCGACCCTCACCGTGGGGGATCTCCTTTCACCAAAAGTAACACTGTCTCAAAATAAATTACCAAACAAAATTTGGCCGCGCTACGAAAATTAGATCGCGAGTTATAAGCATTTTAAAATTTTCGACCCTCACCATGAGGGATCTCCTGTCACTAAAAATTAACACTGTCTCATAATAAATTACCAAACAAAATTTGGCCGCGCTACGAAAATTGATCGCGAAATATAAGCATTTTAAATTTTTCTACCCTCACCGTGGGGGGGGGTCTCCTGTCACTAAAAATTAACACTCTCTCATAATAAATTACCAAACAAAATTTGGCCGCGCTACGAAAATTAGATCGCGAGTTATAAGCATTTTAAATTTTTCGACCCTCACCGCGGGGGATCTCCTTTCACCAAAAGTAACACTGTTTCATAATAAATTACCAAACAAAATTCGGCCGCGCTACGAAAGTTAGATCACGAGTTATAAGCATTTTAAATTTTTCGACCCTCACAATGAGGGATCTCCTGTCACTAAAAATTAACACTCTATTATAATAAATTACCAAACAATATTTGGCCGTGCTACGAAAATTAGATCGCGAGTTATAAGCATTTTAAATTTTTCGACCCTCACCGTGGGGGATCTCCTTTCACCAAAAGTAACACTGTCTCATTATAAATTACCAAACAAAATTTGGCCGCACTACGAAAATTAGATCGCGAGTTATAAGCATTTTAAATTTTTCGACCCTCACCGTGGGGAGTCTCCTGTCACCAGAAATTAACACTCTCTCATAATAAATTAAAAAACAATATTTGGCCGCGATACGAAAATTAGATCGCGAGTTATAAGCATTTTAAATTTTTCGACCCTCAACGTGGAGGGTCACCTGTGACCAAAAGTTACACTGTCTCATAATAAATTACCAAACAAAACATGGCCGCGCTACGAAAGTTACATCGCGAGTTATAAGCATTTTAAATTTTTCGACCCTCAACGTGGAGGGTCACCTGTGACCAAAAGTTACCCGTCTCATAATAAATTACCAAACAAAATTTGGCCGCGCTACGAAAATTAGATCGCGAGTTATAAGCATTTTAAATTTTTCGACCCTCAACATGGGAGGGGGGTCCCCTTTCACTAAAAATTACACTGTCTCATAATAAATTATTAAAAAAATTTGGCCGCGCTACGAAAATTAGATCGCGAGTTATAAGCATTTTAAATTTTTCGACCCTCACAATGAGGGATCTCCTGTCACTAAAAATTAACACTCTATTATAATAAATTACCAAACAAAATTTGGCCGCGCTACGAAAATTAGATCGCGAGTTATAAGCATTTTAAATTTTTCGACCCTCATCGTGGGGGGTCTCCTTTCACCAAAAGTAACACTGTCTCTTAATAAATTACCAAACAAAATTTGGCCGCGCTACGAAAGTTAGATCACGAGTTATAAGCATTTTAAATTTTTCGACTCTCACCATTTGGGGGGGTTCTCCTGTCACCAAAAATTAACACTGTCTCATAATAAATTACCAAAAATAATTTGGCCGCGCTACGAAAATTAGATCGCGAGTTACAAGCATTTTAAATTTTTCGACCCTCACCGTGGGGGATCTCCTGTCACCAAAAGTAACACTGTCTCATAATAAATTACCAAACAAAATTTGGCCGCACTACGAAAATTAGATCGCGAGTTATAAGCATTTTAATTTTTTCGACCCTAAAAATGAGGGATCTCCTGTCACTAAAAATTAACACTCTTTCATAATAAATTACCAAACAATATTTGGCCGTGCTACGAAAATTAGATCGCGAGTTATAAGCATTTTAAATTTTTCGACCCTCACCGTGGGGGATCTCCTTTCACCAAAAGTAACACTGTCTCAAAATAAATTACCAAACAAAATTTGGCCGCGATACGAAAATTAGATCGCGAGTTATAAGCATTTTAAATTTTTCGACCCTCACCGTGGGGGGTCTCCTGTCACCAAAAATTAACACTCTCTCATAATAAATTAAAAAACAATATTTGGCCGCGATACGAAAATTAGATCGCGAATTATAAGCATTTTAAATTTTTCGACCCTCACCGTGGGGGGTCTCCTGTCACCAAAAATTAACACTCTCTCATAATAAATTAAAAAACAATATTTGGCCGCGATACGAAAATTAGATCGCGAGTTATAAGCATTTCAAATTTTTCGACCCTCAAAGTGGAGGGTCACCTGTGACCAAAAGTAACACTGTCTCAAAATAAATTACCAAACAAAACATGGCCGCACTACGAAAGTTACATCGCAAGTTATAAGCATTTTAAATTTTTCGACCCTCAACGTGGAGGGTCACCTGTGACCAAAAGATACACTGTCTCATAATAAATTACCAAACAAAATATGGCCGCGCTACGAAAGTTAGAACGCGAGTTATAAGCATTTTAAATTTTTCGACCCTCACCATGGGGGATCTCCTGTCACTAAAAATTAACACTGTCTCATAATAAATTACCAAACAAAATATGGCCGCGCTACGAAAGTTAGATCAAGAGTTATAAGCATTTTAAATTTTTCGACCCTCACCGTGAGGGGGGTCTCCTGTCACCAAAAATTAACACTGTCTCATAATAAATTACCAAACAAAATTTGGCCGCGCTACGAAAATTAGATCGCGAGTTATAAGCATTTTAAATTTTTCGACCCTAACCGTGGGGGATCTCCTTTCACCAAAAATAACACTGTCTCATAATAAATTACCAAACAAAATTTGGCCGCACTACGAAAATTAGATAGCGAGTTATAAGCATTTTAAATTTTTCGACCCTCACCATGAGGGATCTCCTGTCACTAAAAATTAGCTTTGTCTCATAAAAAATTGCCAAACGAAAATTGGCCTCGCTACGAAAATTAGATCGCGAGTTATAAGCATTTTAAAGTTTTCTACCCTCACCGTGGGGGGGGGTCTCCTGTCACCAAAAATTAACACTCTCTCATAATAAATTACTAAACAATATTTGGCCGCGATACGAAAATAAGATCACGAGTTATAAGCATTTTAAATTTTTTGTCCCTCAACGTGGAGGGTCACCTGTGACCAAAAGTTACCCTGTCTCATAATAAATTACCAAACAAAATTTGGCCGCGCTACGAAAATTAGATCGCCAGTTATAAGAATTTTAAATTTTTCGATCCTCACTATGGGGGGTCTCTTGTCACAAAAAATTAGCTTTGTCTCATAAAAAATTGCCAAACGAAAATTGGCCTCGCTACGAAAATTAGATCGCGAGTTATAAGCATTTTAAATTTTTCGACCCTCAACATGGGAGGGGGGTCCCCTTTCACTAAAAATTACTCTGTCTCATAATAAATTATTAAAAAAATTTGGCCGCGCTACGAAAATTAGATCGCGAGTTATAAGCATTTTAAATTTTTCGACTCTCACCATGAGGAATCTCCTGTCACTAAAAATTAACACTGTCTCATAATAAATTACCAAACAAAATTTGGCCGCGCTACGAAAATTAGATCGCGAGTTATAAGCATTTTAAATTTTTCGACCCTCACCGTGGGGGATCTCCCTTCACCAAAAGTAACACTGTCTCTTAATAAATTACCAAACAAAATTTGGCCGCGCTACGAAAGTTAGATCACGAGTTATAAGCATTTTAAATTTTTCGACTCTCACCATTTGGGGGGGGGTTCTCCTGTCACCAAAAATTAACACTGTCTCATAATAAATTACCAAACAAAATTTGGCCGCGCTAAGAAAATTGATCGCGAGTTATAAGCATTTTAATTTTTTCGACCCTAAAAATGAGGGATCTCCTGTCACTAAAAATTAACACTCTTTCATAATAAATTACCAAACAAAATTCGGCCGCGCTACGAAAGTTAGATCACGAGTTATAAGCATTTTAAATTTTTCGACCCTCACAATGAGGGATCTCCTGTCACTAAAAATTAACACTCTTTCATAATAAATTACCAAACAATATTTGGCCGTGCTACGAAAATTAGATCGCGAGTTATAAGCATTTTAAATTTTTCGACCCTCAACGTGGAGGGTCACCTGTGACCAAAAGTTACACTGTCTCATAATAAATTACCAAACAAAACATGGCCGCGCTAAGAAAGTTACATCGCGAGTTATAAGCATTTTAAATTTTTCGACCCTCAACGTGGAGGGTCACCTGTGACCAAAAGTTACCCGTCTCATAATAAATTACCAAACAAAATTTGGCCGCGCTACGAAAATTAGATCGCGAGTTATAAGCATTTTAAATTTTTCAACCCTCAACATGGGAGGGGGGTCCCCTTTCACTAAAAATTACACTGTCTCATAATAAATTATTAAAAAAATTTGGCCGCGCTACGAAAATTAGATCGCGAGTTATAAGCATTTTAAATTTTTCGACCCTCACCGTGGGGGATCTCCTTTCACCAAAAGTAACACTGTCTCTTAATAAATTACCAAACAAAATTTAGCCGCGCTACGAAAGTTAGATCACGAGTTATAAGCATTTTAAATTTTTCGACTCTCACCATTTGGGGGGGTTCTCCTGTCACCAAAAATTAACACTGTCTCATAATAAATTACCAAAAATAATTTGGCCGCGCTACGAAAATTAGATCGCGAGTTACAAGCATTTTAAATTTTTCGACCCTCACCGTGGGGGATCTCCTGTCACCAAAAGTAACACTGTCTCATAATAAATTACCAAACAAAATTTGGCCGCACTACGAAAATTAGATCGCGAGTTATAAGCATTTTAATTTTTTCGACCCTAAAAATGAGGGATCTCCTGTCACTAAAAATTAACACTCTTTCATAATAAATTACCAAACAATATTTGGCCGTGCTACGAAAATTAGATCGCGAGTTATAAGCATTTTAAATTTTTCGACCTTCACCGTGGGGGATCTCCTTTCACCAAAAGTAACACTGTCTCAAAATAAATTACCAAACAAAATTTGGCCGCGCTACGAAAATTAGATCGCGAGTTATAAGCATTTTAAATTTTTCGACCCTCACCGTGGGGGGGGGGTCTCCTGTCACCAAAAATTAACACTCTCTCATAATAAATTACTAAACAATATTTGGCCGCGATACGAAAATAAGATCACGAGTTATAAGCATTTTAAATTTTTTGTCCCTCAACGTGGAGGGTCACCTGTGACCAAAAGTTACCCTGTCTTATAATAAATTACCAAACAAAATTTGGCCGCTCTACGAAAATTAGATCGCGAGTTATAAGCATTTTAAATTTTTCGACCCTCAACATGGGAGGGGGGTCCCCTTTCACTAAAAATTACACTGTCTCATAATAAATTATTAAAAAAATTTGGCCGCGCTACGAAAATTAGATCGCGAGTTATAAGCATTTTAAATTTTTCGACTCTCACCATGAGGAATCTCCTGTCACTAAAAATTAACACTGTCTCATAATAAATTACCAAACAAAATTTGGCCGCGCTACGAAAATTAGATCGCGAGTTATAAGCATTTTAAATTTTTCGACCCTCACCGTGGGGGATCTCCTTTCACCAAAAGTAACACTGTCTCTTAATGAATTACCAAACAAAATTTGGCCGCGCTACGAAAGTTAGATCACGAGTTATAAGCATTTTAAATTTTTCGACCCTCACCATGAGGGATCTCCTGTCACTAAAAATTAACACTGTCTCATAATAAATTACCAAACAAAATTTGGCCGCGCTACGAAAATTGATCGCGAGTTATAAGCATTTTAAATTTTTCTACCCTCACCGTGGGGGGGGGTCTTCTGTCACCAAAAATTAACACTCTCTCATAATAAATCACCAAACAAAATTTGGCCGCGCTACGAAAATTAGATCGCGAGTTATAAGCATTTTAAATTTTTCGACCCTCACCATGAGGGATCTCCTGTTACCAAAAGTAACAAAGTCTCATAATAAATTACCAAACAAAATTTGGCCGCACTACGAAAATTAGATCGCGAGTTATAAGCATTTTAAATTTTTCGACCCTCAACGTGGAGGGTCACCTGTGACCAAATGTTACACTGTCTCATAATAAATTACCAAACAAAATATGGCCGCGCTACGAAAGTTAGATCGCAAGTTATAAGCATTTTAAGTTTTTCGACCCTCACCATGGGAGAGGTCTCCTGTCACCAAAAATTAACACTATCTCATAATAAATTAGCAAACAAAATATGGCCGCGCTACGAAAATTAGATCGCGAGTTATAAGCATTTTAAATTTTTCGATCCTCACCATGGGAGGGGGGGTCTCCTGTCACTAAAAATTAACACTATCTCATAATAAATTACCAAACAAAATATGGCCGCGCTACGAAAGTTAGATCACGAGTTATAAGCATTTTAAATTTTTCGACCCTCACCATGAGGGGGGGGGGTCTCCTGTCACCAAAAATTTACACTGTCATAATAATTTACCAAACAAAATTTGGCCGCGCTACGAAAATTAGATCGCGAGTTATACGCATTTTAAATTTTTCGACCCTCACCACGAGGGATCTCCTGTCACTAAAAATTAACACTGTCTCATAATAAATTACCAAACAAAATTTGGCCGCGCTACAAAAATTAGATCGCGAGTTTTAAGCATTTTAAATTTTTCGACCCTCACCACGAGGGATCTCCAGTCACTAAAAATTAACACTGTCTCATAATAAATTACCAAACAAAATTTGGCCGCGCTACGAAAATTAGATCGCGAGTTACAAGCATTTTAAATTTTTCGACCCTCACCATGAGGGATCTCCTGTTACCAAAAGTAACAAAGTCTCATAATAAATTACCAAACAAAATTTGGCCGCACTACGAAAATTAGATCGCGAGTTATAAGCATTTTAAATTTTTCGACCCTCAACGTGGAGGGTCACCTGTGACCAAATGTTACACTGTCTCATAATAAATTACCAAACAAAATATGGCCGCGCTACGAAAGTTAGATCGCAAGTTATAATCATTTTAAATTTTTCGACCCTCACCATGGGAGGGGTCTCCTGTCACCAAAAATTAACACTATCTCATAATAAATTAGCAAACAAAATATGGCCGCGCTACGAAAGTTAGATCACGAGTTATAAGCATTTTAAATTTTTCGACCCTCACCATGAGGGGGGGGGTCTCCTGTCACCAAAAATTTACACTGTCATAATAATTTACCAAACAAAATTTGGCCGCGCTACGAAAATTAGATCGCGAGTTATACGCATTTTAAATTTTTCGACCCTCACCACGAGGGATCTCCTGTCATTAAAAATTAACACTGTCTCATAATAAATTACCAAACAAAATTTGGCCGCGCTACAAAAATTAGATCGCGAGTTTTAAGCATTTTAAATTTTTCGACCCTCACCAAGAGGGATCTCCTGTCACTAAAAATTAACACTGTCTCATAATAAATTACCAAACAAAATTTGGCCGCGCTACGAAAATTGATCGCGAGTTATAAGCATTTTAAATTTTTCGACACTCACCGTGGGGGATATCCTGTCACTAAAAATTAACACTCTCTCATAATAAATTACAAAACAAAATTTGGCCGTGCTACGAAAATTAGATCACGAGTTATAAACATTTTAAATTTTTCGACCCTCACCATGAGGGATCTCCTGTCACCAAAAGTAACACTGTCTCATAATAAATTAACAAACAAAATTTGGCCGCACTACGAAAATTAGATCACGAGTTATAAACATTTTAAATTTTTCGACCCTCACCATGAGGGATCTCCTGTCACCAAAAGTAACACTGTCTCATAATAAATTAACAAACAAAATTTGGCCGCACTACGAAAATTAGATCGCGAGTTATAAGCATTTTAAATTTTTCGACCCTCACTATGGGGGGTCTACTGTCACTAAAAATTAACACTCTTTCATAATAAATTACCTAACAATATTTGGCCGTGCTACGAAAATTAGATCGCGAGTTATAAGCATTTTAAATTTTTCTACCCTCACCGTGGGGGGTCTCCTGTAACTAAAAATTAACACTCTCTCATAATAAATTACCAAACAAAATTTGGCCGCGCTACGAAAGTTAGATCACGAGTTATAAGCATTTTAAATTTTTCGACAATCACCATGAGGGATCTCCTGTCACTAAAAATTAACACTGTCTCATAATAAATTACCAAACAAAATTTGTCCGCGCTACGAAAATTGATCGCGAGTTATAGGCATTTTAAATTTTTCGACCCTCAACATGGAAGGGGTGTGTCCTGTCACCAAAAATTAACACTGTCTCATAATAAATTACCAAACAAAATTTGGCCGTGCTACGAAATTTAGATCGCGAGTTATAAACATTTTAAATTTTTCGACCCTCACCATGGGGGGGGGGGTCTCCTGTCACCAAAAATTAACACTGCCTCATAATAAATTACCAAACAAAATTTGGCCGCACTACGAAAATTAGATCGCGAGTTATAAGAATTTTAAATTTTTCGACCCTCAACGTGGAGGGTCACCTGTGACCAAAAGTTACACTGTCTCATAATAAATTACCAAACAAAATTTGTCCGCGCTACGAAAATTGATCGCGAGTTATAGGCATTTTAAACTTTTCGACCCTCACCATGGGAGGGGGGTCTCCTGTCACTAAAAATTAACACTCTCTCATAATAAATTACCAAACAAAATTTGGCCGTGCTACGAAAATTAGATCGAGAGTTATAAGCATTTTAAATTTTTCGACCCTCACCTTGGGGGATCTCCTTTCACCAAAAGTAACACTGTCTCATAATAAATTACCAAACAAAATTTGGCCGCGCTACGAAAGTTAGATCACGAGTTATAAGCATTTTAAATTTTTCGATCCTCACCATAAGGGGGGTCTCCTGTCACCAAAAATTAACACTGTCTCATAATAAATTACCAAACAAAATTTGGCCGCACTACGAAAATTAGATCGCGAGTTATAAGCATTTTAAATTTTTCGACCCTCACTGTGGGGGATCTCCTGTCACCAAAAGTAACACTGTCTCATAATAAAGTACCAAACAAATTTTGGCCGCGCTACGAAAGTTAGATCACGAGTTATAAGCATTTTAAATTTTTCGACCCTCACCATGAGGGGGGGGGTCTCCTGTCACCAAAAATTAACACTGTCTCATAATAAATTAACAAACAAAATTTTGCCGCACTACGAAATTTAGATCACGAGTTATAAGAATTTTAAATTTTTCGACCCTCACTGTGGGGGGTCACCTGTGACCAAAAGTAACACTGTCTCATAATATATTATCAAACAAAATATGGCCGCGCTACGAAAGTTAGATGGCGAGTTATAAGCATTTTAAATTTTTCGACCCTCACCATGGGGGGGGATATCTCCTGTCACCAAAAATTAGCACTGTCTCATAAAAAATTGCCAAACGAAATTTGGTCTCGCTACGAAAATTAGATCGCGAGTTATAAGCATTTTAAATTTTTCGACCCTCAACATGGGAGGGGTGTCGCCTGTAACCAAAAATTAACACTTTCTCATAATAAATTACCAAACAAAATTTGGCCGTGCTACGAAATTTAGATTGCGAGTTATAAACATTTTAAATTTTTCGACCCTTTCCATGAGGGGGGTCTCCTGTCACCAAAAATTAACACTGTCTCATAAGAAATTACCAAACAAAATTTGGCCGCACTACGAAAATTAGATCGCGAGTTATAAGAATTTTAAATTTTTCGACCCTCACTATGGGGGGTCTACTGTCACCAAAAGTAACACTCTCTCACAATAAATTACCAAACAAAATTTGGCCGCACTACGAAAATTAGATCGCGAGTTATAAGCATTTTAAATTTTTCTACCCTCTCCGTGGGGGGTCTCCTGTCACTAAAAATTAACACTCTTATAATAAATTACCAAACAAAATTTGGCCGTGCTAAGAGAATTAGATCGCGAGTTATAAGCATTTTAAATTTTTCGACCCTCACCGTGGGGGATCTCCTTTCACCAAAAGTAACACTGTCTCATAATAAATTACCAAACAAAATTTGGCCGCGCTACGAAAGTTAGATCACGAGTTATAAGCATTTTAAATTTTTCGACCCTCACCATGATGGGGGGTCTCCTGTCACCAAAAATTAGCACTGTCTCATAAAAAATTGCCAAACGAAATTTGGTCTCGCTACGAAAATTTGATCGCGAGTTATAAGCATTTTAAATTTTTCGACCCTCAACATGGGAGGGGTGTCTCCTGTCACCAAAAATTAACACTGTCTCATAATAAATTACCAAACAAAGTTTGGCCGTGCTACGAAATTTAGATCGCGAGTTATAAACATTTTAAGTTTTTCTACATTCACCATGGGGGGGGGGTCTCCTGTCACCAAAAATAAACACTGTCTCATGATAAATTACCAAACAAAATTTAGCCGCGCTAAGAAATTTAGATCGCGAGTTATAAGCATTTTAAATTTTTCTACCCTCACCGTGGGGGGTCTCTTGTCGCTAAAAATTACCCCCCCTCTCATAATAAATTCCCAAACAACATATGGCCGCGCTACGAATGTTAGATCGCGAGTTATAAGCATTTTAAATTTTTCGACCCTCAACGTGGAGGGTCACCTATGACCAAAAGTTACACTGTCTCATAATAAATTACCATGCAAAATCTGGCCGCGCTACGAAAGTTAGATCGTGAGTTATAAGCATTTTAAACATTTCGACCCTCACCATGAGGGGGGGGGTCTCCTGTCACTAAAAATTAACACTGTCTCATAATAAATTACCAAACAAAATTTTGCCGCACTACGAAAATAAGATCGCCAGTTATAAGAATTTTAAATTTTTCGACCCTCACTATGGGGGGTCTACTGTCACCAAAAATTAACACTGTCTCATAATAAATTACCAAACAAAATTTGGCCGCACTACGAAAATTAGATCGCGAGTTATAAGAATTTTAAATTTTTCGACCCTCACTATGGGGGGTCTACTGTCACCAAAAGTAACACTCTCTCATAATAAATTACCAAACAAAATTTCGCCGCACTACAAAAATTAGATCGCGAGTTATAAGCATTTTAAATTTTTCGACCCTCACCATGAGGGATCTCCTGTCACTAAAAATTAACACTGTCTCATAATAAATTACCAAACAAAATTTGTCCGCGCTACGAAAATTGATCGCGAGTTATAGGCATTTTAAATTTTTCGACCCTCAACATGGGAGGGGTGTGTCCTGTCACCAAAAATTAACACTGTCTCATAATAAATTACCAAACAAAATTTGGCCGTACTACGAAATTTAGATTGCGAGTTATAAACATTTTAAATTTTTCGACCCTCACCATGGGGGGGGGTCTCCTGTCACCAAAAATTAACACTGTCTCATAATAAATTACCAAACAAAATTTGGCCGCACTACGAAAATTAGATCACGAGTTATAAGAATTTTAAATTTTTCGACCCTCACTATGGGGGGTCTACTGTCACCAAAAGTAACACTCTCTCACAATAAATTACCAAACAACATATGGCCGCGCTACGAATGTTAGATCGCGAGTTATAAGCATTTTAAATTTTTCGACCCTCAACGTGGAGGGTCACCTGTGACCAAAAGTTACACTGTCTCATAATAAATTACCAAGCAAAATATGGCCGCGCTACGAAAGTTAGATCGCGAGTTATAAGCATTTTAAACTTTTCGACCCTCACCATGGAAGGGGGGTCTCCTGTCACTAAAAATTAACACTGTCTCATAATAAATTACCAAACAAAATATGGCCGCGCTACGAAAGTTAGATCACGAGTTATAAGCATTTTAAATTTTTCGACCCTCACTATGGGGGGTCTACTGTCACCAAAAGTAACACTCTCTCACAATGAATTTCCAAACAAAATTTGGCCGCGCTACGAAAATTGATCGCGAGTTATAAGCATTTTAAATTTTTCTACCCTCACCGTGGGGGTCTCCTGTCACTAAAAATTAAAACTCTCTCATAATAAATTACCAAACAAAATTTGGCCGTGCTACGAAAATTAGATCGAGAGTTATAAGCATTTTAAATTTTTCGACCCTCACCTTGGGGGATCTCCTTTCACCAAAAGTAACACTGTCTCATAATAAATTACCAAACAAAATTTGGCCGCGCTACGAAAGTTAGATCACGAGTTATAAGCATTTTAAATTTTTCGATCCTCACCATAAGGGGGGTCTCCTGTCACCAAAAATTAACACTGTCTCATAATAAATTACCAAACAAAATTTGGCCGCGCTACGAAAATTAGATCGCGAGTTATAAGCATTTTAAATTTTTCGACCCTCACTGTGGGGGATCTCCTGTCACCAAAAGTAACACTGTCTCATAATAAAGTACCAAACAAATTTTGGCCGCGCTACGAAAGTTAGATCACGAGTTATAAGCATTTTAAATTTTTCGACCCTCACCATGAGGGGGGGGGTCTCCTGTCACCAAAAATTAACACTGTCTCATAATAAATTAACAAACAAAATTTTGCCGCACTACGAAATTTAGATCACGAGTTATAAGAATTTTAAATTTTTCGACCCTCACTGTGGGGGGTCACCTGTGACCAAAAGTAACACTGTCTCATAATATATTATCAAACAAAATATGGCCGCGCTACGAAAGTTAGATGGCGAGTTATAAGCATTTTAAATTTTTCGACCCTCACCATGGGGGGGATATCTCCTGTCACCAAAAATTAGCACTGTCTCATAAAAAATTGCCAAACGAAATTTGGTCTCGCTACGAAAATTAGATCGCGAGTTATAAGCATTTTAAATTTTTCGACCCTCAACATGGGAGGGGTGTCGCCTGTAACCAAAAATTAACACTTTCTCATAATAAATTACCAAACAAAATTTGGCCGTGCTACGAAATTTAGATTGCGAGTTATAAACATTTTTAATTTTTCGACCCTTTCCATGAGGGGGGTCTCCTGTCACCAAAAATTAACACTGTCTCATAAGAAATTACCAAACAAAATTTGGCCGCACTACGAAAATTAGATCGCGAGTTATAAGAATTTTAAATTTTTCGACCCTCACTATGGGGGGTCTACTGTCACCAAAAGTAACACTCTCTCACAATAAATTACCAAACAAAATTTGGCCGCACTACGAAAATTAGATCACGAGTTATAAGCATTTTAAATTTTTCTACCCTCACCGTGGGGGGTCTCCTGTCACTAAAAATTAACACTCTCTTATAATAAATTACCAAACAAAATTTGGCCGTGCTAAGAGAATTAGATCGCGAGTTATAAGCATTTTAAATTTTTCGACCCTCACCGTGGGGGATCTCCTTTCACCAAAAGTAACACTGTCTCATAATAAATTACCAAACAAAATTTGGCCGCGCTACGAAAGTTAGATCACGAGTTATAAGCATTTTAAATTTTTCGACCCTCACCATGAGGGGGGGGGCTCCTGTCACCAAAAATTAACGCTGTCTCATAATATATTACCAAACAAAATTTGGCCGCGCTACGAAAGTTAGATCACGAGTTATAAGCATTTTAAATTTTTCGACCCTCACCATGATGGGGGGTCTCCTGTCACCAAAAATTAGCACTGTCTCATAAAAAATTGCCAAACGAAATTTGGTCTCGCTACGAAAATTTGATCGCGAGTTATAAGCATTTTAAATTTTTCGACCCTCAACATGGGAGGGGTGTCTCCTGTCACCAAAAATTAACACTGTCTCATAATAAATTACCAAACAAAGTTTGGCCGTGCTACGAAATTTAGATCGCGAGTTATAAACATTTTAAGTTTTTCTACCCTCACCATGGGGGGGGGGGTCTCCTGTCACCAAAAATAAACACTGTCTCATGATAAATTACCAAACAAAATTTAGCCGCGCTAAGAAATTTAGATCGCGAGTTATAAGCATTTTAAATTTTTCTACCCTCACCGTGAGGGGTCTCTTGTCGCTAAAAATTACCCCCCCTCTCATAATAAATTACCAAACAACATATGGCCGAGCTACGAATGTTAGATCGCGAGTTATAAGCATTTTAAATTTTTCGACCCTCAACGTGGAGGGTCACCTATGACCAAAAGTTACACTGTCTCATAATAAATTACCATGCAAAATATGGCCGCGCTACGAAAGTTAGAT